>BROE01000001.1:855478-1426167 GCA_036571765.1 Plecoglossus altivelis
GATGATGTTGTCCTGATGGCTCCATCGGACCGGGACCTACAGCATGCACTAGAGCGGTTTGCAGCCGAGTGTGAAGCTGCCGGGATGGGAATCAGCACCTCGAAATCTGAGGCCATGGTTCTCGACCGGAAGAAGGTGGCTTGCTCCCTCCGGGTGGGTGGGGAGCCCTTGCTTCAAGTGGAGGAGTTCAAGTATCTCGGGGTCTTGTTCACGAGTGAGGGAAGGACGGAACGTGAGATTGACAGGCGGATCGGTGCGGCGGCCGCAGTGATGCGCTCTCTGTACCGGTCCGTCGTGGTGAAGAAGGAGCTGAGCCGGAAGGCAAAGCTCTCAATTTACCGGTCTATCTACGTTCCTACTCTCACCTATGGTCATGAACTTTGGGTAATGACCGAAAGGACGAGATCGCGGATACAAGCGGTCGAAATGAGTTTTCTCCGCAGGGTGGCTGGGCGCTCCCTTAGAGATAAGGTGAGGAGCTCGGTCACACGGGAGGAGCTCGGAGTAGAGCCGCTGCTCCTCCACGTCGAGAGGAGCCAGCTGAGGTGGCTCGGGCATCTGTTTCGGATGCCTCCTGGACGCCTCCCTCGGGAGGTGTTCCGGGCATGTCCTACCGGGAGGCGGCCCCGGGGAAGACCCAGGACACGCTGGAGGGACTATGTCTCTCGGCTGGCCTGGGAACGCCTCGGGATCCCCCCGGAGGAGCTGGAGGTGGTGTGTGTGGAGAAGGAAGTCTGGGCCTCCCTGCTCAGACTGCTGCCCCCGCGACCCGGCCCCGGATAAGCGGAAGAAAATGGATGGATGGATGGATGGATGGAAGACGGAAGAACTGCCCGTTGCGTGGAGGCGAGAGCTCGCGTTTGGCAGGTGATACAGCACGACTAAAAGGATTATCCAAGTCCTTTTGTAGGTCGTTGTTTTGTACAAGAAAAACTAAATTAACTCAGGAAAACAGACTCAACATCAAAGTCCAGAGCTCGGAGTGTATACCGGAGAGCAGCGGCAGTCAAACACGCCAGCGTTCGCTCAACCGCTCAATTTATAGTTGGATTTGACATTTAACCAACATTACATTCAATTAGTAGGTTGTTTAACTCTTTAGCTCAAACAATCATCACACAGTACATATGGCATTCAACACTATAGTCATATTTGGCGAAATTTACAGCTTGGATATTATCTTCACATAGATGGGGTCTTATGTTTTCAAACAATGACGATGCGTGCACACCTGGTTGTCACACTTACATAAGATGTTTTTTTGTTTTTCTTGACAAAGTATATTTTTTCAGTGTTTTTAAATATTTAAACTAACTCAAACAAATGTAGTCTATACAGTATGTTGTCGAAATGTCCGAAAATCTTCACTTTTGCTCAGAAACAATGCAGCCTTCGCTTTACTTAGTAGGATATATCAAAGCAGTCTAGTCAGTAAGTATACAGCAAGCAGTAATAGTTCATAACCTACAAAAACCTTCTTTAGTAGTGTATCCTCACTATTATAGTTATTGTTGTCCTGCATCTGATTGGTAGTGAAAGGAAGCGGCACGAATACATTTTTTGATAAATGAACCAATGAAACTTGAGGATAGCAGAAAACAAGGACAATATTAGTCCACCAATAACTTTTTGCAATTTAAGTTTGGATGCATCTACAGGATACATGTGGTGACTCCTACATTGTACAACCCAAGACATTTTGGCCTGGTTTTGAGCCATTGTATTCAGAAGGTTTGCTAGACCAGAGGCCTGTTCCATAAACTGAGTTTACCGAATAAATCAGGCTTTTGTCCATTAGTCAGACCAAATTCCAGTTCTTTGGATTTCAAAAAGCCAGCCAGTTCGAACTTAGTTACCATGGCAACTTAGGCTGCAAAACTAGCCTGGTCAGGGGCAGGCTAAAGGTCAGGCTTAGTTTGAGTTGGTGCTTAATCAGACATTTCTTCAACACTGGCCCAATGAAAAGCCATGCTTTACCACAGACGTTCTAATTTTCTCATTCACCCTCAGTTAAATATGTAGGCTACATTTATAGAAATTCAACTTATAAAAATTAAACTATAAATAGGTTACAACATTTACCCTAATACATTAAACATTTAACCCAAGGCATTAAACAGTGACGAACAATTATTTCAGAGTGATACAAACTTACATAGCCTACGTTAAATGTAGGGCTAGATGGTAGTTTGTGATTTCAAATGTTTAGGCATCAGGTATATAGGCCTATGGCTCTCATTCTGAATTATCCCAATTATCATTGCTAGATAAGTCAACAGTAGCATGCAATTGCTAAACAAACCTAAATTAATACACATAACCTTTACTTTAAAGGTTTACTGACACAAAAACCATGTTAAAAGGTTTGGCTACTGGATAATGTATTGCCTATAAGATTGTAAAACAATGGAAAAAAACATTTTATTCTCTGTGTTAATCAATGAAGTTAAGGTCTATAAAAAATGACCTTCACCTACATAGCCTAACTTTCACGTCAATCATGGTGTGTCATTTTATTTTGATGTGGTGGATAAAGGAGCTGATTAAAGGGAGTACTTTCTCAAAGTAGTTACGTGGCCGTGTGCGTTCGTGACGGTTCGATATAATTCAATTTCTACCTCTTAAGCTGTTTAAGAATAGGGTGCACGCACAATCAGTTTGACTACTTAAACCTGACTTGAATTAGTAGCATTACGTGAGTTGAAATTGACTTTTTTGGAACCATTTAAGCCCCGCTTAACTTGTTACATTAAGTCATGTCAGGTTTGGGACTTAAGTCAGGAACTGGCCCCCGTTTTTGCTTAAAGAATCTATCCTCACAAGGCACCTGGCCCAGACGGCATATCAGTGAGGGCCCTCAGGGACTACACTGACTGTCTAGCAGGGGGTCTTTAGTGACGTCTTCAACCTCTCCCACTGTTGCCTCATGGCATATGATACCAAAGCATTCGGTCAGGCACACGAAGACTGGACTACAGTTTCCTTATATGTTAGCTTTTCATAGATATAACCTATGTTATGAGTACTTGTATGTCATGTTATGCCAGGTTGCTATGCATTGTCTTGAACAAATAATTTCAGTGCCCAGTCTGACCCTGAGTTGTTCAGTGTATCTGACAATAAAAAAATTAACGTGACAACGTTGCAACGTCTCCTAATAAGATCACGGAAGGTGTCTCGTGGGTATCCTCCCATATCTGTCTAAGGGCACTGGTGAGCTCCTGTGAAGTGTGAGGCGCAACCTGGTGGCGTCTGATGGACCAAAACATCAAGAATTTAATCCTGATACCTAATGGCAGTCAGACGGCTGTTCTCTAACCTGTCTGTGCCTCCCTCCATGTATGTGATTCCCAAGCCATCACTGACCAACCATCAAATCGGCCATGTTGAAAAACATTCCAGGCGTTGTTCAGAGCGATGTTGACTGTGGCGACAGCCAACACTAGTGGAAAAGCAGCTAATGAGATTAAGAGTATAAAAAGTTAAAATGGCAGCCACATGCAAAACCAGTCCTGTTTTGGAGGTTGTTTCATTGTTGCCCCTCTAGTGTACCAGTTGTTAATTCCATCAAGATCAATGCACCTGAAACTGATTAACAATTCCCTCTACTGCTTAACTGACCATAGCATTATCAGACAAGTGCAATTGAATTCATGATATACCCTTGTAAAAGTGTTCCTGAAATGTTTTATGGAAGTCTATTTTGAACAGATCACATTGTATGACTTGTATGACTTAAAGTCAGTACAGGGAAAAGACAAATGCCCTTGTCTTTCTATCAAGAAAAATCACCATATTATTACACCCAAAATATAGGACTGTGTTGTATAAAGACTTTTATACCTCCCCTAAAAATGTATGCAAAGTATCATCTTATTAAGGAGTTACCAATTTGCATATAATGTAAAACACAATAGTAACAGTAGATGAAATAATAACTTTTTGGTTTGTTTTAATGTAATCAATAATTAATTGCTTGGCTTTCTTAGGCTTTTGACAAAATTATTTTTTCAGTTAATTATGTTTAAATACACTTGACAACACTTATGGATAGCCATAAGCTCAAGACAATGTGCTGCTAAACAAAGTGCAATTCAACTAGGTTATATTTGTTCTAGACAAATTTCAATGTAGAATTTAGTCTTTTTTACTTGACAAACGTTGGATAAAACCATGAAAATAGTTATTGAAGCGAAATGTGAAATATCAATGTAGATCAAAACTGTACAACCTGAAAAAGAAGAGGTATATTTGCCAAAAGTACCTGTCCTGGGGGATATTCCAGAAAGTGGGTTTAGTGAAAAACCTGAGTTGGTTAATCCTGAGATTAGTTTTCCGGTCCAGAAAGAAAGGTAACGCAAACTGTGGGTGAGAGTCCACGGAAACTGACTTAGTGAACTGAGCAAAAGGAACAAACTGCATTCTTACATATCCAATCCCATTTTCTGAGTCTGATACAGTTGCAGACATGAGGTGTCCTTTCCTGGATAAAATAACCAATCTTAAGCACAATGTAATTTGCTTAGCCTTATGTTGGGAGAGGAGTATAAGACTGTGATTAGATGTGCTTTAGTTCCCTGATAAATACCTGAGGGAACATTACCATTTTCCTTCACACTCCGTAATTTATTTTAGCGACATTCTCAGCAAAATCATTCAGTGCAAATGTTTTTTCCATTCACAATTCTCCTCACTTAAAACTGACTATTCCACACAATAAGGTAAACAAAAGTACAGGGCGAGAACTACCTACAGCGACTAAATGTAGGCCTCTCTGCATCCCTCAGTGCTGCAGCACTCAATGTCTCAACATCTTATTCACGTGTCAACCCGGAGTAGACATACTCCGAGATGATTGAATTAATTCAAATGTGGTGTTCTAGAATAGTAAAGTCAGAGTTTACCATTTCAGGTTTTTTAAAATGATTAGATAATCACAAACCATCTTGTATTTGTTGTATGCCAGCAGTGGAACATTAATTAAAAATATTGATCCAGTATTTATGCCGGTAGTCACTTGCACCTTCCCCTGGGAGAAACTAAGCATTTTCCTTGGGGAGCTTCTGAATGTAGTAGCAATGGATTTCAAGAATGGAACACAGAACAGAGAAAAACAATTGAGTCCAGTGTTGCTTCTTTTAGCTGACCTAGCCCTGTTTCACCCGCATCTAGATCCCAACTTAATCCTTTTTTCCTCTCTTGAAATATTCAGCCAACTTTAGCCACATCTAGGACTGACTGTCACCTCTGACTGAATATTAACAGTTACTTCGTTTCTCTACATGTCTGTTAATGTGTGATTTACTTTGTGACAGAAGCAGACATATGAGCCTCATTAGCTTGTTTGTTCTTCCACTTGTCTCCACTCTACAGTGTGTACATCGCGCTGTCAGAAGTTTTTGATCTCTCGTGTGGGTGAGGACTGGATCTTCCTCATCCTCCTGGGTCTGCTCATGGCTTTGGTCAGCTGGGTTATGGACTATGCCATCGCTTTCTGCCAGCAAGGTAGGAGAGAATGGGAACAATCTTTTAAAAGGAAGACAAAGTGGGTGTAAGAGATGCAGCTAAAGTGAGAGAGGAAGACAAGCAGCCAGAAGGAGGGGAGAAAAAGGACAATCTGGATCATGATGATTGCAAATTCAAGTGGTCTGAATTTGTTTTGCCCTGGGACTTGCTGGCCCCAGTCCAGGGTGTACCCTACTTATGGCCTGTAGTTACGGGGTTAGGCTCCAGTCACCCGTGACCCCAAACAGGAACAAGTGACTCCCAGGGATCGGCGGTAGAAAATGAATGAATTAATTTGTGTTTGACAAAGGTAGGTTCTGAAATGTGGCCTTTTCTGTGTGTCTGTGCATGTGTATATGTTTGTGTGTGTGTGCAGCGCAGAAGTGGATGTATGGAGGGCTGGACAGCAACATTCTTCTCCAGTACCTAGTCTGGGTCACCTACCCTGTGGTGCTCATCACATTCTCAGCAGGATTCACACAGATTCTTGCCCCACAGGCTGTGGGTAAGGAACGCAAACACACACTTAATCTGAAGAATACATGTATCCATATTTACAGGGAAATTTAGATTACAAGGACTCAGAAGTCATTTTAAAGATAATGTGTGTAGACTTAAAGCAGTGTGTGAATTGACTGTAAAGTACCACATGGGACATCCTTGAATTTCCCTTGACATCCAATAGGCTGGGTCAAATATTTTCTCAAATGTTATCTTTTCTCCTGCATCTCTTCCTCTCCTATTTTTTAGGTTCTGGGATCCCTGAGATGAAGACCATTCTGAGGGGGGTAGTCCTAAAGGAGTATCTGACCTTCAAAACCTTTGTGGCCAAAGTCATTGGCCTCACCTGTGCACTAGGCAGTGGAATGCCCCTGGGGAAGGAGGTGTGAAATCTATACACTTACATTTTCCTCCTCAAATTGCAGTGTAAAACTTTTTTCCAGTACACATCATAGGAAAGGCTACATATCATGCAGTGTTTCCTCCCTGCTTCACAGACACTTGAGGATCCATCTTTCTGTGTTCCTCAGGGCCCCTTTGTTCATGTAGCTAGCTTGTGTGCAGCCCTCCTGAGCAAATTCATGGCTGCTCTATTTGGGGGCATCTATATGGTAAGCAACTCCCCTTGTTACTGAAACAACTCATAAACACATGGTACACACACACACAAACACACACACACACACATGCTGATACACACATCATAATGTTTTTGGATCTCCGTTTCATGCCATCTCCTAGGACATTCTCTCACCTACACTCACCTGTGCATGATCACAGGCCTCCTTTTCCACTCCTTGGCAGTCTCCTCTGGCTTCCACTTGGTCCCACCAGAACCAGAGCTCTCTGTGGCCAGCGACCCCACCCAGGATGCTCAATAGAACGAGGAGGGGGAGAGAGTTTTGGCGGAGTGACTGAACTTTGAATTAGGATTATCAGAGTTGATGAATATTGCAGTCAAATCACTCAAACTGTTATTATCCCTTACAAGTTATATAATAAAGACCAATTCACCACCGCACTGTGTGCTGCATAGTAATCTTCTGTTGGTATGCCAGTAGAATGATACAATAAAGTGTGGCTGTCCTGGAAAGCCCCTGCAGATGTTTATTTCTTCCAATGAACATAGATATTCACTCATATTTCTGTCTTTTCACACTTACTGCTTAAGGAAGAGCCCTTTGAGGGAAACAAGGTAGGAGTGTTTGTGTCTGGGAGAGCGTTCGGTGCCTGCCACTCGCTCATCTGTATTTGTGACAGGTGTTGTAAGAACCATTTCATCTATAATTAGCCTGTTGAAGTCATAAACAAGTTTCATAACAAAAAACATTTACACTACCTTACATGAGTCAATTTATATTTTTTTATGCATACCATCATACTGTCCTTATATTGTATCCTTTACACTTTATTTGATCAATACATCTATTGTGGATTGTCAAACCACAATACCACTGGCATTCAGTCTTCCTTGCTGTGATTGTATTATTTTCATCCAGAAGCCTGGGATGACACCAGAAACCGTCTTAATGTACTGTTGTGCAAATCTTTGTGTGTGTGTTTCTGCTTGCCTGTGTGTGTGTTTCTTGTATGCATTCCTTTCTCTTCAGAATGAATTGAGAAACACTGAGATGTTGTCCGCTGCGTGTGCGGTGGGTGTGGGTTGCTGCTTTGCTGCCCCAATTGGAGGTAAGGGAACAGATTTGGTCACTGTGTTGACACCACAAAATTAGAGGTCTGTTGTTCTAAAAAGTTATTGTGTGTTGCAGGTGTGCTCTTCAGCATTGAGGTCACCTCAACGTTTTTTGCTGTGAGGAACTACTGGAGAGGGTTTTTTGCTGCAACCTTCAGTGCTTTCATCTTTAGGGTGCTCGCAGTTTGGAACCAGGATGAAGGTGTGTTTCATATGTGTTAGTGGGTGTGGGAATGTACCAATGTATGCATTTCTGTCTGTGTTGCATTTTTGTGCGGGTGTCTGTAGATGAGAAGTGTGAATTGAATCCCATCCTTCATTCTCTACCTCTCAGAGACCATCACTGCCCTCTTCAAGACTCGCTTCCGTTTGGACTTCCCCTTTGACCTCCAGGAGCTGCCAGCATTTGCCATCCTGGGGTATGTGTATGTGGGTGTGCCTCTGTTTTCCATCTTGTCCTAAGTTGTGTGTGTCTTCCTGTCTTTGTAACCCTGTATGTGTGCCCCTGTCTCTGTTTGTTTGTGTATGTGTGTGTATAATTCCTATGTGTGTCATAGTTACCTCCTTTCAGTCCCAGGCTCTCTGACCATTAAACCAGATGTGAGAGCTCTGTTCTTGGAGGTTCTGTGTCACAGATACTAATAGCTCTGTGTGTAACGCTGTCCTTTATGATGGTACTGTTTAGGATCACCTGTGGATTTGGTGGAGCTCTCTTTGTCTACCTAAATAGACTCATCGTTGAGTGTATGAGGAAGCAGAAAACTATCAACAAGTTCCTGTTGCGGAAGTGAGTCTTGAGACTTGACAAACACTCACACACACAACAAGGTGGTATTTTACATGCAGACATTATTACACACACAAAAAGCATTCTCACACACAAGAATACACAAACATACTTATTGGTATATACAGTATAGTGGTCATATGAACACACTTATTCTGCCATATCAGAGTCACAAGTACATCTATTAATGAGCCTACAGTCCGTCTCTCCCTGTCAGGCGACTGGTCTACCCTGCAATGGTCACTTTACTGGTGTCCACCCTCACCTTCCCTCCAGGCTTCGGACAGTTCATGGCCGGACAGGTCAGACTGCATCTTCAGTGTATTCTATTTCATGTATAATTTCTATGATAACATGTTCTCTCACATATGATGTACTTGTTATCATTACACTGTAAGTCAGCGCACAATGGACGGAGTGTATTTAGGATATGTTTTCATAGAATTTAGATACTTCTAGCTTTGTTATTCAGATCAGGTCAGTATTGTGATACTCCTCAACTCTGTGTGGAATGGGTTAAGTGTAATGGATTTGCATTTGTGAGACCATTGGTTCAATTGTGAGAGCCAGGATCCATCAATTAGACTCCTGTAATTTTTCACATTGTAGATTATCACTTTTTTGTATTCTAGCAAAATAGATTATATCTAATGCAACATACAAATAGTGTTTATAAAAAGTACTGTGGAAGATGACAAATATGAAGGGAATAGTTCGAATGGCATTTGGAGCCAAAGAGCGGTTTATGGGCCCTATGTGCACGATTTGAAAGGCAAGCGGCAAGTGGCAAGCACGAAGCGCAAGTAACTTTGTGGGCGGGACTTGGGCACTGTTGCTATTATACCGGCAGGATAAATTACCCTTGCGCCCGAGGCAAAGCGAAAATGGGTTGGTACAATTTAGCGACATTTATCATAGGTGTGGTTTTGGCGTAACATGCAATGAACCAATCAGCTTGTCAGCGCATATTCCCTTTAAAAGCATAAGCGCTTGTTCCATGCCGGATTGCTATTATAACGGCAGATTTGCCATGCGCACACACGCCAGGAGCGTTTCACAGTCTGAGACCAATGCTCTTGATTTGTATAGTCCTTTTTACAAGTATTGTCATAGAGTGATTCACATATGCCCGTAGAACTGCCTCTCAACCAACCAAAACCCTCAAGGAAGACAAGGAAAAACTCCCTCAAAAACATACGAATGGAGAAAGGAAAGGGACCAGGAACTCACTCATTGTTCATCTGGGAGGCCGACGTCCACCTGGGGACCGGATCCAGGATTGGCAGACCATCACAGATAGTTGTCCACTGGCACCAGGTCCAGCATTAGTAGACAACCACACAGGCGCTGAAAGCTCAGACCCCCACACCAAAGAGAGATATGGAGGGGCAGCAGAGACAGGAGAGGAGATATTAGACAGTGCCAAGAGCAGCTACAGTTACAGCAATATTAAAAGAAAAACTAATTGGGAGGTCCCCTAGGTTCGTGTACACTAGTGCAGCAATTTAACTGAATAAAAAGGGTATTTGATGCAGCCCTAGACATCAAGACAGCAACAGCCCCCCTCAATTAGAACATAAAATCTGTTCCTGTGAAGGGAAAATAAGATAAGAATTTAAGAATGTTCCCTCCCCTATCGTCACCAGCTAGCAACAGAATCAAAACAAATAAAAACGCATGAAGCGCAAGTTCATTCCCTAATTTACCAATATGCGTCTCTGGACGGAAAAGTCTGCTGTGCGTCGGGTGCAAAATTGGAATTATGCATGCGTGTACAAAGTCAATTGTGCTGGGTGCAAGATACAGCCCTATATCTACTGGGCAGAGTGTAAGGGAACCATATCTCAGCTAGCAGGCATAGTAAATATCAGCCCAGGTCATTATACTGTGGGGTCATGGTCTGGAGCAGAGTCTTTGATTGTAGGTCCCTCCCTACTAAATTCTCCATCCTTCCTGTATGTTGTCCATCCCTCAGCTGACGCAGCATGAATCACTGGTTGCTTTGTTTGACAACCGCACCTGGTGCCGCCAAGGCATGGCAGAGGAGTTTGACTACATCACCCATTCCCATGCTTGGAAACACCCACAGGTCAACGTTTTCATCACACTTATCCTCTTTATCATCATGAAGGTAGGTGTGGTCATTGGTTGTGGATGCCTGCATGTGTGCATGTATGTGTGTATATGCATTCTTGCATCTGTTTGACACTCAAGTGCACAGCTGTTTTAAACAGAGGGTATGTTAAAGTATGATGTGCATATGCTGTATGTATTTCATGAGAGTAATTTCTGTCTTTTTAGTTCTGGATGTCTGCAGTAGCTACCACAATGCCAGTGCCATGTGGGGCATTTATGCCCGTTTTCCTTATTGGTAGGTAATGACTTGTACAGTGTGTAAAAAGCATACATTGGTTTTAAATTTCACCAATGGTGCAAGGGTGAAGGGAAGGAGCACTGTGCAGACCGATATAGAAAATGTACTTCCAATGGATATGTGTGTATGCTTGTGTGTTGGGCAGGTGCAGCTTTTGGTCGTCTTGTTGGAGAGACTATGGCAGCCATGTTCCCCGATGGCATACATGCAGACGGAAGCGTTTATCCCATTGTTCCTGGTGGCTATGCCGTAGTCGGTGAGTAACATGGGTGGACCTTAGATGCTCTAAAACGTTTTTATAAACCCAAATTACATCTATTTTGACTTTGACTCATGGATCAGATTTGGGCTCAATTCCAAACTTTACCTCACCATGGCTTCCATCATGGGACTGCGTAATTGAATGATTGCAATTACAGACCGCTCAGTTCTGAGGCCACTTTAATAAAGTGGCTCTATCAAGATAAGTATACGACAATAAGTATACGGTATAAATATAGCAGATAGAAATAGTATTGTGGTACTCAGTACTGAAAGTATATTCAAATACTGAAGTATTTGACGATGGTTTAGCCTTTTATTTTCAATTGGAACTTTTTACAATGTTTATAGAAATTAAAGCATAAATAAAATGGGTTGACCAGGTAATTGAAAAACAGAACCCCTGTTCCCCATGTGTCCCATTTTAAGAGATTATTGCAGGGACGGATGCAGACTGCTTTGACTGGGTGTGCAGTGAACTCTTTGCAGTGAATTCTGGGGGGGGCTTTATTGGAGTATGGAAAGGGGCCAAAACTAAATAATTAAATTATTGAATGGTTCAATACATTAATAAATAATTATATATCACAAAGAAATGTCTAATGATATAATGTAATGCCTAATTGACAAGCAAAATGTATAAATTACAAATTAAATGAGACACTAAATACATATGTTCACTGTGTGTGCGTGCGGTTGCCCACTACTCACTGCTGTGTGTGCACTTGGATGGGTTAAATGCAGGGGGTTAATTTCGAGTATGGGTCACCATACTTGACAATACGTCACTTCACTTCATAAATGTTACGTGTTTGTTCACATACATAGATTTACGTTTTCGTGTATTCACATTTATGTATACTTTCATTTATCCATGGTGTAACTTGCTGAGGCAAATAAAGATTTGCGAATGGCCGGTATTACACACCAGGATGGTGATCAACATCAGAGTCTGACGTTTATTCATTGAAACTAGCGTTAGTGATGGGAAGTTGTAGCCTGGCATTGCCATCATATTTACTTCCGCTCAATTTCGATTTAGCTTCTGTTGTAGGTATGGACCTGAAGGCCCCAAAAGAGAACAGAGGGAGTGGCAGATAACGATGATGTTGATGTAGCGTGCGAGTTTGAGTGGTAGGTCTGTAATGGTGGCGGGAAAAGATGCAATCGAAACCATTCGTTCCATTGTGGTAATGCTACTGAATATTTGGAACTGAAAGCCGGAGCAAGGACAGTCTTTACAGAGTTTTGCTGGTGGCCATAATGTTGTGGTCCTCCTCCCCACGATGTTCAGAAAATTTGGGATTTTCCAGCCTGCCGCGTTAGTTGTGAAGGAGTTGGCTAAGGTAAACGCTAGCGATGCTAAGCAGATAGTTGTAGTAGTCTCACCACTTTTTGCACTTTTTGCATTTGAACAGTTGTACATGATTCTAACCTTCCTGTGTTTAGATTGAACCATTCGAAGGAAATTTCAAATCATCATTAGTGATGTTTTTGGGGATATAGGTGTGGATCTGCAATATGATCCAGGCGGATAGTTGACAAATCCAGAACTATACTGCAATACTTAATTTGACGATCATAATGATAACAGTGAATTTAGTAATTCTCGTGATTAACAGAACAATTGGAACCCCTTTGAGTACAAGTGCAGGAACATGGTAAGTGTGTTGGTTGTACATATATTTGTAAATGTGTTGTAATTTGTTATTGTCTACAAAACTGTAGATGTTCTACATAAAAACGAACAATCACGTTCCTGAAAGACTCTGTATGGTTTAAGGTTCAAAAGAAACGATAAGATATTCTGTGAAAGGTGTGTAGTGTACCTCTGCAAATGGAGTAAGAATATTAATTACAAATTCTTTAACATTATATACAAGGATAATTAGTGTATATACAGTATGTTTTTTATTATCATTATCATTGTCTGTAAATAATACGATAACCTATTTAAAAGACTTTTACACCAACTTTCCAAGTAGGCTATCTATTATACAGCTTCAAAGCTGGACCAGTACAAACCAGGCAAGTAACTGATTAAATTGCCACAGCCCTCCAGTCTTTTGAAATGTGTCCATTGCCAGAATTGCTTATAATTTAGCTTGGATGGTATATTTTAAAGTTAGAGAATCTTTGTAGGACCCATGGATTGTATAGAAGGTGTGGGGTCTCTGTCTCTCTTGTCAATGGAACGGTTCCCTGTCTCTGTCATCTCCTTGTTTTTCCACATCTGAAAAATATCTGGATCGTGCAGAAGCGTGATAGTCACTGAACTGCATGGGTGGCAGACCCAAAATGACCGTAGCAGTGTTTTGTGATTTATTAGACCCAGCTTTGACAGTTGACATACATTATCTCTAGCCTGAGAATCAAATGTAGATACAATTTACAATTGTTCCTTAAATTCAACATCTTCAAAAACTCCTCTGCTCATTCCAACTTGTTGTTCACAGCCTAAGTGGCTCCATCCAGACACAAGATATATGTAATGACCAAACATTAGCGATTGGTTATGGCAGATCTGTAGTGGTTCGGGGCAGATAGTTTAGTTTAAAATGGTTTTAAACTTCAACAGAGTACCTGCCTTAACAGAAACAACATTTGTCAATGGATAAGTCCCAGACTCTCTGTGGAAATGAAATGCCTAGTATGTTTAGTATAGTATGAGTCTGGTAAGGAAGTTAAGACTGGGTTTTTTGCCAAGGTCATCCCTATTTATCACATTAACATTTTTTTTCACGTTACACAATTACACTCCGACCATACGGGCTAAAGATCCGTATCTCTGATGAGTCTTTGGATATTTTTTCAGTGACCTGCATAGTTTTAGTAAAGTGTTGAGGATTGAGTGTTCCAACTGCACCTCAGGGCCACTGAATTAAGAGACACACACGCGCGTATAGAGTTTTACTTGCAAGGGGAGCGCAGTACTCTCTCCTAGAGTACTCTTGGCCAACTTTAATGCTCCTCTGAGTACGAGCTCTTTTTATTGAGCACATAGCATAACAATAACAGTGAGAATCTGACCATTCAGAGTGTGACCTATCTACTACGAGGCCCTATCTCTTTGTTCTTTGTTCTGATGGGAGGATGAGAGACTGTCAGCAGTTAATTATGACCTGGCTTAACCAGGTCTAGTGGCAAGATAAGCTTACCCTTGATTGAGTGTTTTCACTAACAACATCTCCAAAACCTTCAATAAGGCTTAAGACACTCAGTATGATACCTTTTACGCTAACATAGAGGAAACAGATACCTCATAATTCACTTTTGCGTGACTTTTGTCTTTAGTTGTAAGATGTGAATGATATTCGTTTAAAAGTCCAACTGACTGGTTTTCTTTTTTCACTTTACATTTACACTCCCTGAATAACCGGAGCAGGAGCTGTGTTCGCATTGCCGGTAGTAAGTCAGACCTGTTCCCGGTGCATGCCAGGGCTGCCCTTCGTCACCGGTTCTGTTAATTGTATTTATGGATAAAACTCTACACGCACCCAGGGGCCGGAGGGTGTCCGGTTCAGGGAGCACAGGATCTTATCTCTGCTATTTGAAAATGATGTTGTCCTGATGGCTTCATCAAACCGGGACCTGAAGCGTGCACTGGAGTGGTTTGCAGCCAAGTGTGAAGCGGCCAGGATGAGAATCGGCACCTCCAAATCCGAAGCTATGGTTCTCGACCAGAAAATGGTGGCTTGCCTCCTTTGATTGGGTGGAGAGTCCTTGCCTCAAGTGAAGGAGTTCAAGTATCTCGGGGTCTTGTTCATCCGTGAGGGAAGGACAGTGTGAGATTGACAGGCAGATTGGTGCTGCGGCTGCAGGAATGCGATCTCTGTATCGCACCGTTGTGGTGAAGAAGGAGCTGAGCCGCAAGGCAAAGCTCTCGATTTACCGGTCAATCTACGTTCCTACTTTCACCTATGGTCATGAGCTTTGGGCAGAGTAGAGCCGCTACTCCTCCAGGAGATGGCTCGGGCATCTGTTTTGGATGCCTGGCTCACTATGTCACTATGGACTATGTCTCTTGGCTGACCTGGCAATGCCTCGCGATCCCCCTGGAAGAGCTGGAGGAGGTGTGTTTGGAGAAGGAAGTCTGGGCTTCCCTGTTCAGATTGCTGCCCGTTGACCTGGCCCCGGATGGGTGGATGGACATTTACACTTACAGTTTAGTGCAGTGTGATTGTTTTCCGTGATAACTAAATGCCAGTGTGATAATAAATTACAATTTAAAATGAATAAATCACGTTTTACTGTACAGTTTTCTTTCCAAATATGATGTGGAATTTAAGTAAAATGGTCTTAGATTTTAAAATCTTTAGGAAAGTTCTGAGTAAAAGTAAAACATACTTGATTCAAGTTTATTTCCTCTAGCTCCCAGTACTGAGCCTAATTATGTCACGTCACCGAAGACCCAGTCGGGAGATCATGAGACAAGTCGTAAAAATCGGAAACATTCTGAAGGCACTGCAGGCACACGGCCCTTCCTGCACGACCCTGTATCTGGCTCAGGACCATTGTAAATATTAAACTTGTTATATATTATGGTAAACGTAAAATAATGAATCAAACTACTTGATTTACTGAAACTGCTATATTCTCTTCTTAGGAGTAGGTGTACATCTTAGTGCGTACCGAAATGAATAGCCAAGAAAACACAGACTAGCCTGCTTATCATACAATCCAATACTCTATGGTTTTATATTGTGAAGTTAAGTTTCGTATTCGAAATTTGTCTTGCTTTTGGAAAACACTAGTTTTGTAGCTTTGTTTTAGGGACTGGGTGAAAACTATCCAAACAATAAATTCATTTTCTACTGGTTATTCCTGTCAGGGATTGCAGTGCCGCTTGTTCCCATTAGGGGTCACAGGTGAGTGACTTTGGCCCTTAGGCAGGGTGCACCCTGGACAGGGACTAGCAAGTTGCAGGGCTAACACAGAGATACAGACAACCATTCACTCTCATTCATTCATTCACACTAGAATTTCCAGTTAACCTATCACATGCATGTCTTTGGACGGTGGGAGGAAGCCAGAGAGAACCCACGGTAACACAGGGAGGACATACAGACTCCACCCAAAGAGATCTTGTGATGTTGATATTAAAATCTCTTTTAAATTATTTAGATTTGCGAATATTTCATGCTATTTTCAGAGATGAGCAGTTGTCTATAATTTAGTTTGAAATGTATAGAAAAGTAAAGGCTGTGGAAGTAGGCCAGACATTAGTAGAATAATCCGTGGTAAATTTGAAATTTTTCAGTCTTATTTTGAAAACGTTTGACAAGTATGTCATTCTGTTTTCAGCGATTAGTGATTTTCTATCATTTCATTTGAAATGTTAACTGAAAAGATCAAGGCTGTGGAAGTACCCCTAAATAATCTGGCGTAAATTTGACATTTTTCTGTCAAAGTTTGAGAAAGATTGACAAGTATTTAATTCTATTTTCAGAGATTAGTGATTTTCTATCATATCATTTGAGATGTTAACTGAAAAGGTGAAGGCTGTGGAAGTAGGCCAGACATTATTAGAATAATCTGGTGTCCATTTGAAGTTTTATAATAATAGAAATATTATAAGAGTCATAATTTTTTCCACATTTGTGTGGGTAGTTTTCACTTGGTTCATAACATAACGTGCAACTGCAAGCCTGCGTTTTTTATATGTGAGAGTGTTGTGCCACCCGATGCACGGCTGCCACCAGAAGCACTCCCTCGGCGGGAGGGGATGCTTCTCAACGCAAAATTCTTCAAACTCATCATTCAACCCCTATAGTAACAAACGCAAACCAACATTCTTGCTCCACGACATTGCATTTTATATATTATAATTTGTATTAATGTATAGGTCAAAAGACTGTCGTTTTAATGCATTTTGCCTATGCGTATGGTGGGCTAGTCAGACTGGTCGAAAACAATAGCTTCTGATCCCGAATATCAGCTGTTTTGAAAAAAGACCAAAGGTGTACATGCCAATAGACTACTAAGGACAAGTGCTAGAACATGTTCTCACAATCAAATCCTTCTTGTAATATAGGAAATATAAAGGGAGTGCTTTTTATGGCAGGCTTTGTTTTCTATTTTATGTAAAGACAATGCATCTTCTGCTAACTGAAACAGAGTCTGGTTTTCCATGACAGTCTCCTCTGTGTACAGTAAGATGCATTTGATGCAGGTATATACAGAACTGACAATGGAAGGAGGTGCCTCATGGCAGGCTTGTCTTCCTTCTAGTCATGAAAGGCATCCCCTGCTAACTCTGTCTATAAAGCAGTCCCATGCATGAAACTTAGTCTGATTACTCATGCCAGTCCCCTCAGTGTACTGTAAAAAGCAGTAGAAGCAGAAACTACAGTTTTTTCTTAATGCCAGTATGGTATCGTTGTAAAAAAGCTAGCAACTTGGCCCCAGTTTGAATTCATTGAGAACAATGTGATCAATAGGGCTTCACCATCAAGGAGGTATCTGGTTGAACTGAAATGTGAAATCATTATCTAGTTGTAGTTTGAACAGGATGGAGATTCACATGACATATCTATGATTAGATCATTTTTGTCTTATCCTATACAGGTGCTGCAGCCCTGTCTGGGGCAGTTACACACACAGTGTCTACGGCTGTTATTGTGTTTGAGCTGACCGGTCAGATCTCTCATATCCTTCCTGTGATGATTGCTGTGATTCTGGCCAATGCAGTGGCACAGTCCCTTCAGCCCTCACTTTACGACTCTATCATCAGGATCAAGAAGCTACCCTACCTACCTGAGTTGGGCATGGGACACCATGAGTGAGTTTTGATGGACTGATGGATAGGTGGATTGATGGGTTCGATAGATAGACAGATTTGCATTTACCTTCCCAATCTTACTTTCTTCCCTTTCCTTCTCCTTTCTCTTTGCAATCTGTTCTCCCTTCACTTCAACTATCACCCCTTTAAATTTCTCTATACTTTCTTGCTTGCACCTTTTTATTTTTTCTCCATCTTGATATTAGGAAGTACAATATTCGTGTTGAGGACATTATGGTTCGTGATGTGCGTTACATCACTCTCTCCTCCACCTACCGAGACTTGCAAGAAGTTCTGCAGACTGGACAACTCAAAACACTGGCCTTAGTTGAGTCCACAGGTGAGAGTGAGTAGATGAGTGCGTGTGTATAATGTAGTTTGCTGTTTTCCCAGGGTGTATCGCTCACTCTGTGACACACAATTTCTCCCTCTTCCCTTCTCACCTATAATCTCTTTCACCTTCAGTTTATGTCTCAATTTCCAGTTCCCCCTTTATTTTTACCTTTATACTTTTTTCTAAACTTTCTTCTCTCCTTGTTTACCTATTTCTTTCCCCTTCTACCTGACTCTTCTTTCCTCTCCTTTCTCCCGTTCGCTCTGTTCTTATGTCCTTCTTCCTTCTCTACACCTTTCTTTCCACTTTCCCCTTCCTCTCTTTTCCTTACCTTTACTCTCCCTTCCACATTTCCTTCCTCTCTCCTCTAGACTCTATGATTTTGCTGGGTTCTATCGAGCGCTCCCAGCTCCAGTCCCTCCTTTCCCTTCAGTTGGGCCACCAGCGACGTCTGGAGCACCTCAGAGAGCTTTCCCAGGACAATGGCACTCATGGCCACCTGCCCAGCCTGGGCACTGATACGCCCCCCAGCCCAACCTGCACCCACACCATTGATAACACCCATGCCCACCAAGGGGTCCGCTTCTTGGTGAGCACCCAACAGGTGTGATGGGTACAGGGGTTGGGTTACTTAAGACCTACAATTGACCTATGGACTGCTATGGATTTTCCAAAAGCATATAGAATTATACAGACAATATAGACTTAGAATGTTTCATTCATTACTAACCTATTGTGGCATTGTTGTGATGTTTCTTTGTAGATATCAACAGAAGAATCATCTTTCATCCCAGCAGTCACCAACTCCCAGGTCCCTCTCAAATCTGCAATGAAAACTGTGTCTGCTATAAGTGACACTGAGACCCCTGACAGTAAGCAGTCTCACACTCTCAAATGATGTGTGTATAAATCATATGCACACAAACACTTGATTATTTAATATTATCTCTCAGGTTGTCAGACTCTATCCTGTGTTGAAGCAGAGAACGATGTGTTTGAGGTGAGAGAAACAGCCTTCCACACATACACACACACACATACATATGCCACCTTAGCAGAAAGTTAGTCCCATGTAACTGGACTTTGGGGATGCTCTGCAACCACTCATCTTCAATGCAGACTAGTAAACTCCGGTTTACCACAGACTGTCTGGTTACTGGCTCTGAGAATCTTGTCACTTTGTGTCAATGTCATAGTGGCACTTCATCCTTCTCCCTTTCTACCATTTAAAAAACTTTACCACCAATTAGCCTTTCCATTGTGAAATGAACCAATACTCTAATGATGTTAACTCATCCGTACTCTCTCTTTTAAGCAGTAAAAAAAGCCAAGATCTGGCATTACAATAAGATGATTTCAGGGTTGTGCGATAGCACCCCATTTTACTAAATATTGCTGTGACATTTTGCAGAGCGCTTGTCTCTCTCCCTAGCCATAACACAGGCCTGGCTTGTTTACAGAGGGGAAGGTTTAATCAAGGTTATTTGGTAGTTTGTGTCCCAATAATACCTTGTTAAAGTTATGTTAAGGCTGTTGTGATTGTGTTAACATTGTGATCCCTTCTCTCCCTGGCTTTAAGAGCTCTGCTGGGCCAGTGGCTTCTGAGAGCAGGAGGCCCAGGCCAAAGCGAGTGAAGATCTCCATGGCGGTAAGATTATCTGCCGCATAGAGACTGTTGCTAAGTAACTGTTGCCTAGTGAATCAGCAAGCTGCAAGTGCCAGACCACATTTAGTTGGGCAAGCTACCAACCAAAATATTATACAATGGCTTTCTAGTTTCCTTTGCAGAAAGAAAGATAGAAGACGGTAAAGAGAAAGAGGGTGCAGAGTAGTGTTCGCATGACTTTGAGTGTTTCATTCTGTCAGATAGTGATAAAGTATTTGATCTATATTGATCCAGTCGTCTAATCTCATTTTTAATTATCTTTTGGGTTGGAATTCAAGTGAATGTTGTTTGAAGAACATCATTCAAACATGTTTTGGTTGGTTAATATTTTCTTTTAATTTTTTGACTTGCAGACCTACTTCATGAAAAAATGTATATCACGCAATTTGGATTACGGATGATTTTGAAAGTGTATGTGAAACCCAGTGTTTGTGTGAGCACATTTGTTTGTGTGGTTGCTAAAGGTGTGTTTTTGTGCCAACTTTGTTTGTTTTAGGACCCATCTGAAGTCGAGGATGACATGACCACAACTGAGGTGAGACATAACTCCCACTGAGTAACTACATTGTCAGTCAATGTTAAGAGTATTTCTATATGTGTCACGATATGTGTCATGGGTTCTGGTCAGACATTAGAAGTCCAGTTTCAACAGTAGCTGTTTTTAACTTGGAAGTAATTGTGTTCTTAAAAACTATTTTCTACAAAACGTTTTGGTCAAAAACTGCAGCTGCTTGTATCTGTATCTGCAGGCACTACCAACTCCCAAAGGTCTCCATTCTATTGGCAGGAGTTTATATTTGTGCACATTGACCTGTATGCACACAAGGTGCTATATACTGTGTATTTATATGTGTTCTCTGCATAGCAGTGATATAACCATATACTATATAACCATACCATGGCCTGACGTTAGCCATTGCTTACATATACTGTAGTCTTTTTATTATACTGTGTACAGGAAATAATGTTTATCCATTCATTTTGACCAAAGGACAATACTACCGGCATGCAATTTTGTCACAACAACTACTAGAGCTGCAACATTCAACGTGACTTTGGAAAACAGAATGTTGGGTTCTGGTGGAGGTAGTACACACACAGACTGTAGGGGACGCCTTCCGTGTAAATGGACCTTTAAACTTATGCACACAGATCGCAGAGTGGGAGGAGCAACAGCTAGAGGAGCCAGTCGATTTCAAAAACTGTAAGATTGACCCCGCCCCTTTTCAGCTGGTGGAACGGACGTCCCTCCACAAGGTCAGTTGGAGTGTCTCTGTGTGAGCATCTGTGTACGTGTGTCTGTTAGAGGGCCAAAAATTTGAATACATTGTTTTCCTCTTACCTGGAATGCTATTTGTCCATCGTGACTGGGGGTCACTAATGAATGGACCGCGATCCGGGTCCAGACCCAGGCGCAAAACAATTTGGACAGAAGTCTAAATCAATATTCTAATTTAGTCGGGATCCAAACAAGTTTACAGTGCTGCGGTCCACGCCGGTTGTGTTTGTCAGTCGCATCAATGTAAGATAATCGATTTGCTGACGGTTCCTGTTGCTAATTCAGCAAAAATCATGCCGTGACAAAACCCGACAAAAAGCGAAATGTTTATTCCTAAAATGCCAAATTTCAAGAGAGAGTGGATTTGTGTGCATTTATGATGCCAATGGGGAGCACAAAAACAATGTATTTAATCCACATAGAGATTGTCGCCCTTATCAAAAGTGGTAACATGAGACATCACAATGACACAAAGCTTAGACACTTAGAGCAAAATTACCCCAGAACTCGGAGGTAAGGGCCATGAAAATAAGCCATCACTGTTCTGGACCCTTGACAGAATGGAAGTTTGGTGAGTGTACCTTTTGGGTTTCTAATTAAGTAACCCTGTTAGTTTTGTTGCGCCATTTTCGCCCTGTTTTGGAGATATCAGTCAAAGAGACGTCTGCCTTTTTTTCTAATTAAATTGAGCTACTTGGCCGTCGGCTTTTTGGTGCTCAAAGAGTCCCCCCAAAAATATTTGAAAAATGTAGATGGTATATGAAAAAGTTTTATTTTTGTGTGTACTGTCCGTTTAACCTGTCATATGTTGTTCTGTCCCTGTCAAGCTTGACACATTTATATATCCGATTTCACCCCACTTTCTTTTGCAACTGTGTTTTGTGCTCCTCCTTCTATCCTTATCTCTTAATCTGAATACTCTCAATCTGCTCATTCCTTTGCTTTCTTCTAAGACTCACACCATCTTCTCTCTCCTGGGTCTGGACCATGCCTATGTAACCAGTACCGGACGCCTTGTGGGAGTGGTTTCCCTTAAAGAGGTGTGAACACACACACACACACACACTGAGAACATATATTCATGTATACATACAGAATACATTACATGTATTTAGTGGACATGACAATCTTAGCAGCTTTGCAAGAGGAGGGAGTGCATGTCCTTTCTCTCGATAGGTCTGTTTCATAACTGTAATTTTGAACCTTTCTGACAGATAAGATGTAGATTATGGCAAAAAAAACGCAGTTGAGCGCATTGATTGTTCTAATATTAGTTGTAATCATAATAGATGCCCTACGTACAATGGATCAACATTTATGAAGCCAATCAATCTGCTTTCTACCGAGGTGGTTGCTGATTAGTTGGTAACAGTTGTTCATTACAGGTCCTGAAAAAAAGATTGTGTATGCCCTTTCTGTTTTGTCAACTGCTGTGTGGGGTTATTCCCCTCTCTCACTCATTTACATACATTTTTTTCACTTATATCAGTATTCTCTAAACCTTCTTTCTGTCTAACTTCTCAATTTTCCATCTTCTCTCTCCTCCCATCACCCACCTATTCCCCCTCTTACTCATTGTCCTTCCTCCAGTTGCGTAAGGCCATTGAGGGTTCAGTGACAGTGACTGGAGTGAAAGTGCGCCCCCCTCTGGCCAGTTTCCGTGACAGCGGAACCAGTACCAGTGTCTCAGAGGTGACAGAACTTCACAAGCTATGGAACCGCCACCGGGGACTTTTGTTGCCACGCGAACCCACACCACCTGACATGGAGAACCAACCTGAGATCTCTTATGAAGAGTGTCCAGGCCACTTTCAGGACCAATCTGATCTGAGGTTTGAAAACACTGGTGACATCACAGACCCAACATCTGACCTGGTCCTTCAGGGTAGCCCCTCCCTCACAGAGGATCAGTCAGAGTTTACTTTTGAGTGCAGCCTTTCCCAAACTGATGAGTCTGAACTGGCGTGTGAATATGAGCCCCCCCATAAGCTCACTAAACCTAACCAACCAGAGCCACGAAAAGAAGCTGGAACTCCCTCTGAGCCCAAGGATCAAATAGACCAATCAGATCTCCAGTATGAGCAAAGTCCCCCCCATATTTAAAATACATTGCAATATCAATGATATCAATGACTGCAAAGGGATCCATAGGAGATTCTACATGATTGTAGATATAGTGAACATATCCTTGTTCACTTTCACGTCAGACTTTTAGTCTTTATATGTGTATCCATAATGTTGTGTGTGTACTGTGTCTCTGAGCAAAAGTGTAAGAGACGGGATGTGACATCTTGCTTCTTAAGAGAAGCATATATGTTTAAGCGTTAAACAAGAGAACAGAAAGCATGAAGAAGGAAAGAGATAGAACAAACTGACAAATCAAGGCAGCTGATGGTAGCCTTAGACTCAGTCCCTCAATGGTAATTAACAGGGTTCATTAGGGTTAGTAAAGCACCTATTATCACGTACGTATCATGAATGCACAGCACGTGTAGCTGAGTTCAGCTAAATTATGAGGGGTACTATCACTGATGATAATTGTTTATAGTTTTACAATTTGGCTAATGCGTATCTATGAATTGCCACTGTTTTGCATCTTATGCCGTGTTAATACTGTGTTGTATGTTTTTGGCATGTTCTGGAGTGTCAGCGATACTTCACTCTTGGATATATTTCTAAGAACATAGGAGGCTTAATATGAAATCTTCAGACTTGTACATAACACTTAGGACGCTCACAAACCACAAACTACTATAGACACAAGCTCAACTACATACTACACATACAGTACTACTCTAAAAGCATGCATTTAGTCAGCCTGGCCTCAGAAGCAGTGTTTATAACTAGAGTACACAAACTTTGAAGCACAGATTACTCCAAACTATTCTAAAACTGTTTTTAGTATGCTTCTCAGATTACTTCAAATACAAAACTGTTCTAAAATGTTTTTTTTCTAAGGATTCCATTCAAGATGCAACATCTGTTCAGTAACCTTTCAGCCTCGTCTACACAGTTTTGAGCCATATTTCCATTGTATGTTTAATCACCATAATATCAGTGAAAATAATTGTGCAATAATTTATTGTTGTCTTACTTTTGTATGCAGATAGAATGTGTATTAAGCTAGTGCTCACCTTATAAGATAGTTGACGATGAGTCTAATGTAGAGTGTTTAAGCCAACTTGCAGTGCATCTAGTTCAGCAATAAGTCTATATTATCTCCCTTTATATAGCCTGGCCTGTAAATGTTTTGTACATATGAAAATACATGAAAAGTATCTACACACTTGATTTGTACATAGAAAGTGTATGCATTTGAAAACAGCCATTGTTATTTTTCATAGAACATGACAATAGATTTTTTTTGTACATCGGTGAATAATAAAAGTTCAAGCAGACTTTGGCCCTATTGCTACGTATGTGAAATAAATGGAAAGTAATTGAGAATTTAGTTTTAATTTGAAAGTAATTAATTCAGGACACTCAATAGCCAGCGTACATCCACAACATGACTACAATAAACCACATATGAAACCATAGAGGACCAATGCAACACTAGCAATAAAACTATTTTTTCACTGAAAAGTGTAAAACTTCAACTAGGCCCCAAACCATATACAGTAATGGAATTGTGATAAGGGGTGGGAGTGGGGTAGTGCATAATACTATAGAGAAGGGGGCAGATGAGAGAAAAGTTATCAAGTTTATGTGCACAGATATTTTCTATTGCTAACCTACGTTTAAGAATAAAAACAAGACATCAGATCAAATGTTCTCTTGTCCCTCTCCTTTCTCCACCAACAATCCCATATGAGAGGAGGCGCAGTCTGAGAAGATTATCAACCCACTGTGCCAGACCCTCCAAACCTGCAACACACCTTCTCCTCCTTCTCTCCAGGGGATTTTGAGTAAGAGGCGAAGTAGCAGGAGTCAATTCTGCCGCTTCTAAATTAAGGTCTGGGAACATTAGATGATTGTTTCGGGCTTGATCGTATTCAGTTGTCTGCCCTGCTATAGCAAGTTTTACAAATGGTTGCAGACATAAATGACGGTTGTTTATTGAGTTTATTTTCCGTTTAATGCAGATTTAACAATCATGTAATGAATGTTTTCATGGCATGCCAAATGTAATTGCAGTCCTGTTAAGGAGTAATTATAGATTGTTTACATTCTCTGTTGGTGGGGTAGGTTTAGGATTCTGTAGGTGTGTTGGTTCTATCTTGTCTAACTAACAGGAAATTTTTGGCGGAGAAACCGTAGGGGTTGAATACAGAGAACCAACAGCTGAAACTTGATACCATACCCATGGAGCACATGAGAAATTATCGCCTGAGAAAAACGTACAACCACACCTGCTTATGCATATGTAACTGTGTTAGAAATATGCTGGGTCACAGATGGATAGTCAGACTTCGTGAACCAACCTGAATTTGACATCGGTGAGGGTAAGCTTAGTCGGACCCAGAGCTCTGTAACCTTTTTCAACCACTTCTTATTAAATCATACTTAGACTAGAAGTCACGTGTCTCCCGTTCCTTTTTAAACGAACACGCTGGAAATTAGCCTCAACACATAGAATATTTTGAATTTATGCAATAGTTAAAGGCTTCATTCTCCAACAAGTCCTACTAAAAACAAGAAGCAAAAAGAGCAATGTAGATGTGGTGAGTCTGAGTCATATGATGGAATATATGTTACACCACAATAGGCTTATATTGCTTAAAAACATGAGAAAGGAATACTATACAGCGATTGCATTTATTCTCCTACAGTTGACATCATGTATATGATTGTAATCTGACATTTACACCATTCTGCAAAATGTCTGCAAAAGATCAAAACTGCAAACGACATATAAACTATTTATATGATATTGCTATATTCCGTCATTTGTTTAAACAAATTTCTATCTATTCAGATGCTGACCCTCACTGGTTCCATAGCTATAGATTGCATTAATCCATCCTTAACATACTTCCATGATATTACTTTGATCATGTATTTTCATTTGTTTGTCTGTGATCTGTGTGGCATACACATGTTTATGTTTGTGTGTATGCGTGCAGTTGTTTTTCTCTGTGAGAGAGGAAGTTAAACGAAGTTTACCGTTGAGTTGCAAAGTATCGGATGCAAAGTAGCATCCTGGAAGGGTGTATACGTATCGTTTATTGCATTTTCATAGATAAGTATCATATCAGGAAACTGTTCTCCAAAATGTCCTTCCACAACAACTCCAACAGTTCCCCCACCTTATTCACCCAAAAATCTATTTACTCAAGCTCCAGTGTTTGAAGTCAAGTCAGGAAAACTAGAACTTTAAAGAGATTCGGATATCTCTGACAATCTCTCAGTGGAGCAGCTGAAGGAAATTGCATCAAGGTTGGGAGAAAGGATCTACGGGACTCAGATAAACATGGAGAAAGAGCGAGGAATGAGGAAAGAGAACAAATCAACTGTTTGTCCAACCTCAGTCTCTTTAAGCTGCGAAACAGGACAAACAAACAACTACAGATTGACTCAGTTCGACATCCCCCAAAGAACCGGCTATACATCTGACCAGAGAAGCCTGAAGGACGAGGTCTGCCAAAAGGGAATGCCAGAAGGAGAAGGGAGAGCGTAAGAAGAAGTGGAAAGACAACTTCCTCAAAAAAGCGGAAAAGGGGAAAGCAGAAAAATGAGGAAAAGTAACCAGAAAATGAGACAGATTCCATAACAATTCCATAGCAATTACAAGTGGACGCTGGAGGGATCTCCGTCCTCACCAGATCAGAAGTAGCCTACAGTGAAGGCCGGTTCAATCAGAGCCAGTTCTAGGCCCCACTGATGATAGATGGAGGCGGAGTAGCCCAGTATGAGCCATAGAGGGCTTTCGAAAGGCTGATGGCACAAGACCGCCTGCCACTGGGAGACATCCGAGCCATAATCGTAAGGATGTATGGGCAAGTTAAAGTTCAACAAGCGTACAACCGGGCTGGATGCAAAGGAAGGGACGATTGAGAACCATTTAATAACATCAGAAAAAGATACTGGGATGCAGTGAGAAACATCTACCCACAACAACAAAGCCTAGCGGCCCTAGACAGCCTCGGAATGGAACCAGAAGAATAGATGCATACATTCCTCAGAAGAGCTGAATATGTGTGGTTTGAAGGAGCTGGATAGCACCTTGACACCACAAACGCCCAACTAATGCTGTGGAAGGCTGCTGTGGTAAGGGCACTCCCACTGCCCATCAAGGACAGACTCGAAGATGTGGTGGGTCTGTCACACAAACCTACAGCTGAAGGACAGACCACCTCATACATCATTTCAATACAAACAAAGCAGTGGAAAACAAAGAGTGTGAGAAAGTTAATGACTTGAGTAAACAGTTCCTGAAGGGCCAGGTCACTGACAGACACAACCTGGCCAATGAGAACAAGAAAGCTGTCAAAACGCAGATGGCAGTGGAACAACCACAGATTGAACAAACGGCAGTGGAAGTAATCATGCCTCAAAACCTCCTCAACCACAGCCCCAACCTCCACGACCACAACCACA
This sequence comes from Plecoglossus altivelis, assembly GCA_036571765.1. NCBI lineage: Eukaryota > Metazoa > Chordata > Actinopteri > Osmeriformes > Plecoglossidae > Plecoglossus > Plecoglossus altivelis. The sequence continues at coordinate 883,200 of BROE01000001.1, forward strand.
AAACCCACAACCCCAATATCAGCACCACTATCCACCACAATCCCAATGGCAGCCCCAATATCCACTGCCAAAACTGCAATATCACCAACAACATCATCAGTATCCACCCGTGACACCTCCATGTTATGCACATGTCTCTCCCATGTTTCCACAATACCCGGATGCTCCTCAGTATCCACACTCAGAACCGCAGCTGTGTCCACCCCCACCTGGAAACTATGGGCCATACCAACAAGGCCACCAAGGGGCAATGGAAGAGGAGGCCCACCAAGAGGCTACTTCATTCAAACCCAGCCTAGATGTTTCACATGTGGGGATTTGGGACATTGGGAGACATATTGTCCCCAAGGCCAGATGGACCACGGCTTTGGCTACCATAATAACTATAGCAACAGAGAGAAACAGCTGCCAACAAGCAAGGAGGAGAAAGAGGCCAAATAGATGGATACATGCTACAACAACCACAACAGCAACAACAACAAACTCAGCAGCTGATAAAACATCTACCTCAGCCACCACATGCTGCACAGATGCCACTCAATGCATGGATGATACAGGACCAATGGGAGGGAGGCCAATGAAGAGGCCCAGAGGATCTGACTACAGGTGACACCCAAGCCAGTGAAGTACTAATGGTCAACTGCATGATTGGTGGAGAAATATTAAGTAAATGGTAGACACAGGATCAGCAGTGTCATGCCCGAATAACCTAAAAAAGACGACACCACTCTCTTCTAAAACCATCAGGACAGTTAAATACTCAGGACAAAGCTAAGAACAACAGTACACCCAGCCGCTGGTCACCACAGTCAGCTCACAAACATTAGCACATTCATTCCTACATGCCCCCAAATACCCCATGAACCTCATGGGGAGAGACTTGCTACTAAAAATAGGAGTAACCATCACCAGCTCCACACACGGATTAATGTTGTATCTGCCAGGAGAGAAAACATCTTGATGGCCAGAGGATACTATTCATGGGCACTAACACAGAGATACCAGCAGCAAACCAAGGAATGCCATAAATGATGCATATATACTGGACAATACTGTCTCCACCGGATAAAGCGAAAGGAGTACTCAAAACTTACATAGACTGGAAATCATGGATAACTGAATTACATCCATACGGACCACCACCAGACCCACCACATTGCATGTACAACTACCCACGGGCACCAGATGAAGTTTATCATGCAAGCATGGCAAACCCACAGAGAAGGAAACATTTGGAAATAAGATCAAGAGACATACATGTGGGAATACAAGGACAATACATGTAGCACCGTGGCTCTGTGAGGCACGACATTTCGTTCCACTGTATGCACCCGCATGTAGCGGAATGACAATAAAACACAACTTGAACTTGAACTTGAATAGGAGGAGTTGCAGCGTGTTGTGAGTTAACATCTGAACAAATAGCATGGTTCACACTGACCAGTGAATCAATGCCACAAATCACTCTGTCGGTTCCAGCAGAAGGAGAAGCAAGGTGCCTAGGTCCAATGGTGAAAAAACCTTTGGCAATGGAATGGATACCCACAGCAGCACCAAAAACACATGCAAATTTCTGATACACAAGACAATGAGGGAATCATGGAGGAGGTGAAGTTGGAGAGAGACCATGGACCTGAACACACAAACACCCCAAAATTGTGGAAGACAGAGCCATATGATGTAGGAAAAGTGGACAACGAGGTCAAGCTGACACTGAAAAATCCATACAGCACACCAATTTGGCGTCCTCAATATAAACTGAAAGAAGAACAGATCGAAGGAATTGGAGAGACCATTGACGGACTGCTGACAGCTAGAGTGATAAGGCCATTGAACTCTCCATGGAACACACCTTTACAGCTAGTACCAAAAGCAGAAGGAAAAGGATGGAGGATGCTACACAATCTCGGCCCAATCAACAACGTGACGAAAAAAAAATTCTTGGTGATAGCAGATCCATATGTTTTACTCATGAATTTGACCCCAGAACAAATCCACTTTTCAGTTATAGATCTGGCAAATGCTTTTTTCTGTATCCCATTATGTCAAGACGTCCAAGATTGGTTGCATTCACATATAACGGACAAAGATACACTCCTGGAATCTTTAACCTAGTGTTGTGCTGTGATCTGACAGACATTACACTACCGAAAGGAGCAGTGATACTTCAATATGTGGATGATCTACCGTGCGTGGAAACCTCAGCTGAGCAATGCCTTGAAGCTATGCAAAGACTGCTGATACGGTTGGTGGAAAAAGGATATAAGTTGAAGAAGGAAAAAACACAGATTGCCAGAGGAACAGTCACGTACCTTGGCAGATTGACCTCAGCTAACAGTTTGACACTCAAAACTCAGTAAAGGAGTCCATTCTGAATCATGGAAAACCAAGAACTGTACAACACATGCTGGCCTTTCTGGGATTGATGGGGTACAGCCAAAACCACATCCCAGACTATGTGTCACTGATACAGCCACTGAGGGATATACTTATCACCGCTGGAATCAGAGAACACCAAGAAACAATCGCATGTACACCAGAGGCTGAGCAGGCATTTATTTGCACTAAACAAGCACTGGGAGAAGCCAAACATCTCTGTTGTCCAGACAACACAAAACCTTTTTACTAGAATATTTCTGAAACAGGTGGTACTGTTACGGTGGTTCTGTTTCAGAAAAAGGAGGGAGAAAGAAGAGTACTTATTTATCACAGTTTAAGACTGTGTAATTTGGAAATGGGACAAACAGGGTGCGGCAGACACTTGGCGGCTTTTGGCAAAGCCATTGAAAAAACAGCACATATTGTCATGTGCCACCCACTAAAAGTAAACACAGTACACAGCGTGATGTAATTTCTCACCTCAAGGGCTTTCACATTCTCTGCCTTACGGAAAGCCAGAATATGTGGCGCATGCTGAATTCATACCCCACTACTGTAAATACGTGTCTCAGAAGGATCTGAAGATAAGACCGGACCTTTCCACCACCACTTGGAGACCCGGACTGAACATTGCTTATTGATGGATGTTGCTACAAAGGAAACACTGGAAACGTGGCCTCCTACGCACATGTTCAGCAGGAAGGAGTTAACAAATGGAACAACTACACGACAACAGTCTAGGGCGTCCTGGAGCCACGTGCACTGATAGACGTCCTTGTGCTCGAACATATGTGTTCATTATGGACAAACTGTGACTTGCACACAAGTCCAATAACAAAACACAGCTCTAGTTCAGACCTGGGGGGCCGTTCTTCCCAATCACTCCTCTCCAGGTGTCACTGTCGTTGCACATGTGGGCGTTGAAGTCCCCCAGCAGAACAATGGAGTACCCGGTCAGCGCACTGTCCAGTACTCTCACAGGGACTCTAAGAAGGCCGGGTACTCTACACTGTTGCTCAGCCCATAGGCCAACACAAGGCACAGGGACGCGACCCTCTCGTTCACTGGGGTAAATGCCAACACGTGGTATTTACCCCAAAACTACAAATCTTATTATGCTCTGCTGATGTTTTGGCGCGTCAATCAGGACAGGAGTAGCACCCTCTACACCTTCCCAAATATGGCGAAAAGAAGAAGAAAACAGAAGCAATAATTAATGTTTTCTTTATGCACTTTTTCTTGCTACTCCAAGGCTTGAATGGTTGATTGATTTATTATATTTCATTTTAAAATATATTAGCCTGTGGAAAAAAGTTTATTTTGATATTTAATTTAGAATTCTGCAAATAGAAAAGAGGCATATAGTTTTCATTTACATTTTATTTATTTAATAAATTAATGCCATTGATGTATTTTCTTTCATTTGAAATTTGATTTTGCCTGTCTGCACTATTAAGTTATATATTGTGTTAGAGCTATTTGTGGTTTAAAAATTTAGTTGGGATTATTAGTTAAAGTTAGTTTGTTTTGCTAATAGTAGTTTGGTTGATTACTTTTATTTTGTTTATTTTTTCTTTGCTAAATTACTATGTCTATTCTTTGTGTAGTTTGTTATTTTATTTGTACTGGACCGCCAGGTAGCCTGCCTCTTTGTATAAATAGGTCAGGGGAGATGGGTCTGCAAGGACTGAGGGCACATGTTTTTTTTTACCAGATGTAGAGAGGCTGCAGGCTGAAGCGGTAACCTGTAAATTAGCTGCAATTTAGTGAATAAACCACAAAAAAAAATCATTTTGGATATGCACATTCCTTTTCTTTTATCAACCTGTGTTAAAACTAGTCCTGGACAGTCCTCAAATGGCCTCAGTGGATTTGTTTGGTTAGGTTTTGACAAAGCTATGAACAAATAGCCACTACATTTTATACGGTAATCATTTTTGCTTATTGCATATTCAATGTTAAGCTAAACCTGTTTGGGTCCATATTAAAAGGTTTATTTGTTCAATGTTGGCCTGCAACTTTGTTCAAGTTTTAAATTTTGGCCAACTATGTGTTTGAGTTTGGCACCCCTGGTATACCAAGAGGGGTTCCAAACAAATTTAAGGTAAGAAACCAGACTCTGGCAGGTTATGAATCACTGTTCATCTTACCTTCAATAATGCTGCACTTTTATCGCTAACAACACGGCACCAGATGGTTCTGTAGCTAGGGTATTGAAGGGGCAAACATAATTGAGTAAGGAGCTGTCTGAGAACAGTGGAGTGGAACTCCTTCACCAAAATGTTGCAATCATGGTTCGGTAAATGGACATCTGTAATTGTCTCAGTGGTGTGGGCAGTAGCAGCGACGATAGCCATCCTGATCATATGCAGTTGCTGCTGTATACCCTGCACTAGGAACCTGACAGGGAGGTGTTTAGGGAGACTGACCAATGTTTTACAAGGAATAGCAGACACGGTTTTCTCTGGGAACCGAAATGAGAGTGTGGTGAGATTGAACGTTTTTGTGAGGCTGCAGGTGACGGGCAAGACTGGTGTGACAACTGTCGTTAAGGCCACATTCTATTTTTACTATTTTCTATATTTCTCAACAAAAACGTTCAATTTTACTTAATGTTTTTCTTTTCTTTTTTCTTTTTTATAATCTCTGCTTGGCTAAATGTGTGTGTGGTGACTTGAGACTTGTAAATATGTCAAGGTCTGCCGGGTACATGAATGTTCATTCTGCGGAGTGATGGTGGGTTTTCTCCCTATAAAATCATTAGGGTTTTCCCCGTGCATCCAGTGTATCCACACCACATGGCCATAATGCTGCATAGTCTCATCATTATTGTTGATGGTGTTTGAAATTATTGTGTAGTCAGCAATGGGATCTTCTACCTATGGTTTGACTTAGATCATTTGACTGTTCGCAAACTAATTTGGTTCAATTATTGCTTGATTTCATGGAGATATTTTAAATCTGTGTTTTTTGTCACACCCTGTAATGGTGCTGTGGTTGACTACTAAGTTATGCGTTAAATTTTCTGTATTTTTTTTTATTCTTACGTTTCATATTCGACTACATCTTCATTTCATACTGTCTGATCTCACTGGGATATTTACATTTGTTTTTGTTGTCCATGTAAAGGGTGTGAAAGGTGGGATTCTATGAAAACTTTAAAATATCCAGTTGTTGCACCTGTCTGGTTTTCATCATTCTACCTAGGGGTACAGTAACAACCCTGATGACGTTTGAGTTTTGATTCCTGGTTATCTGAACACCTGTATTTTGATTTCATTGTTTATGTTTTGATTTCATTACATTTCATTCTATCACTTATGTTCAACCTGGTTAACAACTGATTCATTTCCACTATGTCCTCAAACCTTTACCGTTTGATCTCACTGGGGTATTTTAAATTAGTTTTTGATGTCTGTTGTTTGATTCACACCCTTTTAAAGGGTTTCACACCCTTTAAAAGTGTGTGAAAGGAAGTATTCAATGAAACTTTAAAATGTCCCGGTAGGACATGCCCGGAACACCTCCCGAGGGAGGCGTCCAGGAGGCATCCGAAACAGATGCCCGAGCCACCTCAGCTGGCTCCTCTCGACGTGGAGGAGCAGCGGCTCTACTCCGAGCTCCTCGCGTGTGACTGAGCTCCTCACCTTATCTCTAAGGGAGCGCCCGGCCACCCTGCGGAAAAAACTAATTTCGACCGCTTGTATCCGCGATCCCGTCCTTTCGGTCATTACCCAAAGTTCATGACCATAGATGAGAGTAGGAACGTAGATAAACCGGTAAATTGAGAGCTTTGCCTTCCAGCTCAGCTCCTTCTTCACCAAAACGACGGACCCGTAGAGAGCGCATCACTGCGGCCGCTGCGCCGATCCGCCTGTCAATCTCCCGTTCCGTCCTTCCCTCACTAGTGAACAAGACCCTGAGATACTTGAACTCCTCCACTTAAAGCAAGGACTCCCCACCCACCCGGAGGAGCAAGCCACCTTCTTCCAGTCAAGAACCATGGCCTCAGATTTTGAGGTGCTGATTCCCATCCCTGCTGCTTCACACTCGGCTGCAACCCGCTCTAGTGCATGCTGTAAGTCCCGGTCCGATGGATCCATCAGGACAACATCATCCGCGAATAGCAGAGATGAAATCTTGTGCCCCCCGAACCAGACATCCTCTGGCCCCTGGCTGTGCCTAGAAATTCTGTCCAAAAAAAACAATGGGACAGAACCGGCTGACAAAAGGGCAGCCCTGGTGGAGTCCAACATGCACCGGGAACAGGTCCAACTTACTACCGGCAATGCGAACACAGCTCCTGCTCCGGTCATATAGGGACCGGACGGCCCTGAGCAAAGGGCCCCGGACCCCGTACTCCTGGCAGACCACCCACAGGGCACTACGAGGGACACGGTCGAATGCCTTCTCCAGGTCCACAAAGCACATGTGAACCGGTTGGGCAAACTCCCATGAACCCTCAAGCACCCCATGAAGTGTGTAGAGCTGTCAGTGTTTCCGCGACCAGGACGGAAACCATGCTCTTCCTGAATCCGAGGTTCGACTATCGGACAGATTCTCCTCTCCAGTCCCCTGGCATAGACCTTACCAAGAAGGCTGAGGAGTGTGATCCCTCTGTAGTTGGAACAAACCCTCCGGTCCCCCTTCTTATAAAGGCGTACCGACCCCCCGTCTGCCAGTCCAGCGGCACGGTCCCAAGGCGCCACGCAATGTTGAAGAGACGTGTCAGCCACAACAGCCCCAACAACATCCAGAGACTTAAGATTCTCGGGGCGGATCTCATCTATCCCCGGGGCTTTGCCACTGAGTAGCCCACCGACCACCTCGGTGACTTCCGCCTGGGTGATCGACGAGTCAACCTCCGGGTCCCCAGCCTCAGCTTCCCCCTCAGAAGACGTGACAGCAGGATTAAGGAGATCCTAAAAGTATTCCTTCCACCAGCCGCCTTCAATAACGTCCCCAGTTGAGGTCATCAGCTCCCCGCCCGCACCGTTCACGGTGTTGGTGAAGAACCTTTTCTCCCCCCTGAGTCGGCGAACGGGTTGCCAGAATTTCCTTGCGGTCGTCCGGTAGTCCTTCTCCATGGCCTCCCGAATTCCTGCCCGACCCGAGTTTTCGCCTCCGCGACAATCCGAGCCGCGCACGCTTGGCCTGCCGATACCTGTCAACTGATACGCTTGGGCCTGCCAGGTCTGTCCGACTTCCTCCTCCACCAGCGGATCCAGCTCGAGACCAGGTGGTGATCGGTTGACAGCTCCGTCCCTCTCTTTTCCCGGGTATCCGAGATACGTGGCCGGAGGTCAGAGGACACAACAACAAAGTCGATCATCGACCTTCGGCCTAGGGTGCCCTGGTGCCATGTGCACTGATGGACGCTCTTGTGCTCGAACATGGTGTTCGTTATGGACAAACTGTAACTAGCACAGAAGTCCAACAACAACACACCGCTCGGTTTCAGATCAGGGGGGCCGTTCTTCCCAATCACCCCTCTCCAGGTGTCACTGTCGTTGCCCACGTGGGTGTTGAAGTCCCCCAGCAGAAAAATGGAGTCCCTGGTCGGTGCACTATCCAGTACCCCTCCAAGGAAACCCCAAGAAGGCCAGGTACTCTGCACTGCTGTTCGGCCCATAGGCCGATACAACAGAGACCTGTCCCCGGCTTGAAGGCGCAGGGACAAGACCCTCTCGTCTACCGGGGTAAACGCCAACACGTGGCGGCTAGTTGTTGGCGTGTTACCTAACCGGTAACGCTCTACCTCCCGCACATGCTCGGGCTCCTTTCCTGCCAGCGAGGTGACATTCCATGTCCCCAGCGCTAGAGACCGTGTGCATGGCCTCGGTTGTCCAGGCACCTGCCCCTGTCCGCCGCCCAAAACACACTGCACCGGCCCCCTACGGTCCTTCCTGTGGGTGGTGGGCCTGCAGGAAGGTGATCCCACGTCGCCTTTTCGGGCTATACCCGGCCGGGTCACATGGGCAAAGACCCGGCCACCAGGCGCTCGCCTGCGAGCACCCACCCCAGGCCTGGCTCCAGGGTGGGGCGCCGGTAACGCCACTCCGGGCGACGTAGCGATTCTCCTTTTTTTGTCATCATAGGGGTTTTGGTGAACCGCACTTAGTCTGGCTAGTCACCTAGGACCAGTTTGCCATGGGAGACCCTACCAGGGGCTTATTGCCCCCGACAACATAGCTCCTGGGGTCATTCAAGCACTCAAACCCCTCCACCACGTTAAGGTGGCGGTTCAAGGATGGGTTATTGGAAACATGTGATCAATAAAATTGGATGAAACCCATGGAACCTGACAGAACGTTTGCATTATCAATACAAGTGTGACTTATTTTTCCACTACAAAGTATCCCTTAAATGTGTGGAGTATGGTGTGTAGATGAGTGGGGGTAGGTGCACGAACCTGCGTCACTGAGAGATTACAAGGAGGAGGTCCAGCGCCTGGCGGCATGCACAAGCGGTATCTGAACCGAGTACGCAGAATCATCAGAACATGCTGCAAGTGCTGCTATCTCTGCATTTCAGTTGCACATGCTCCTTGCGCGTTCAGTTATTCCTCTGCACTTTTAGATTTGCCATCACGTATACACTTTTACAGTTGTTACACGCACGTCTACGGCGGGGACTCAACCGCGGATCTCGGCATCCCAGTTGCCTAAGCAACCTTCGCCTTCATTTGAGTTTAAAATATTCGCACACCTATGGATTTTACTTGTAATATACACATACTTACTGTACTTAATACTTTTAATTGACAAGTTTATACACTTGAATCAAATGTAACTGATAAGATAACCTACTGTATATTAATCGCGTTAGAAGGAGGAAATGTTTACTTTGAAGAGCTGACAACGCCTCCAGTCAAAACAGACGATCAATATCGAAATATCCAGTCATTTTCTGGTTTGTGTTTAAAAAACGACAGAAAATGAGTAGAAATCCGTTTTTCGACAAGAAAAATACAACCGTTAAACAAGGAATTATTGTCTGTATAGTTGGGTCTCTACACAGACCCAGTAGGCTATATTAATTTGTAACTCATTAGCACCACCAAGTTAGCAACACATCAAATGAACTCAACACAATTAAAATACGCTGTTGAAACATGTTGTGAAATAACCAGGGAATAACGAATTTAACGATTGTAAACTTTACAAGCATGAAACACACTGTATTGTGGTCACCTAGACAATTATATTGTTATCAGGCTTCCAGAGCTTGATAACGACCCAATCATTTGAATCAGGTGTGCTGGAGAAAGGGTAACATCTAAATCGCCAGGACAGTGGACCTGGAGACCCGAGGACTAAGATTACCCCACCCCTGGTTTACGACCTCTGCCTGATTAACGCTCGAATCATTGAGCTCATGATACCTCCCCAGGAATGTTCACAAGCTATGCAGGCAAACGTGCCACTGTTCTTGGGGCTACACTCCCCTCCCTTTTTTTTCTCAATGCTAGAAACGCCCCCTGCCGATCACCATTCCATCTAGCAGGTGAAGTAAGACAACCGTTTCATTCTACTCTTCAGTCTTTGTATCTCGAGTTGTAAATGAGCAGCAACAAATGTATTCTTTAAAATCTATACAATCTTAATAGTAAGCATTCATCTTTGAATAAAAATGACAAAAGTATCAGTTGTACAATAAGTTTAAAAATACACACCCATCTGCAATGGACTCAAGCACACCCTACAATTTCCCCAGAAACTGTATCCTCTAGATATCAGATATAATACACAGCACACTTATCTAAGACTCGAACATTACACAAGACTATCCAAGCTTTGCTCAGCAACTTGTATTTTATTTGCAATGCTCAGTTTCCTTATCTTTTCCAGTTACAGATGCAAAAAGCAGCAATAATTTCTTAAATAATAAAGAAAGCAAAAGTATTTACAAAATTCCAATAAAACAATCATCTAAAGCACCTTTCTGCATCTGGATAACTGCCACTTCTGCTGGACAAAGATACATGGCATCACTTCATCAATTTCTCTATTTCCAAAATAAAATGGACAAAACTTTCTTTTTCTATATATATTTACAGAATGCTCCTGAAATGTGTTTCCACTTAACAGTAGAAAAGGCTTTCGGGTCATTTCTGTGTATGATTTTTTTCCCCTCTCCAAGACGATCTCTGTAGGTTTTTCAAGTTTTAATGGTAATCTGTCTTTTAGAGTCCTCGATAGGCCTTCTCTCCAAGGGTAAAGAGATTAAGAGCCTCAACAGTCCATTTGAGTACGAGAGAGGTAAAAGATGCAGAAACCACAATGTCATTGTTGATTACTAGGAGTTTGAAGAAGAGATGGCTTTAAGGAAACATAATGGACCACCCCCTAGTAGTCAAGGTCTTGTCAAAGTTCACAATCCTCAGGGATTCTGTTCTTTCAGGTCACCTCTACAGTCAAAGGAGTAACAACCTCCTATGCTCTGCTAAAAAAAAAAAATGCAACTCACCATTTTTGTTTGTTGATGAAATCCGCAACATATTTATGAGCACCCTCCCATCATATTATCAATAGAAACACACTTCAACCATGCTGCACACTCCAATAAGAAAAAAAAAAAAAACCTCAAACAAGACATGAGCTCTGCGTTCTATCGGACATCATGCGCAACTGGCTTGATACCCTGTCCTGGGAACATGCTACATGACACCATGCCACAGCTTGTGTCATATAGTATGTTGCATAATATAATGAATCTGGAACCATAAAAAGAGCAGCATCTTGGTTTGTATTGTTTTAAAGAAGTTGACATTTACGCAATGACATTTGAACACACAGTTATAAAGCAATCCTGCTGAATAATGTTCAGGTTTATTTAATTTGGTGGACACTTGCCTATAATGAGCAAATGGGAAGAGAGAAGAGAGGAAGCAATAGGGAAGGAGCAAATGTGGAGAGAAGTTAGTTTTAGTTTTTTTCATGGTTCTACTCCCTCAAAATTATCATCCTCATTGAGGATCAAGTGAGTCCACTTCTCAGGCATTAGAGTCAATTTCTCTCTAACCCTTACAATGTCCCTCCCTTGCTGTAGCGGCAAAGGCTCACAGGTGAGTCCTTAGTCCTTGTCAGACTCCTCCTCTGCTTCGCGGAGCCAGGTGAAGAAGGCAGTGACGGACTTGAGGGCCACGCCCTTGCCAGTCTGCTCGGCAGGGTCCTTGCTGGATTCCCACTTGTAGAAGGCCTCCTCTTTGATCACATCTTCATCATACAGAGTGTCAAAGAACATCCGTAGGAGGTCTGAAGACAGGAGGAAGATAAAAAAAGGAAGATACATGCAGGTCAATCAGAGGAAACTCGTTCCAACACCTCTCAGCTTGATGTCAGAAATAATCCTTTAAGTGGCAAATAAAGCACAAATGTACACATCCAAAAGAAACACATGTGCACTCACTAGCTGGTTGCTCCATGTGTACCATAAGGGCCTGCAGGGCGTACAGAGCCTGCAGCTCCTTCTGCTCGTCGCTCAGGTACCTCTGCAACAGGGAAGCCCTCTGGGTAATCTGCGACACATCCACCTTATATGGGTTCTCGCCTGAATGATAGGAAGGACACAAACAGGATCAGCAGACCAGCCCATATTGAGCTTTGACAACAAGGCCCATTAATCCTTGGCAGTGAACACTTGTTAAAAAAAAAGTAAGACTACTGTGGCTGCATATTGACGTACATAAATATTGACGTAAGAAAAGACTATGGGGAAGCCTAACCTTGCTATTAGGTGACAACACACAGCACCGCTGCAGAGGCAGCCACAGCCCCTCCTGTAGTGTCAGATTTATGTAAAAAGTTGCAAGTGCGTTGATTCTTTCAGACATTAACATTTCACTTGCAAGACAAGTACTTAGCACAAAGTCAACAACTGACAGTCATACAGATAGCTGCGACCAAGTGCCTGGTACGCTCTAATAACTTAAATCTGCATGGGCAATGAAATTGCTTGCTGAGTGGAATTTTGCTCACTGAGTGAATGTCTGATCGCTCAGATGATTTCTACTTGCGCAAGTCTACATGATTTTGACCATTTAGGGTCAGCAACCTATGGTGGCACTGACCCTCTTACGATTGGTCGCTTTTAACGGCATCACACCCACAGGGACATCCTTGTGCCTTGATTGACAGCTTCCATTAAGGAAGCATGGAGTGAGAACATAAGCTTCTATACCAGGCGGTAGATGGAACAGTAGATGGACCAACAAACTTGAGAATCACTCACAGACCAGAAAATCAATGTGCTTCTTACCTAAAAAATCAGTTATTTTTATCTCTCTTGGATGGATACGCTTAGACATACAAGATAGATAAGATAGTATGGATGGAGAGATTACTGTATTTTTTTTGCACTACCTTAGACAGATAAAAATAGTGTTGTCATTGATGTTATGTTTCTTTATTATTCTGTTGTATATCTCTTCAACTTGACAACTCCCCCCACCCCACACACACCATTGTATCAAAAATAGTATTAAGAATTTAAACTTTTCCTGGGTATCAATATCACGTTTTCTAGAAATTCCAGTATCGTGACAACCCTATCTGCTTACTACTGCTATACTTACATATGATTGCCGACTGGCACACAGATGTCATCAAGGCGCGCACAAATGTGTTGGAAACCGCCTGCTGCTCCTCCAGATTGGCCTGAGAATAGAGGAGGGTTACCTTGTAGAGTGTGTTGTCCCAGACTAGACACCAACATACATTTTGTCTTCAATGGGAGTATAATAGAACCTAGTATGTCTCCACAACACACCTCCACCCAGTCTCTTATGCGCTGGTTGTTGGCTTTGTCCTGTATTAGTCTGTCCAGGTGTTTGTTTAGCTCTTCCCCACTCAACACCTTCTTCTCATTGGTCTCCTTAGACTCCAGCTCCTCCCCCAAAGTGAATTCCACTTTCTGTGATAAGGAAAACGTCATGATGACCAGATCAAAATGATGACAAAGTGCTGGAAAAGGTTCATATCGTGCTAGAAGGAAAAGGTTTTGAAGAAGTCACTAATAAACCATTTTAGAATGACAATGCATAGGTTTGTCAGAGAAGTGGGCTTGTTTTTCAGTTGGGTTTTGGGGTTCAAACACATGGTGCTTGTTCACTTAAATACTAAACTATTAGTGGCCACTGCTTTAACAAACGCATCTTTGCTGGTAAGACAATCAGCAATGGACTTGTTTTTCTTTGAGTAAAACCATAATGGAAAATAAATTGTCTGCCATAAATGGTTCTGATTTGTACTCGGGGACATTTCATATCTATCTGGCCTGTTTTTTCATAATCTGGGAAAAACACAAATTGAAATGACCATGACCTACCAGGAGACTAAAATACCAGCCTCTGTAACAATTGCAAAGGACTAACAGATATGTAGAGAGTATCCAATTAATTGGCGTTATGCAGAAAGATGCGTGGCCATGGTTCTGACCTGTTCAGTGACAAACTTGTTGATGTCCACTTCTTTGGCAAGAAAATCGCTCCAATGCAGGCCTCCTTCTCTCCACTGTCCACCCACCTTCTTGTGGCTCTACACACACGCACGCACACACACACACACACACACACTTAATACTGTGTTCACACACATCACACACTGTACAAGTGCAGTCCATACGTAAAAGCTTTCACCATTAGTATGTCTGGACGACTGTCATTAATTTGGTACTTGAGATGAAGTCATACATACCATTTCTTTGCAGAGGAGAGTGAGGATCTCAACTAGCAGAACACCTGCTTTACCCAGAGGCACCAAAGGCTTGGATATCTCCCTGCACACAGACAGCGACTTATTTATTTACTGCGGATATTTTCTGTGTAAGCGGCATCCAAGGGCACAGTGTAGACTTTCCTGATTGCAGCCGAGCATGTGCAGCCTTGGTCTCACCTGAACAGCTGTCCCATGGGGATGCCTCCCTCATGGAGCATCGGGGTGATGAGTTCAGCCAGGTAGAGCCAGATGTGGGGGATGTCTATGGCCATGTCCTCGGCTATCTGCAGGATCTCTTGTAGTCTATGACGCCCCACCCCAAAAAAACACCCAGGTTTCCTTAGATTATTTTTTATCATTACCTCACACAGCATTGTTTTTAAACAGACGTTTCGCATCTTTTTCCACACAGACAGCGGTCTCACCCCTGGTAATATTGCTGAGCAGTCAGAGAGCCGGATTTGTAGAGCTGGTGCAGCAACAGGCCCATGTGCTGCCTGGCAATGGTGCTACGCTCCAGGGTAGACTCCACACCATTCCGCACAAACACAAACAGTAGAGAGCTGCTGTTCATTTCTGCCACGCACTGCAGCGCCTCCTACAGCCCAAAAGTGAGTAGGAATCAATAACATGCCTTTCAGGTCTTTTCTAATAATCTTGTAAAGTGTGTATATGTGTACGTGAGAAAGAGACAACAATGTAAATGTACTTAACCGTATATTTCTGGGTAGTGTTTTTGTGAGGTCTTGCGTGTGCATACCTTCATATCATTTATGTGTAGGTACTCTTCAATGATGGCATTTGACTTCTTGTCCAACTCCTCTTCAGTCATGGCAGGCTTGGAGGGAGGAGTGGGGGCATTCTCACGCTTTTCTGTGGAGGAACAGCAGCAAACCTTACTGACCACGACTAACTGACATCCAAATCTATCCATTTGCAAACCTTTACCTCCACATTACCCCCAACTCCCTTACCAGAAGGTTCCTTGCTTGCCACTCGGTCACGGCTGCCTCTGTCCCTGTCATCCGTCATGCTAGCCACGCGGCGTACAGGCTCTGCGGTTGAGCGGCCTTCGCCCCCTCGCCCACAACGCTCCTCTGTCTCTCTGCTGAAGCTACGCTTTGTGACAGGTGGCCGGGCGCTGCGTTCCTCGCGGCTGTCACGCCGCTCGAAGTGGTCAAACCGGTCGCTACCACGGTCCCGGCTAGAGCTGGACCTGAGACAGAAAGAGAGAAGAGAAATGTGAAGGTAGCCAACTGGGGAGCCAACTCTTCTTTTGGACAGAAGACTGCAGGGTTGAGATAGGGATATAGAAAAGAGAACTGACGGGAAAGTGGCAAATGGCTGCCCCTACCTCTGGGGAACCCTGCGGTCAATGTCTGAGGAGGATGAGGACGATGAAGGTGGGGCAGACTGCTGCAGAGCGGAGAAGCGGTTAAGGGTGCTGGTAGCTGGACGGCCAGGCTCTGAAAGACAAAGACTGAAGCATTAAGCTACCGTAGTTCCACCTCCTTGAGTGAACAACCAATGATAGTAGATGTGTTTGAGAGTGCGTTTACCCTGTTCTCCTCCGCTGGCTGGCTTGGCTCCAATTCCTCCGCTGCTCCCCTTACCCCAGCTACCCCACATGCCTTTACCCCCAGGGGCCAGCAGCTGGTTATTGAAGTCCAGCGCACCAGGCTGAGGGGGGCACGTGCACACAGCATAGGTCACAGGAAATAAAATAAAAAATCTATATCTGATTGCTCTCCAATGATTACAAGCTTGTGAAACAGATTTTACCCACCTATCTCTTTTGTAAAAAAAAACAACAACAAAAAACATCCCCTGCAGGATCCACCCACCTTGGTGATCTTGCTAAGACGGCTCGTATCGATGGGCCTGTTCTTGGTTGAGATAGGCACCGTGTTCCAGCCTTCGTCCTGAGGCTGGCTACCCCGGCCTCCCCCAGGGGTGTGGTGACCGCCGCGGCCTCCCGAGCCTCCTCCTCCCATCCGGCATCCTCCTCCTCCACTGTCCTTCTTGTTTAGCAGCTGCTGTTGAACCTTGATGTGCTCTCTGTGCTCTTCCAGCTCCGCCTCCTTGTGGATCTGATCAATGGTCTTTGGGCCTTGGTCACCTCTACGAGGAATCCAGTTACACTGTAAAAGAATGAGAGAGAACTCAAAGTATAAAATGTAATTCTCAAATTTATAAAAGCGGAGGAGAGCAAGAAATGGCGTTAACCTGGTGCTGTCTTCAGGTCATTGTGACCCACGTTGTGGTACAAAAGGTAAATCACAATGACCCTTAAGCCAGCACAAGGTTAAAGACCAGCAAATGTAGGAGAGAGTAGGGCTTGCAAAATGCATCACTAAGCTGTCCAAGAGGCTATCTGAAATTGAATAATTTAATTGCTCCTTTCATTCACATTATTGACTCTCTTGACTTATTGTTATTTTAAAGGCCAAATATGATTGAGAAGTTTTTGATCATGCTGATATGCCTGCAGAAATGTTAAGCTTCTAAATGTGCATCAAGTGCGTAGCCCAAATGTTAGGGTTACAAAATGAAGCCCTCTTATGTGAATGCTTCACTTTGCATGTCAGAATGTTTAAATCCATGTGCTTACCCACGAACACACATTCTGCTATATAAACAGCATAAAAGAATTACAGCACCATTTACTTGCCTCAAAAACTCTGGCAATACATTGAATACAATAATATTAATAACAATACCACTCTCATGTGAATTATTCAGTTAAAATAATATGCATACTTGAATTGATGATTCTAATTAGATTATTTTATATCCAATTGTAGATGTGTGTTTTCAAAATCTAAAGTGTCTGCTGAAAGGGCTACCAGAGATTTTAAAATTTTAGAAGCCCTGATGAGGTAACATGGAGTTGATGAGGAAGAGGAAGGAAAGTGAGGTAAGAATGAGGCAGGACAGAGTTATGAGAACAAGGTGAGGAAGAGGTAGGAGACAGATGAGGAGGAAACGGATGAGAGAGACGAACAGTCTTTGGAAGAGGCAAAGGAGGCAGCATACCCTCCTGAGGTCCAGAACATCCTGCAGCATGAAGCGAATCCTGGATGAGGTCTTCCTCTCCTTGATGATCTTGTCCATCTGGTTGAAGTACTGATCCATACGAGGCTTAAACAAACACAGTGACAACACCAAGTTAGGATGGCAGTAGAAAGCATGTTTGTGTGACATGTCTCCATTAATTTGACTTCCTGAGTCCCTAAATCCTATAACTTAAGTCAGTGGCTCAAATAGATGGTCATCGGTGGAGTCAAAGGAAGCGTAGTAAAAAAGGTGGTTAACCTTGGCTTTCTCGAAGTCCAGGTCTTTGCCAATGGTGGACAGCAGCCTGCATAGACACTCCAAAGACTCCTCGTCATGGTTCTTCAGCAGCTTCACTACACAGTCGTGCATGATGGCCTCCGTCAGCATCTTCAGCTTGAACAACTCCCCAATGAACTTGATGTTGCCCAAAGACCGCCGCCGTGCCTTGTCCTTGGCCTCCTCAAGCTCTGCCTTTAAGCGGTCTCGCTCTTCCTGCTCGGGTGAGGAGGGAGGGCGGAGATCAGACAGGTGGTCAGCTCCAAGTTCAATTTGCCTTTCTTTCCCCGAAATATAAAAGACTGAGACTCATGTGCTTGTTATTGAAACAAATGGAGACTCAAAAACCGAATTCCCTGAGTTCAGCTTTGCCTCTCAAAACAAGATGTTGCGGTTGAACTTGAAGGAGGCAATTTCATTTTAGGTCTATGGATTTAAACATAAGTGTACAATTACACCTCCGACCTCTTTAGCAGCTTCCATCTCTTTCTGCTTCCGCTCGAAGATCTCGTCATCGTCCTGGTCCTTCTCAAACTCCTTCTGGCAGCGGTTAAGCAGCAGCTTGCGGAAGTTCACAGTGACTCCTGGCTTGTCAGTTGTGGGAACTTTGAGCTGTAAAAAAAGATAATGAGAAAGGGGGCAGGAAAAGAGATACATGAGAATTACTTAAACAGTGAGACAGTTTGGTGGTGAGAAAGTTGGGGGAAAAGCCTAACATGCGATGGAGGTGAGAGGGAGAATAAAGGGGTAGGCAAAAAGGATGAGAAAAAGACCGTTCTGAGGTTAAATGGAAAGACAAGTCAGATTTTCTATCAGGTTTCATGTCTGTTCCTTAATATTCATGTCAACACACCCAACAAACACTCACCCCCATAAGGCAGCGGCACATGTTGGCATAGGCCACTGAGAAGTTGGGCTCTGATATGGCCTTCTCAAAGATGAGGTCGATGACACCCTTCAGCCTGTCCTCTGTATCAATGGTCAAGTCGGTCACCTGCTTCATCAGCTGCTGGAACATCTGGGGTGTTAGCTTGTTGAGGACGCTTCGCACGCGCTTGAACAGCTCCTGAGTCTTGACCTGCTCTGGGTCCTCCTCCTCAGACTCCTCTGCCCCGCTAAGGCCTCGGCCTGACGCCGGCTTCTTAGACGAGGGCTTCCAGGCCTTCTCTGCCTTGTTGAGCTGCACGTCGTCACTTAGAGACATGCTGGTGATGATTTTCCGCGGCTCCTTCCTCTGGCCCTGCTGGGAACGACGTGGACCAGGGGGCTGGGGAAGGGAGGTAGGTAAGCGTGAGTATAAACGCACTTCCAGGAGGGGAATGAGGCCATATTGGAGTGATGAGGTAAGCAAGAAGGAGTCACGACCTTCAACGGAAGACTAGACAGATGGGAAGTGGAGGGTTATGAACTCTACATTCTGTCAATCGTTAACTAATGCTAATCCAGTATTTGAAACGACGAGACCATTAAGACCTAACAATCATACCAAAACAAAGTAAATTATTAACTTATCACTATTACAGGTTCTAAAAGTGATCTAAATGTTTATTTGTGTATTAACACAATGGACTTAAAGGATCAAACAGAGCGTGGCAAATGAGTAAAGACCACTTAATCATCCAGTCTGTCTCTCACCGGACCGCGTGGGCCAGTGGACTGCCTGCCCAGGTTCCCCAAAAAGGAGGGGGTGAAGTCAGGACCAGCATTCATTAGACGACCCGGATCAGCAGGACGGAGCGGGGTCTTGTTGGCCTGCCACCCACACACCCACACACACACCCACAAATTGCAAGATACAAACTGTATTTTTACAGTACTCTTGAATTTTCTTCAGGATGAATAAAGGGAGTTAAACTGAACTCGATTGTCTCTAGATAAAAAGTCCAAAGTTTGTGACAAGCAAGGTTTTTCTTACTGAACATAGTTGCTAAGTAAACAGTACCTTTAAGGCACTGGGTGGAAAACCAAAACTAGTTTACTTCGTTATTTGGAAAATTATGTTGCAATTCCAAATGTGCTGTGTACGACGAGGTTTCTGTGGTCGTACCTTGTCAAGGACCACGTCACTGATGAGGGGCAGGCCCTCAGGCTTATGCATGCTGGCGCTGCTGAACTGAAACCTCAAGAGGAACTCCCGATCATACCGTTTCTTGTCCTCTGGGTCAATCGGCTTCCAATGTTCTGAGGGATGACCAGTTTGAGAGAAAATAATGGAAAACAAACAAATGAGTGTGTACAGAGTTCATTAAAATATGTATTTGTTTGCCCACTAATGAAGAAAAGATTAGTCAATTTTGATGGTAGGTTAAAAATACACACACACCAAAAAAGTTATGAATTTATTTGCATTTTAATGGGAGAAATATGTATTTGACCCCTCTGCAAAACATGACTTACTTGGTGGCAAAACCCTTGTTGACAATCACACAGGTCAGACGTTTCTTGTAGTTGGCGAGCAGATTTGCACACATCTCAGGAGGAATTTTGTCCCGCTTACTGCAGATCTACTTCGTGGTCAAGGTTCTAGGCTGACGTTTAACAACTCGAACCTTCATCTCCCTCCACAGATTTTCTATGGGATTAAAGTCTGGACACTGGCTTGGCCACTCGAGGACCTTAACGTGCTTCTTCTTGAGTCATTCCTCAGTTGCCTTGGCCATGTGGTTTGGGTCTTTGTCATGCTGGAAAACCCATACACAACACATTTTCAATGGTGAAGTTGTCCTGTCCCCTCAGCATAAAAACACCCTCAAAGCATGACGTTTCCACCTCCATATTTGATGGTGGGGACGTTGTTCTTGGGGTCATGCGCAGCATTCCTCTTCCTCCAAACAGGGCGATGCTTAAACAGCTTCATTTTGGGCTCATCTGAACACAACACTTTGACCCCATTATCCTCTGAATCATTTATATGTTCATTGGCAAACTTCAGACAGGCCAAAACGTGTGCTTTTTTGAGCAGGGGCACCTTGCAAGCAGAGCAGGATTTCAGTTCTCCATGGTGTAGTGTGTTAGCAATTGTTTTCTAGATGACCATGGACCTAGCTGCCTTGAGATCATTGACAAGATCCTTCTGTGTAGTTCTGGGCTGATTCCTCACCATTCTCAATTGTTGCAGCTCCATGAGGTGAGATCTTGCATGGCGTTCCAGAGTAAGGTAGAGTGACAGTTCTGCTGTGTTTCTTCCATTTGTAAATAATCTTACCAACCGTTGTCACCTTTTCACCAAGCTGCTTGGCGATGGTCTTGTAGCCCATTCCAGCCTCGTGCAGGTCTACAATCTTGTCCCTGACATCCTAGGACAGCTCTTTGGTCTTGGCCATCATGGAGAATGTAGAATCTGATTGACTGATTGCTTCTGTGAACAAGCGTCTTTTATACAGGTAACAAACAGATTAGGAGGACTCCACTTAAGTGTGTGCCTAATCTTGCTATCTGTATAAAACACACGAACGACAAATCTTTCTGATTGAGAGGGGGTCAAATACCTATTTCACTCTGTAAAATGCAAATCAATTTATCATTTATGAAATTTTTTTGTGACTTTTTGTTATATTGTCTCTCACTGTTAAAATAAACCCATCAATAAAATTACAGAGTTTTCAGAATTTCTTTGTGACTGGGTAAACACACAAAATCTGCAGGGGATCAGAATAGTTTGTGTGATGTGGTTTAGATGAATTGTAGAAAAAATAAGCACCCCCACCTCCTTTGTATTGGTACTTCAGTACGGCTGATTTGGGTTCAGAAGTGTCAGGTTCAGCGTTTTGCTTGTCTTCCTTCTCTTCCCATGTCTCCTCAGAGGCCTCGGCCAGCAGGGCAGCCAGAATGGATGGGGCAGGCTTGGCTTGAGGTGAAAAGGGCTCTGATGCAGGCTTAGCCTCATGCTCCTAATAAAATTAAGGGACATGGCAATAAGAATATGGTGGTTTGGTGAAACCACCACAAGGCCACCCCTGTCAGAGGCTAATGTGTTGTGACCATTTTCTTCCTTCCATGACTAATTATACACTAGAAGTTGATTTGGACAACAGGCAGACATGCACCTCTTTGAAGGCATCCAGGAGATCTCCAATGGCCTCTTTCTTGTTCAGCTCTTTCATGTTCCTCTTCTTCTTTGGCACAGACACAGCAGCTGCAGGAGGGAGGTAAGGATGTCAAAGTAAAGCATGTTGGCCCATGCCTGGCTTGCACATCGAGCTCTCTGAACACACAACCCTAAGACTCAATGATCCCCATTTCCTCTCACCATGCATAGTAGTTTCCTCAGTGGGATAGCTGGCAGAGGGCAAGTTCTCTGCCTTCTCCTCTTCCTCCTCCTCCTCGTCACCTGATGTCGTCACACCACCTAAAGAGGTGGGTTCCTGAGGTTGAGGCCCGTCGACCTCCACAGGGGATCTGTTATCCCCACACCCTGACTGAGAGACATCTTCTGACAGTTCCTCCAGGTCCTGAGGGAGGCCATTGGACCGTGGAGGCACAGCGTTGTGGGTCGGCGAGGCCTCTGCCTCAGGACTGCCCTGCAGAGAAGCGCCCTGGGTCAGGGTTGCAGGGTCTGCGGTCCCCTGTGTACTGACTAAATGCTCCACAATGGCGCCTGTACCAACAGAGGCTTCGGTTTCCTCCTTCGAGGGGGGGCTCACGTTCTCACTGTAGACCACAGCGAGCGGTGCCTTCGTTTGCGTCACTGCCGTTTTGACTAACGGTGGGCTAGCAACAGCAGGCTCCTGCCCCACCGTCCTTTCGGCCACATCTTTTCCCCCCTGCATTTTCTCCTCTTGAACTGCGGGCTGCTCGGACATAGCCCCCATGACATCAGGGCTGTCCTGATTGGAAGAGTGCTCCTGGACACGTGATGTCATCGTCAGGCTCACCGGGGCATCCACTGTGTCACACACTTGAGGGATGGCGGGAGGGACCACAGTGGGCTCTGATGGGGGAGGGGAGGATGGTGCTGATGAGGGGGATGGGGAGCGTGCAGGTGACTGATTTTTTCCAGGTGAGATGGGTGCCTCAATTGAGGTCACCACTTCTGTTTGTGTGGTCTGTTCATAGGGAAGGTCTCTCTGCATGTCTGTTTCAAACCCTGCCTCAACTGCAGGCTCAGGAGAAGATGACACAGGGGAAGGTGGGGTTCCAGCTGTAGCAGCAGTTTCATCTGTATGTTGAGGACATAAAACATTCTTTTAATTGAAAAAACGTGAATTGAACATACCACCTCGACTGCTGTCCTCAATATAATTAACTTTATGTGTATGTATAGCTCACCTGTTCTCGTCGCCATGGTGGCGGGCTGTATTAATTCACCATTGGTCTGAGCTGGGCCTCCTACATCATGCAAGGAGGCCTAAAGGGCAGAGGAGCAGAGTGCACTCATGTCAAATATCCACATTTTAAACTGATAGCTTTTGAAAGAAGCACATTCAGGGCTATAGTCATAAAAAAACAAATGTAGCAGAGGCCTAGTAGAGTGGAAGACAACATCACAGTCTGCTTGATGTAAAAAGAAATGACAGTGAACAGAACATGGTGATAAATCAAGAGTTGTGAATACAAGTAAAACCACTTATAGTCTCCTTTATTGCATTTAATAGTTTGGGTTCTGTCATTTTGGGACAAATACATGTGGGAATAAAAGATGGGAAAGGACCCCTTATTAGTGAAATATCACACCTCAAAGTAAGAAACATAGGCCAATAAGGAAATATAAATAGTTTTGTATATGAGAAAACTACTCCAGTGTGATGTGTCTACACAAGTTATAATATGCAGACTTTTATTGGACTACAGGCATTGATACAATAATACTGTGATGATCAAAAATAACCTCTATTTGACTTAGCAGCTACTGTTAGCTTCATGAGCTAGCTAGCAAGTTTTGTTTTAGGTAGGTTCTACATATACGGTTTATGCTGTCACTGGCTCCATGGCATTCAAATGTTCATGCTAAGGTGATAATATCGCCTTAACCTTGCATCCTTTAGCCTAATACTTTCAAGTCTCTCTAGGGCTCTCTATGTAGCAGTGGGGCTTACCTGTGGGGGAGTGGGTGTAGAGGTGGACCTTCCTCCAGCCATGATCTCCTCTGTAATGTCCCGTCCACCCTGGTTAGGGTCTCGTATTCTAATCTAAGAAAAGAGGGGAGGAAAAAGAGGGAGAGGGAAGTTAGGTTGCCAGTTTCCAATTAATGTTCTGCCCCTGATGCACCTCTTCTCACTGGTGCCAACTCCTCTCTGTAGAGGTCATACTTCACACAAAGAACACATCATTGTCACTGGAGGCAAAAGGGAAATTTCCACATTGAGTGGACAAAAAAGGGTTTTTCTCTATTGTCCTATTGATCTGTGTTGCCAGGTCACATCCTACGTGTGAGAGCATGTGTACCGGTTTGCGCTCCCTCTTTGGTGGGCCTTGTGGCTGTGCTGGCGGCTGCTGGGGAGGTGGGGCCTGTTGCTGTTGCTGGGCAGTGCTGATCATGACAGGCGTGGGCTGGACTGACGGCGAGTATTGGGGCTGGGCTGGGTAATACGCACCAGCTAAGGGACAAGAGAGGTGGGGGACGAGAGAGGATAGAAATTTGAAATATAATAAATACACTGAAATTAGATTCACAAAAGGATTACCCCTTCCCACCACACCTCCACACATTAATTTTATTCAAAATAACACTTGTCAAGTAAGAAAATAACATCTGAGCTAGGTGCGTACAGCACTATTGAAGAAAGGATGCAGCATGCTCTTACCACCTCGGTCTCTCTCACACACGTGCACTACTCACCAGGGTAGCGTTGGGAGGTGAGAGGAGCCCCGTGAAGAGAGAGACGCCCATTCTCTCGCCCGCCCCCTCTCCCCCCACCACCCCGTCTTTCCCTCGCAGCTAGAGAGGGCTCTGAAGCGATGTTGCAAAGAGTAGGGGAGCGAAGTAGCAAATTGGCAAAAGAAAAAGGATGACAAAGGCCAGGAAAAGACAGAAGAGAGCGTAAATGAGAGGAACCAGAGGAAGCAGGGCGTTAGAGCTGTGTCAAGTGAGACTGCAGAGAGATAGAACAAAGACTGAGAACATGAAACGAGAAGCAGAGATCTGTCAGACCACCGTACATTCGAGGGCAACCTGCTAGAAGGGTCTACTTGACCCAGAGTGAAATACGTATGAGCTTACACCACAGTCATACACGCGCACGCACACGCCTGCCAAGCAAACCACTGCTGACCACCATATAGTGGTCACAGGTGTGAAGACACCTGTCAGCCCTCTTCTTTTACTTAGGCCTTGAGGTTTTACACATTGTGAGTTGTGGTGGAGCATTCCTTGTTTTTTGCCATGCCAGTTTATGGTCATGGTTGAGTTTGTGATTGTACTAGACAAATGCCAGTCCATCCTACCGTAAGCAGTGTACTCTGCTGGACTGGTTCCTGGGTAGAAGCCTGCTGTGCCACTGGTCACAGGGTACTGCTGAGCCGGGGCCATATAAGGAGTCCGGTACTGGAGGGGGAGGAGATCATGTTTATGTGGAATGGAGTCCGAGTTGTGTCTGTCACGTGTGAGCGGGTGTACTAGTATGATTGGCCATACTTGTCCAGGAGGGATGAAGTAGCTCTGTGGGGAGCCTGCAAAGGACAGCTGCTGCTGGGGAATCATCATCATCTGAGAGCCAGTTTGGTAGACGTGTGTAGGTCCCACTGGCCTGGGTCCACTACTGGTTTGAACTCGTGGGCCGCTGCTGGGCATAGCTGGCCGGTTCTGGTAGTACGGCTACACAGGTTGGAAGAAAAATAAAGGGGAAGAACAATAGGAGTGAGATTTTAAGCAAGCTTGCTCATGCGGGTAATATGTGCACGTATTGTGCTAAGAAATGTATTATTTTCATGGAAACAATTGAATGTGAACTGATACTATATCAGTTTGTGCAACCTCAGCGAAAAATATATGGGGTTAACCCTAAGCTTAACCTGCAGGACATAAAAATAAAAGCAGTAGCTTTTTATTTTTATAATATGCTCCGTTTTTCCAAACCTCCACTATGGTTAGGGTGAACAGGGGAAGGAGCAAGAGAGCAGCAGTTACCTGTAGAGCTCTGTATCCACCCTTCAGCGTACAACACACAAGTAGAGCAAGAGAAGAGTGAGAGAGGAAGAGATTGAGGAGGGAGAAGAAAAAAAGAAAGGAGGAATGAAAGAGATAGCATGAGAAGCAGAAGTCAATCACCCAGCCATTTACTGTTAGCTGAATAGGCAGTTCTTCAACATGCACCTTCACACTGATTTGGTGTAACGTGGTCAACTACGTTTTACACGACAGATGGCCATCCTGTGTTATCACGATTTATGCAAGGCCTTGTTCCATAAACAGAGCGCCTAAGGGCCATGGGCCAGAGTATGGACAAAGCCAAATTGACCAGTCAATTGCGAAAAATGGGAAGTCTTTAAGGCAAGGACTGATCTGAAGAAAGCTCAAATCCAGCATTAGAATGACATCCAATGCTAGAGATCATCTTGACTGCATGCTCTACAGAAAGGAGGGACGGTAAAGGGGGGGTGTTAGTACCTGTTGGTGTAAAGCACGGGGCCCTGGAGCAAACTGGGGGGACGGCAAGAGAAAGCAAGAGATCAAGGTTGAGAGCCAGAATGCATGCAACAACGGTTACACACATGTACACAACATACAAATCTAACTGAAACATTATAGCAGATACCTGGTACAAGACCATATGACAGGAGAGGGTTGGAGAAAGAAGATCTTGCTGTTGGTACAAAGATCACAAGGAAAGTTAAAAGAGAGAACGTGCAGGAAACTACTATACCTGTCGTGGCTGAGGTGCAGGGTTCATTTGCTGAGGTGGTGGAGTGGCAAACACAAGAGATGGGGGCTGTCCGGGGGCATAACCAGTCTAAGAAAGAGACGATTTAAGGTTGTAGAAACAGAACCATTGGCTAACTTCCTGCCAACCTGCTGTGGGAAATTGAGCCCCATACTGTCACTGGCTCTCACCTGTGTTAATCCAGGGGAGGGGGCAGGGTGTGGGACAGAAGTGGGTCCCGTTATAGGCTGTAGTGGCTTGTTCATTTCACGTCCTTCTGTGTTTCTGCATCAGGGTAGCGCTGGCTTGCCAGCCTACCTGACAGAAAGAAAAGGCATGGCAATGAAGTAATTATTCTTATATTTCATTGGTTCAAGACGTCTTTCACAAAAGATGCAAAGTTTGTTCCTTTTTGACACTAATTCGTCACCAAGAAATGCAATGTAGATTCATAATGGAATTGACTCAAAAACATTAGACAGGTGAGGCATTTAATATTCGGTGTGGATGATTTCTCATTTTTCCAGTTTTACAATAAACGATAAAGCCTTGTATATTGGGTTAGTGCCTTGGCAGAAAGTAAGGGTGTGGCATTCTGTCCCTACTCTGATAAGTGGAATGACTCCACCCAACACCCCTCAGCTCACACATGTATCATTCAAGAACACAATGATTCCCATCTTAGTCACAAAACCTACTTGAATCCAGCTAGTAAATGGATATAACTGTCACAACTATCTGAAGCATCAATGGTTGGACAGTATCTAAATTACTTTTAAAAGGGCAGTTCCACCACACTACCTTAAGACAACAGGGTAGATTAGGTAAAACATATAGATGGCATTGATATTTAAAAAATTAAAAACCTACGGACACAGTAAACAGCTTCGACGCGAAACCATTTTAATGTTTTGTCACATTAAGTTATATTATAGGGTTGTGGGAATTATCGCCCTTTCCCCACCGTACTACATAAGAGCATTAACGTTATACCAAATCAAGAAAGCTATAATTAAAATATGGCTGGCTATTTTAAAACCAAAACGTATCATTTTAATAAATTAAATGATGTGGCAATTAAAAAGCATTTATCAAACGTACGCCCACAAAGCTTGGAAAGACCTTTACCATGTTAAAACTTTGACTACTAATGTTAGCTAATCAGCTACAGCTGTCAACCATATGGCTACTTGCTCTTAAGCCATAGGACAGTCTTGAGTGAGGAGACAAGGCAATCACTTGAAAGGAGTGAACAGAGTAGTCAACAAAATATTAGTTTCTAGTTATATTGTGATCGGCCTTGCTATACACTGCATTGCTTAACAGCACAAAAGGCCGGGTACAGTTAGCTGGCTTAATAGCCAACTAGTTATAGCAGGCCAGCCTACGTGTCTCTACAAGCTAGTGAACTTGACGAATCTACTAGCCCCACAAACCAGTCCTATCGCGAGAGGTATTAGTGCTATAAGCTAGCAAATGTTAGCTTTACGTCTCAAGACAGTAACGTGGGAATCGAATTTTTTGTTAGAAAAAAGAAAAAAGCTTTAATCAATAACATCACAACTAAGCGGGATGTTTAGCCACCCGTCAATCTTATATCTACTTTCGTTAGCATTTGCATAATAGTGCTGAAAATGATTTGATTGCAGGCCTCTCTGGATGCACGCTGAAAGCGTGCACGTCTATTGCCTTATATTTAAAACCTGACGCTGGCTTGTTTATTGTGTGTCAAGGCAAATCATTTTGCACAAGCAGTTAGATGGAGGAACAGCATGCAACAATACAGCCAGGGTTAACGTAACTATATGTAGGCTACACAAACGATATACAATGTGAGACGTGCTGTCATTCTCCATCATGACTTGTAAATCCTCGCAAAAAATGTACGAACGGAACAGCGTTTGACAACAGCTAAATAATGTCGCTAATATGGCAATGGCTAGCAAGCGATCTACGTTAAACAGCTAAAAAGATATATAGCTGTCAGAGCCATAAGAGTCTTGGGGATTAGCTGCCTAGCTAGCAAACTGTCAAATTGGCATGATAGCGTTATGCTAGCTAGATTACCTAGACACACGTTCACATCCAATTTATTGGATGGCCAGTACTTAATTCGCTAGTGTAAAGCGAAATAAACATATATAGCGCAAGGAAGGATAGCAACTTGTAGTTACACCGAATAGTTAGCTATTTTAAGATAAAATATATGTGCAGGCAATTTCGTGAATTGAATGCCCTCCACAGCGAAGTACATTTTGTTAAACTAGCTAGCAAACAGTCACATCATGTCACGCTAACCTTGTATGGGTTGACTTTTTGTGAGGCCTTGATAGTCGATGACTAGCCAACATGTCTTGCTAAAAACGAAGGGACCAGGTTTCTTACCAGCAATGAATAGTATCTGTGCGTTCGAATGGAAGACTGGAATCGGCAACTGTATCCTAATCTAGTCCGTTACTTAGTATTCGTATTGTTAGGTACCTTGGCCTCTCTAAAGGGAAAGTGGTGCCCTTATTGACTCGGCTAGTTAGCTTACTGGTAGATAGGGTGACTGCTGTTGCTGTCATATGCTCTTTAAATCCCCAGAGCGTGCAAAAGTAGAAGGACACCAAATTAAATAATATAGCATTTGCAGAGCACTATTGAGAATTCCGATGCCTCCTAAAAAAGCCTTTGGACCTGAGGTCCATGATCAAGGCGCCGATGATGACGGATTGCCGGTTAGATATACACACTTTACGCTTTTCCTTCGGTTTACTGTGAGGCCATAGCGAGATGCATTACCGTCCGGTTAGCCGGTCGGTCTGTGCGCCTGGAAGTCGCATGGGTACTTCCGGAAAATAATACAAGATGCCATCTCCCCGGTCATGTGACAGTGGAAAAAAACGCTACCTTTCAGAAAGGTTTTGTCATTATATTTGCTGAAAGTAAAATCTGTGTTTTTCTGCTTATTTATTAGGATTTCTTCGTCAGGCTAAATATTTTTAAAATGCATATTAATAGAAATGACTAGATGAAAATAAAGGTGACGTGAAGTTTGAGGTGTGATGTCAAAGTGGAGGTGATGAAAATAGAAAAATACTGTGGTAAAAATGACTTGATAGTCAGTTGATTTGATAATAGCCCGTTTTACGTTCATCAATCACAACACAATATTGCAATTTTTCACAAGTGCCCACAAGGGTGAAATAAACCAATATTATACATGTATATAATATAATAAAAATTGGGTTGATGAAAATGTATAAGCTCTAATAATAGAGGGACGAAAACGGATGTGAATTAAAAAATAGAGCAATACATTTATTTGATCAATTTCAGTGACAATATTTATTGCAAGCAATGTTTGTTACTTCTACTATTTATATTTTATAGACAAATCATTTTTGGTTACTTCTGCCCAAACTGTCAATCAAAAACCTAGCCACATGCTAGGTTCACAAATTGAAATACCCGAAATAGAGGACTAAGTAATCATGTTAACATTTACCTTTCCTGGTGGGGATTCTTGAACATCACAGAAACTACAAATAAATGCAATTCAAAGGAAGATTAACCTCACTGCTGCTAGTTTCAAGGTTACCAACTCATTCATATGTCCAACTGTTCAGCAGGCTGATTTGCTATTCACAGCTGTGATACCAATATAATCTTTCTATCTAGTATACTTTTCATGATATAAAGTGAATGCAATCCAGTGCAGTGGAAGGCATTTAACAGTCTTCAATTCCCCAATTTCATGCTCAATGTGGTCTCAGACCTGTGGACCCTGTTGTATAGTCCATAACTGTACAGCAAATGAACTTTACTAGTTTATTCATATTATTTTTTGGTATGATTAGACAAAAGTAAATTGTATGTTGTGAGGTGTTCTTTGCAGTCATGTAGTTGTGTTGAAAGTATGGGAGGTTTTTGGACACATGCTATATTTTATTTTACAATATAGTACATGTTTGTGAGAAAAGAAATTACAAGTTTATCAATAAGTCAATTTCTTAACTTCACATTCACTATCTGCTTTAATTGGGGCTTGTATGGATGTTGCCATGGCAGCTCATCTATGCTGATTTATTACAACGTCTTAATTCACAGGATTTTTCCAGATCTGTTTAAAGTAGAGGAGAACAAAGCATAGTTTCATTAAAGATGACTGTGCATGTGAGTTTCTGTGAGCTGTGATGTATGGGAGTCTCATACCTGAAGTATAGTCAGTACACGATCTGAGAGACATCATGGCATTCATGTAATCATTTCCAAGGAAATCTTTGTACGTTGTTCCCTTTGAAAGATCCTGAAGGCATTGTGTTTTGTCCTTGAAGAGGAGATTTTTTCCATCATCTGACTCAAACATCTTGAAAATGGGATCGGTGCCCCCCGAGCCAAACCTGGCCTAAACAAAAAGACAAATTACATGCAGATTAATGATACCAAAAGTGAAATATAAGCATACACTTTTAAGACACAGCTCATGTGTAAACATTTTGTAAAATGTGTGCAAGAAACTAAATATTCGACCTGTATGTTGAGCCATTTGAACCACAAATGTAACCTAGAGCACAACAGTAAAATAACAGATATATCAAAGGGTGTCCTAAAAAATCTGCACCCACTTGTTGTTCCTGGAGTATGGATACCACCTTCGAAGCAATCTCATTCCGTGTCACAACAGCATGTGTGGGCACCTTGGCAAGGTTGCAATCGAGGAACTTCTGAACAGGGTGGGGCGCTTTACCTGGGCATATTATCTCAAAGTCTTTTGACTCCAGATTTTTTGCCCATGAAGGACCATTACCTTGACAAGGCGAATCATAGTGAAAGAAAAATATGACTGACTATTGTAGAAGACAACGAGACATTGGGGGGCAGATGAGAGGAAGATAGAATAGCAAGCATAGGCAAATACCAGATTAATTTACCATTAGTGTTCTCCTCCACGATGCTGTGTTTGATGAAGGCCACATCTCCAGCATTCTCAGCTAGACATCTTTAACAGAACCCCCCCCCCCAAAAGAGATTAACTTTTACTATTCAACACACATTAGGTTTTTGGATTGAATTATAAAAGTCATGGGTCGACTCAAAATCGTTGGATTAGCGTTATAGAAAATCTATCATGAGCCAGGTACAAATGTGACAAAATGTGTTCCAAGTATGTTTTTATAACTCATAGAAACATTACGTATGCACTATCAGTCCATTCTCAACCTTTATCCTCCTCCCCACCCTGTTTGCCCTCTCTCTTTCGTTTAAACACAGCCAGCATCAACACTTGGTGAGAAAGAAGAGGGTACCATTTGTTTGGTGTGGTTTTGCTGCTATTCGGCAATAAAAACACAACTTGGAATATTGATTCAGTTTTAATTGGTGGTCTTAGGGAGGGAGCAGGTGGTTGATTATGCATAGTTTTGGGAGTTGAGTTGGCTCTCAATGAGTAGGGTGGGTGTGGGTATTAAAAAGTCCTGATCCTGTTGTCTAGGTTTACCAACCTGAAGGCTCCATCATAGCCGAAGTACCGCTCCTCAGAATTAGCCTTACATTTGGAATCATCCCCCACAGGCTTTCCACTACCAGCACACTTTTTACAAAACTTTGAGTCTATCTTAGCTCCAGGGGCACAACCCTCAGTAAAAAAATCACCTGACAACAGAAAACGAAATGGCATGACGTCAGGCAACATGTAACATGTCAGGTAACAGGTAACAAACACAGTCAGATTTTGCTCTGGTTCCTGTATGAGGAGACTGATTTGTAGTGACAGAATAATATAAAAGCCATCTTACTAAAGTTGCAGTTTCCTGTCTGTCTGTGGATAAGGCCCATAGGGATGTTCCAACCAGCGGTTCTGCCCATGGCCGTGTGGCAAGAAGTCTTATCCTTAAGGGTTTCCCAGGTCAGCCCAGAACTCTTTTTTACAACTGCGACCGCATAGTAAGAGTAGGACATGGGAGAACCTGAAAGGACAAATGAGTATTGGGATGTACATAAATGAGTATTAGGATACACATAAATGAGCATTAGAATATACTTGTACATAATCTGAAACAATGTCAAGATGGCACATTGCAGAGAAAAACATGTAGGACTTACTACTTGCAGGAGATGTGCAAGAATCTGTGGAGGAAAGAGAATTTTATAATGACAGCCATCTTAATTTGACATTTCAAAAGTGTGCATGTTTTTGCATCATACCTGAATTATACTGCTCTGCCATCACAGGGACTAGGCCACACACCCCGGCAGTGTAGACTGCTCCTCCATCTAACGACATAGCATCTGCTTCTTTGCGCTGCGGACAGAAGAAGATTAATTACAACAACATCAACTATTTATTCTGAAACATTTATTAGAGGATTTCAATGTACCATAATCTTCTGGATGCAGTCCTCAGTCGTGAACCCATTCTCACATTCGATCTTGGTGACACCATTGTCATCCATGCTATTAACGTTCCATTTGTCGCACTTGACTTTCTCAGCATGGCCAACAGTGCACCATTTAATGGCAGCTGTAGATTCTTTGGTCTGCTCTGTGGTGGAATCATGTGAGGGGACATCAATGTAAAATCAAAAGTTACATGTGTCTGTGTGTACGAGTAGACAAACCTTTTTTCAAAGAACGGATTGTGCTCAAGTAATCTGCTCCGAGGTACAGGAAGAAGTCCATGGTGGGTGGCAGCTCAACCAAACGCTGAGTAGAGTCTTTGAACATCAGGTCTTTGGCACCGTATCCCTCAGAGGAAAAGAGGTCAAAGGTGTGTTCCTTCTGTTAGGGCAAAAACATGTTCCATATTATTCACCAAACTATTCCTTGTGAAAATGTTTCATTTTGAAACCAGTCCTGAACCTGTCCTGTTTGTTGTGCATTCATACAGGAGACTTCTGCAGTATATCAATCATCTGGTCTGATAACCCGGGTCATTAGGCCCAGGCATTTAGATCCAGAGCACATGTACCTGGACAGTGGTCAGGCTTTTATAGATGTGTTTCGTCAGTTCAGGGTCATGTCGTCCAACCACTGCATGGGAGGGCACTTTGGCCAAATTGCAGGTCTCTGCACTGTCCATGTTGGCTCTGGTGCCATCAATGCACAGAAGCTCATAATTGTCTCTCTCTGAATCTGAAAATGAGCCATAACTCTAGTTAGGCTTATGATATATATTTGTTTTAATATTGTTTCAATTGTAGCCATCATTAAGTGGCCTGTTTTAGATAAAGCATTGTCAAATATCTATTCTTATTTAAATTGACAGATACAGTGACTATGGTAATGCAATGATAATCATGTTGGAATGACAATTGATTGATGTTTAAACTTAAAGCTAGAATTAGAAACAGCCTGTGGGGTTTGGAAATCAATAGTAATGTAACAATTACAGTAGCTTTGGGACAGTGGATACATGCTATGCTAGCGCTGTAGCTCTCACCAGGGACCGTCAGGTGATTGACAAAGGCCACATCTCCTTTCCCATCTTTTAGACATCTGGTGGCAGCAGAGAGACAATGGCATCAGAAAAATACACGGGGAGGAAGTAGATAGGCTTTGCAGCACTGTCTAGACTCTAAAGAGAGAAAAGTGAAATTGTCTATAGGCAGTACACTTACTGGAAGGCCCCTGCATAACCATAGTAGGGTTCATTGTGTGTCTTGGAGCAGTCTCCCTTACACAGCTTGCATAGCGAACGTTTGGTGGCTCCAGGGACACAGCTTTCCAGGAAGAATGTACTAACCACTGTACATAATAAGGAATTGGGTCATTACACACACTTTCAATAAAAAGTTGAATACACGCATAAACAGAAAAAGTAAATTTACAGGACATGCACAGTGCAGTATGTTGGACCTACGAACACTGTGCTTACATGTGAACGAGATAACCAAAATCAATCAAAACTACACATACACAATTCCATATGAAAGCTGCCTGGGAATTCATGAAATGTTCATATAAAACTTTTTTCAAAGCACCGAATACATACTCACCATCCTCAACTGGTTTGACCTCAGGGCCACCCCACTGCATTATATCCATGGATAGTAGCATTCCAATCGGAATGTTCCAGCCAGCTGACTTTTCAATACCAGTGTGGCATGACTTCTTTCCCAGGAGGTCTTTGAACCCAAACTGTGTCCCCTTCTTGGCTACAGCAACAGCATAGTAACAGTTCTCTGATGGTACAAAAAACCGGGGGGAGAAGGTACAGGAAAAATAATAAGTAAACAACACAAAACTATCATCCATTGTTATTCAGTCCTCATCATCTTTACAAACCTACCGTTGCCAGCATGCTCTGCAATAATAGGACGCAGTTCATAGGGTTTGAGGCCAGCTGTGTAGATATCCCCTGAATCCAGAGTGATAGCATCTGCCTCACCCGCCTATCACAGGGCGTGTGGAGTGTCAAAGAGAAAGAAAGTGTCAGCGCGATATTACTGGTCAGCCTTTGTTTTTTAGCTGTAGAGGAAAATGCATAACCTTTGTAGGCACGTTGTAAACTTTTAGACAATCGTTCTCAAATTGATTTATTTCTCCCTCACGTGAATGGCTTTGATGCATTCAATCGACCCATCTCTTTTTATGCAGGAAAACGGTCCTTTGGTGGCGAGGTCTTTGCATTTCTTCTCTTCTTTATCCGACTTGACGCACCATTTCACATTTCCATATGCCGGGGCTGCAACAGCAGTTGCTATAAAATAACGTTTGTTAAAATATGAATTGCCAACATAGTGTTCAACCCATCAGTTGGTGTTTATATTCCACATATTCAATGCGAACGAAAAGTATAACTTTACCGAGGAACCCAAGCAGAGCTGAGACAACAAATAATTTCATGTTGGACGCAGGATCTCCAAGTCAATCGAGCAGACTCTGTGGGAGACAACCGGGGCTTTTATAGAGAAGCTTGCACATCTCACTGTGAGCTGATTTCGCTAATAGGGCATAGTTTGTTTGGTTTCCCAATACATGATCCAAGCCGTGTATGAGTGCGCGCGCGTGAGACAGTTGTAATCTGAAACTTCCTCAATATTGGAAATTCACTCATTAAGCAACTTCATAAAACTTACACAAAGTTTGATCACGTTTGTTGTCCTTAACAAGCGCTGTTTTTGTAGATTCACATATCATGTTGACAACTTCGATATATGTAACTATGTTTGTAGTTGAGTACATTTGAAATATTATACACTTTTTTTGCTTGAGTCAACGTACCTGATCATAATAATAACAAAATATATGGTAATGTTTGAATGTTCCTTTGTGACATTGTACCCCACTACCCATTCAAAAATACGTTTGGAATAACCTCTTAAAGGACTCTATAAGAAAAACGTCAATAATAGTGAGTATGCTTTGCGAACACTCCACTGAAGTGTAACCTGTATATAAAAATATTAAAAGTCTACGTGTGTGTTTGTGTGCGAGATTAACCATATTGAGGGAATGCACAGCCAGTCTTTCTCCGTGATTTTATTTGGCATGTAATTCATTTAGCAGACGCTCCTACTCAATCTGAGATATAATTATAAGATAGTTTAAAGCTGGCCAAACGTTTACAAGAACAAGTCAGACTCAAACAGACTCAAAGCCTGATAGGTCTGTTGCGGATTGTTGTCTTAGGTCTATCACATTAGGTTTCAGTGTAGTTGTTGGTGTGGTTTTTCCTATTTACGCTGTTGGTTCCTACCTCTATCCCATTTAATTAAAACATCAATAGAGATGATTAAAAAATCTTATAATTATGATGCCTCGTCCCCTCGCTGCCCTTAATGCTAATTCTGCTCTTAACACTGGTTTTGAACGTGAGGGCATCTCCTGCCATAGAAGCTTCTACACTTAGTAAATCATACTGGAATATTGGACTCCTGAATGTCAGATTTCTATCCGCTAAAGCCATTTTGATTACTGATTTGTTAACTGAGAACAATTAACTGAGAACTTATTGACTTGAAAGGGCTTTGCAGAAACTCCTGAAGAAGACCTCCAGATTCGGATAATTCACACTTTTCTCACATCTGGAGGAGGTATTGCTGAGATCTTTTTTTCACCCAATCAACTTAAACCTTACATATGTATCAAGTTATGAGCTTGTGGCTGAGCAAAAATGGTTTGGACCAATCCTTGTCCTATAACGAACTACTGCCAACTACAGGTATGGTCATAGGGGGTCATGTACTCAAATGTTTGAAGACCTCATCCCTACTATTGGATCCTCCATGCTAATATTATTCTTTCATTTATCTTAGCATTAATTTAGCAAGTATCTGCTGTTTTTAAACAAGTAGTTATCAAGCCCCTTCTTAAAACAAACAAAATAGGGCCCTTTGTATTGACAAGGAAGTTTTTAAAACAATGTCTGCCTGAATAATCAAAAGGACAAGAAAGTAGAAAATCTTCATTCTGTACGCTGTTTTACCGAACAAAGCAGTCTGGATCCTGGTCTGCTGGAGATTGTTTGCACTATTCAGCAGAGAGAATGCCCATACCACCACATATCTTGTCATGTCCCTGGGCTGGACAGTTTTTGTTTTTTTGTCTCTAAACAAGTCAATCAAGAGATGGAGGTGGCTCTTTGCAGTGTATACTCCTCCAAACCCTCGTCCTAAAGCTCTTACCTGCCCTATCAGCCTCTCCTCCAGTTTGTCACCGTTTCACTGCTCCCTGGATTATCAACCACCTCTGTTCCCACACCAAGAGGAGGAGATATCCGTTCCCTCAGTACAAGCACACATATGTTGCTGTCAATGGGTGTGGAGGATAGCCCGTTTCGCCTTGTTATGCACCTTCACCACCATCAAACACCAAGCTGACTGACGCCAGGCCCCTGCACCGGACAATGTGTTTGGCTCCTCGAGGACACCTCACATAAGTTGGCTCCCTGCTACCTAGGTCCCTTTGAGGTCAGATCAGTGGTCAGCGCGATTGCTGTCCGCCGGAGGCTGCCTGCCTTCCTGATGGTCCACCCTGTGTTCCACACCTCCCTCCTCAAACCTGTGTCCTCCAGACAGTTATGCCCTCCCAATCCAAATCCTTCGCCTCCCTGTCTTATAGACTCTCACCCCATGTACACTGTGTACACTCTTCTGGAGGGGCGCCGCCTTCCGGAGGTCCACCGCTGGGGATGGGGCCTCCAGTAGCTTGTGGATTGAGAAGGTTATGGTGCTGAGGAGTCGTGCTGGGTGCCCCGGCCACGTATCCTGGACCCCCCTCGTAAAACGGTCCCTTTCAGTTTCAGGTCTGCATTTCTGTCCACACATACCATCTATGCGCTCAATTGCTCTTAGCTGCGACTCATCCATTTATCAACTCAACAGTATATAACAGTTCAACCTTGTTATTAGTACACATTAGTCAACTAGTGTCTACGTAAGTTAGATTGCTGTACATTAATGGTAATTTTGTTTTCTCTGTCTCT
Organism: Plecoglossus altivelis; assembly: GCA_036571765.1. Taxonomy (NCBI): domain Eukaryota; kingdom Metazoa; phylum Chordata; class Actinopteri; order Osmeriformes; family Plecoglossidae; genus Plecoglossus; species Plecoglossus altivelis. The sequence continues at coordinate 920,837 of BROE01000001.1, forward strand.
CTTTCTAGACCTGGATCATTCCTTTGTGACCTTTATGATAATTATTTGCATGAATGTACTCTACCACATCATTGGCAATTTGACAAGAATAGATGTGAAGGTTAAACAAGTACTTGTAATTTGAGAAATATAGGTACCTAAACCACTGAGAATAACAGTTAGCACCAGCTGATGTCATCACATCATTGCAGGCGCTGTGCCCTATCTATGATTCCAGTAAGCTGTGTGCTACCTAACTGTGGACTGGTATAAATGAAGCTAATAGCCTGTGCACAATAGTATTTGTTCGTGTTTATGCATATGTCTAATTTGATCGCTCATTCTCAACATTTCATTGTGTAGTATTATGAAATGCAGGCAGTTAGCACAAAATGTATGGAATATCACCTTTGGAATAGTTATGGATGACTGAATAGTAACTCAGCACCACTTCCAAATGAAAAAGTAATACATTGAAATTGCAAAGAAGATGACTTTAAAAAAAGAGCTAAAGCAAAGGACATGATTATCGAGTATGTGATATCAAATATGAATGGATGATTAAGTAAATAATAATAATAAAACATTCAGTATGGCAACAATCCATCTAATTGCAAACGCTGGCCCTTTACCATGTAGTCACTAGGTAAATTAGTACTAAAAAGGCATCCATTATTGTAATTTCATTTGTTCTTGGTTGTGAATTGATTGATTAATAACTTTATTTTAGTGTAATGCAAATGTGTCTCACCCTCATAGGTTTACAAGACTTCCAAAATGAGGCACACAAATATGACTACAAAGAACAGGTTTCCAATGGGCATGTATGTGTAGCACAAGGATGTTGGTTTGGACAACAACACTGATGACCCTGTTGTCAGTCTCTCTCCATCTCTCGTAAATACACATATGCGTACTTTGACCTCTTACTCAGCAATACTGGCACTTGCTGATACATGGCTAGCGATAAAGGCCATGGTCCTGTTTCACAAGGGCTCATGATTCAGCAGCACTTTAGGACGGCTTAGCAAAAGCTGTGTGATAACGTACTGACTGTTGGTTAAAGATCTTATCCTGCTCTGTTGACATTTTGACCATTTAGGCCAAGCAATTGATTGAGAAGTAGAGGTCAAACACTTGTTTAGTAGGCCACCCTGGTGGACAGTTATTCACAATTACATCTCCATGGGTTCATCCAGTGTTCTCTCCGTGTCTTTGTTCTTGATTTACATGTAAAGATGCTGATGTATTGTTTCTTCACTCATTAGTGGAAACCAAGTGGCACATTTTCTTGCTCTCTGAGTTCTGGGGAATCTATAAGGGAAAATAGTACCTACTGTCCCTTTCAATGTTTTCAGTAAAAGAAAAAAACATTTTCAAATTTTGAAGAGGCCTGCAATTTTCCACCAATTTGTGTTACAGAAATCTGTGTTACAGAAAGCCCATGTTGTCTGGTGACGTGGGCCTTCCCATTTGGATTATGTTGTGTAGTCACTGCCATTGAAAAGGTTGGAGGAAAGTACAAATGTTCCAACAAGAATGGGGAATGATATTGCGTATTATTTAATTTAGTTACCTATTGAAGCTTGGCAACTTACGCTTTTGAGGCAACCTAGGTTGTGAAAAAGCACAACCTCCATCTCTCCTATCGACAACCTGTTGCTTTCATTGTGAGGTATATGCTCCCTTTTATGATCATTGCAAAAAATGAAAGACGAGGACAGAGATCTGAGCCACCTTTAGCGTAAACATAGAAAACATGTTAACTTAAGATCAGATTCATCCTATACGATTGAGGGTATTTGGTCCAGTCTCGTTTCTGTGGCAAAAGTCTGCTTCTAAGCTGTTCCTGCAGGTGCTGTTTGATATCAGGCCACACTTGTCACACATTAACTTCCATTGACTGGCTTCTCAGAACTAGCCCAGAAGTGCAACGCAGGCGAACTGATAGGTACCACAATATTTCTTACATAAACCTACTTGAACCTCAACAGTCCTAATAACCTACAAGTTCTCAAGTCCTCCACTCACCTTAGGTTTACAATTCCCAATGTTCAGGCTCATCCTACTTAGATCTCCTTCATTCTAACAAGAGATAGACATGGAACTGAGGTGAAGGAAACAAGGTTAGAGTGAATCAGAGGTCAATGACCCTCCTTGTTTGATCAGCTTTGTTTGATCCATCTTTATATTTACTCAGACCTCTGCCCAGCACAAGTGTTCTACAGCATGGGGGCAACAAGAATTGAAGACTATTCACTGTTAGGTTAGACATGGCATTTCACAGCCTTGCTACAGTTCTTACATGTTATGATTTTGTATGACATCGAGATATCTGAAATACAACTGCTGACTGTTGCAATCAGAGTAGAACAAAGAATGCAGACGTAACCTAAAAAAGTGACCTGGATCAGGAGCAGATCAAAGCAATAACAGTTCTCTTTGTTTAGATGATTATATTTCAGAATTGGCATATTTTCTTGAAAATGCAGGATGACTTATAAAAATATAAAAAGAAACAGACTAAGACTACATGTCTGTACACCATCATCCTGTACAGTGTAGAAACAGCAGTGGAACATACCTCATCCCACATCATTGCGAAATTCAAAGAAAAACCCCAAAATACCAAACCAGTTCCTATCCTCTGACAAGATACAGAAATATACATATATATAGGTGTGAATATATATACACCTATATACACACCTATATATAGATATATACATACCTATATATAGATCTAGATATATATATATCTAGATATATATGTATATATGTATATAGGTGCATATATGTATGTATATATGTATGTATGTATATATATATATACCTCTATATATATATATACCCATACCTATATATAGGTATATATAGATATATCTATAGATATATAGATATATCTATAGATATATCTATATATATACATACATACACACATACACATAGGAAGAATATATTAGCTTCACCTGCCCTGATAAAAACAGATGTCATTCTTGTTATCCTTTTTCAATTCATCTTTTTTGTGCATCCACTCCAGTCAGACATTCCTACAATATAGACATGGCAAGATAAGGGTTATTTAGAGTTTCAGTGATAAATGATACACACCCACCAGGTTTAGAGGAGATAAGATCCTTGGTTAACACTTAACAAAAACTAAAATGATTTAACGTGGACAACTAATCAGCTTTTCAGGTACTTTTCTGGGGGTCAAACTAATGTTTTTGCTGCACTTGTCTGAGCTTGAGTCACTATTACAAAACATGTTCAGAAATAAAAGCAGAAGATATTCAGATGTTATTTAAAAGGTTCTAGAAACTATTTATTTTCCCAAAATGTTCAACTAACAACTTGTTAAAGATTGGTCCTTTATTCAAAATATATGTAATCTATTGCTTACCATTTGGCTAACCCAAAATGTCTCAAATTCAGACTTATTTTTCCCTCATCAGGGGCTTTGAAAGATATCTTACAGTTGACACTTAATTGTTTTAAAGACATCAAATAGTCTAATGAACAGCGGTAACCTTGGAATATCAAGCGCTGAACATTTTGTCAGGGAAACAACTATGGATTAGTGCCTGTATTGTTTATTGGAGACACTTGATGGCAGTTAATGGTTTGCTGTGATAATAACAAAGAACAAAGGCATATGACAAATGGGATCATCATTATCCTAGATACTGAGAAAAGAGATCTGGACATCTGATTGAACTAATGCACGCACATCTCAGTGAAATAAACCTGAGACGCATGAGCACGAGCACATGTAGGTGGTTTGGTCCTTGTTTTAAAAACACAAACTTGTCAGTTGTTAACAACATGCAGCATCAAAGTTATGTCATTTCTAGAAAAACCCCCATTGATGTTTAGTTTCCCAGCATACCACTTTCATTCACCCAAAGGTTTGCTTGTCCCGGACAAAAGGATAAGCACTGATGTCAAGCCCCACTTTTGAATAATAGGAAGAATCCGCTTTTGAAGAATGTGGTTCTGAACCAGCTTTAACAATGTTTGGAACACTTTGTTCATTGCATGTTCAATCTATTATATTCTGTATGTCAAGTATATCTGAATAGAGAACATCAGGGTCCAATAAAAGAGGGACGGTTATGCCAGCAATGACATCTTAATTGGTCACAGGCAGTGCACAATGACGGGTGCTCTTTCAAGACAAATGTTCCCAGGCCAGGGACTCCACCCGGTGGCATGGTAGGAAGTGAAGTCCATCCACTTGCAGGTGTGGTCTAGGCTCATCCAAAATAAAGAAGAGGTCTGTGTTGCCATCCTCCCAGGTGATCCGAGACATACAGGTCTGCCATAGATAGATATGAGGGCTAGTTCAAAGTGGGCTAATTCCTCTCCTGCACAAATACAGTTTCTTGCGGACAGAGGCCCGCCTCCTGCAGTGTGATGTCATAGTCAAAGTGAGCCAGTTTCCGTCTAGGGAAGTTGGTGACTAGCTCAAAGCGTTCGTTGGGATAACCCTTCCTTTGGACATGTCTCACCAAGGCCTGGGGGGAAGGGGGGGGGGTGGAGAGACGTGTACAAATTTTACTTGTATGTTAGTGCCATTCACATAGCATTTAGCTATTGAAAATAAAGTACCCTCTTTATATTGTCTTGCACTTAGTTATCCAGCATTTCATCCACTTAAAAAACTTGATTCAAAAGTTGTGCAAGCATAAACCTTTTTGCCCCAAAATACTTTTGCCAGCAAGCAGCTCCTCATTTGATGATGCCTAGCAATGTAATGGAAATCAAGCCCCTGAGCTAAATGTACACTACAAAAAAAACCCCGATGGAGTGTTAGTTGCTTATGTACTTCCCCTCTAATAATTTGTTAACACTAAACTGAAAACAATGTGCATATTCAACATCCAGGACAGCATTCTCACCATAAGCTTGGCATTAGATGACAGGGCAATCTGCTCTCTTTGTCCATCTGGGTAGCGAAGCATCAGTCTGGTTTTAGGACCTGTAAACACACATCAGACTGTGCTGTACCTGGCCTGATTCATGCTGTGTATATTAACAAAACACACGATATGTGAAAGGATTCTATGTCAAAGACGACAAACACATGAAGCGTACCATTGTCATGAAGGCAGTCAAGGTCATAGGGTTCTGTGGTGCTAGTCTTAGCAGGTCTGGAGCTACTTGAGGTGCGATGGTTCTCTTTCGAACAATGCTCTGAGTCTGGGTCAGGCTGGGAACAACTGGGTCCAGGCACCAAAGGTTCTAGGTGGTTCTTTTTGCTCTCCTCTTTCCTGTGGTTAGTCTCTTTAGAGGGTGACTTCCTGTGACGAGTTGGGGGGCTGTCGGGTCGGAGAGACGGCAGGACAGAGGGAGTAGGAGTGGCTTGTCCAGCGGTGTTATGTTGACCCAAGGAGCTGGCCTCCTCCTGTACCTCTGCTGTCTCGTTGTCAGAGCAGTCAACAGAGATAACACCCTCACTGTCGGAAAACGACTCTGCGTCCGAGTCGTCTTCGGATCGAGGGGAGTCTGGGGGATCCGGGGCAAAGGATGATTCGTAGTAGGTTTCTTGAAGGGACGCTCGGATGGCTGCTTCAAGCTGACTGTCCTCACTAGCATCTATTAGACTCTCCTAAGACATACAGACATAAGGCGTATCAAGAGCACAATGGGGAAAGATAGATTATTTGACACCATGAAAGAGAGCAAAGGGATACCAACTCAATAAAATAGGGATGGTGCAGAGCAGATACACACGCCAACAGATAGAGCAAAGAGAAAGAGAGACACAGAGGTGAAAAAGAAACCTACCGAGCGAGCACGTTTGGCGGGGGGGACTTGGCTGGAAGGGCCGTCAAGTTGGCCATGTTCCGTCAGGAACCCTGTCACCTGCTCAAGGAAGGACGAAACATCCAGCTGATTCCACTCCACCATCTTCTGACCTGCAGACAAATGTTAGGATGAAGTGGTCTTGAGTCAAAGATTGATGTCCCACTGTCACATGACTTTCTATTTCTGAGCTTGCTGTTTGATGCTGGAGGTAAGCAACTACTGCACAATAATACAGTGCCTTTGTCAAAAGACTGCTGGCTTAAGGGGCACAGAAGTTGCAGCTATAACCTGGCTGTCTACCTCCCAGTCAAACTCTTCATTTGAAAGGGTTTGACCCTTCATTTGGAAGGGTTTGACCAGGAAGGGATGTAATATTGAAATCAAATAAACCCTTCCAAATCGTAGCCCCCCTCTATCTAGAGAGTGACTGACTATCTTATACTTTATCAACAGCAAGCCATGCTGCACAAGACAATGATGAGCCTTAAATAAGAGTGACACCATGTGAACACTTGCATATTGAGAAGCAACTTCCGTTAGCTATCAACCAAGTAGGAGTGGAAATAATTGTGTGCTCCATTCCAAGAGGGGCTCACCTGTGCGGGGGTCCAAGATGGATATATAGGGAAACTTGTTCAACTTATAGAACTGGATATATCTTTGTCCCTCTTCACTGTCATGGTACACCTGTGAGGAAACATACAAACCTCAACCATAGGATCAAGCTGGAGAGGGGAAAACAACCTGTTTGTTTGCAAGTTCCTCGAATCCCCAAATTTCACCCAAAACCATCCGCATACCTGCCAAAATATGAAATGCTCTCTGATGATGGTCCTCACAGCATCGTTACTCCACACATCCCTATTTAGGCACTGGCAGGCAAAATCCTGCACATTCTGGATGTTGATCATTAACCATTTGTTTTCCAGTTGACCGCAGTCTTTTGCCTACAGGAAGAAGAGACAACATTGATGACAAAGGCCTCTAGTCTCTTGTTGTACTAGATGTAACAACGTATTGTGGTGGAATATATCGCAAGGCAAAATTGTTACGATATTGTAGTTTTACAATGTGATATCCGTTTTATCCAATTGTTTCAGTGACCAGCAAATGACCTACTCTGCACCTGCACCAAGTGTGCATTCACAAAAATGGCTTGAATCAAGTTAACCAAGTTTTATGAACAACAAAGAAAGTTACTGCACACTGATCTGTGAATTTAGCTATTATACTTTTGAGATATTTCTGGCTACCAGGTGTCTTTTACACAGGTAACAAGCTGGGTTAGGCACACATTCTTAAAAGGATTCATCCTAATCTCAGTTTGTTACCTATTTAAAAAAAAGACTTGTCCACAGACACATTCAATAGATCAGATTCCAAACTCTCCACCGGGGCCAAGACCAAACGGCTAACAAAGGACGTTGACTGTAGACCTACACACAAGACTACAATGGGCTCAAGAACATCGCCAATCAACTTGGTGAGAAGGTGACAACAGTCGGTGTGATAATTCGCTAAATGGACTGCAAAAGAACTGTCAATCTCCCGCGATCGGGGGCTCCATGCAAGATCTCACCTCATGGAGCTGCAACGATTGAGAATTGAGAATGGTGAGGATTCAGCCCAGAACTACAAAGAAGGGTCTTGTCAATGAAGGGCAAAAGGGCTAAAGGCAGCTGGGTCCATGGTCACCAGGAAAACAATTGGTAACACACTACGCCATGAAGAACTGAAATCCTGCAGCGACCGCAGGGTTCCCCTGGTCAAAAAAGCCCCCCAAAAAAGTTAGGGTTAGCCCTAACCCTAACCCTGTCCCCGCTCGCGGGGAAGGAGCCCGAGCTTGAGAGGGAGATTGAGCGTTACCAACTAGATATAGTCAGCCTCGCCTCCATGTACAGCTTGGGTTCCGGATCCATTATCCTTGACAGAGACTGGACTCTACATTTCTCTGGCGTTGCTCACAGGTAGAGGTGACGAGCTGGCGTTAGCTTGCTTATAGCCCTGCAGTTTAGCCACCATGTGTTGGCGTTTACCCCAGTGAACGAGAGGGTCGTGTCCCTGCACCTTCAAGCCGGGGACAGGTCTCTCACTGTTGTATCAGCCTATGGGCCGAATAACAGTACAGAGTACCCAGACTTCTTGGAGTCCCTGGAAGGGGTACTAGACAGTGCACCAACTGGGGACTCCATTGTTCTGCTGGGGGACTTCAACACCCACATGGGCAACGACAGTGACACCTGAAAAGGAGTGACTGGGAAGAACAGCCCCCCCGATCTGAACGCGAGCGATGTTTTGTTGTTTAATTTCTGTGCCAGTCACAGCCTGTCCATATCAAACACCATGTTCGAGTACAAGGGCGTCCATCAGTGCACGTGATACCAGGACGCCCTAGGCCGCATGTCTCGGACACTCGGGTGAAGAGAAGGAGCTAGATCCGCTGGTGGGGGAGGAAGCCGGACAGACAGAGCAGACCCAAGCGTATTGAGAGGGTCTGTTGGGAACGTCTGGCGGAGCCCTCTGTCAGCAGGGTCTTCAACTTGTACCTCCGGGAGAGCTTCTTACTGATCCCGAGGGGGACTGGGGACATTGAGTTTGAATGGACCATGTTCTCGGCCTCCGTTGTCGGAACTGCGGCCATAAGGTCTCTGGTGCCAGTCGCAGTGGCATTCCTCGAACCCGGTGGTGGACACCGGAAGTAAGGGATGCTGTCAAACTGAGGAAGGAGTCCTATCGAGTTTGGTTGGCATGTGGGACTCCTGAGACAGTTGATGGGTATCAGCAGGCCAAGTGTGCCACGGCTCAGATGGTCACAGAGGCAAAAACCTGGGTCTGGGAGGAATTCGGAGAGGCCATGGAGATGGACTATAGGGTGGCCTCAAGAAAATTCTGGCAAACAGTTCGCCGACTCAGGAGGTAGAAGCAGTGCTTCACCAACACCGTTTACAGTGCGGGTGGGGAGCTGCTGACCTCAACTGGAGACGTTGTTGGACGGTAGAGGGAATATTTTGACGACCTCCTCAATCCTGCTGTCACATTTTCCGAGGATGAAGCAGAGGCTGGGGACCCGGAGGCGGTGTCACCGAGGTGGTCGGTAGGCTCCTTGGTGGTAAAGCCCTGAGGGTGGATGAGATCCGTCCTCAGTATCTCAAGTCTCTGGATGTTGTGGGGCTGTCGTGGCTGACACATCTCCACAACACTGCCTGGCGCCTTGGGACGGTACCTCTAGACTGGGAGACCAGGGTGGTGGTACAACTTCATAACAAGGGGGACCAAAGGGTGTGTTCCAACTACAGGGGGCATCCTCAGCCTCCCCTGTAAGGTCTACGCCAGGGTACTAGAGAAGAGAATCCGACCGATAGTCGAACCTCGGATTCAGGAGGAGCAGTGTGGTTTTCGTCCCGTTTGCAGAACACTTGACCAGCTCTAAACTCTTCATCGGGTGCTTTAGGGTTCATGGGAGTTTACCCAACTCAGCCCAACCAGTTGACATGTGCTTTGTGGATCTGGAGAAAGCATTCGACTGTGTCCCTCGTAGTGTCCTGTGGGGGGTATGCCTGGAGTACGGGGTCTGAGGACCTTTGCTCTGTGCAGTCCGGCCCCTGTATATGAGCAGGAGCTGTGTTCACATTGCCAGTAGTAAGTCGGACTTGTTCCCGGTGCATATTGGATGCCAGGGCTGCCCTTTGTCACCAGTTCTGTTCATTGTTTTTACGGACAGAATTTTTAGTGTTAGGCCAGAGGGTGTCTGGTTCGGAGACCACAGGATCTCATCTCTGCTATTCGCAGATGATTTCCTGACAACTTCATCGAACCGGGACCTGCAGCGTACACCGAAGCGGTTTGCAGCCGAGTGTGAATTGGCCGGGATGCGAATCAGCACCTCCAAATCCGAGGCCATGGTTCTCGACCGGAAAAAGGTGGCTTGCTCCCTTCGGGTAGGTGGGGAGTCCTTGTCTCAAGTGGAGGAGTTCAAGTATCTCGGGGACTTGTTCCCAAGTGAGGGAAGGATGGAGCATGAGATTGACGGGTGCAGCGGCTGTAGTGATGCTGTCTCTGTATCGGACCGTCGTGGTGAAGAAGGAACTGAGCCGCAAGGCAAAGCTCTTCATTTACCGGTCAATCTACGTTCCTAGTCTCACCTAAGGTCATGAGCTTTAGCTGATGACCAAAAGGACAAGATCACGGATACAACCGGTCGAAATGAGTTTCCTCCGCAGGGTGGCCGGGAGCTCCCTTAGAGATAGGGTGAGGAGCTCGGTCACATGGGAGGAGCTCAGAGTAAAGCCGCTGCTCCTCTACGCTGAGGTGGCTCAGGGATCTATTTAGGATGCATCCCTCGGGAGGTGTTCCGGGCATGTCCCACCGGGAGGTGGCCACGGGGTGATCCAAGTCACGCTGGTCGGGACTATGTCTCTCGGCTGGCCTGGGAATGCCTCAGGATCCCCCCGGAGGAGCTGGAGGAGGTGTGTGTGGAAAAGGAAGTCTGGGCCTCCCTGCTCAGACTGCTGCCCGCACAACCCGGCCCCGGATAAGCGGAAGAAAATGGATGGATGGATACTTAAATGCAACACCTTATTGGCTGCAGCTAAACTGAAATCAACAAGCAGGTACACAAGCTCTATAACATTCTGCTTTTTTATAAAAATAAAATCAGATTTGTTCACAATCAACATTTAAGATCAGGGAGCCAGGATTTCTGTCCAGGAAGGTTTCTCACCGTCTCAAAACTGCCTTTGTGCATGAGTTCAATAGGAGGGCGGAACAGGTCTGCCAGGGTACTCAGCTTCTTGTCTACCGCACTGCCGTTCCTCAACTCCTGCTCCTGTCGGACTGATAGACGACACACCAACACCATATTAAAACTCAGAGGTTGAGTTATAGATTAACGAAAGGGTGGAGAGAAAGAGAGAGCGAGGGAGACAGAAAAGGTCTTTACATACTGGTTTCCGTTTGGAAGTCCCGGAAGCCGTCAAATATGGACCGAGCTGGTCTTCTTCGCTTTGGCACTTTAGGGCCGGTAAGTGAAAAGAATAGTGATAATTATGAAGTAATTGTTTTTTTAACACATTTGAAGCACAAACATAAAGGAAATGTAGAATTTTTTTTTATCAGCATTAAACGCCACAAACATTACATTTTCGTGCAAGTGACATACATTATACATTTAGATGATGACATCCATAAAAATTGTACAGCATACATGCAAAACTCATTGGATTGAGCATGGATTGTGTGCGATTACATTCTGATGGTACTCTACCTCCAAACAGAGGCTCTGGCTCCACCAGTATGTCCTGCTTTTGGGGAATAGGTGCCCGTACATCATCACTGTGAAACAAGGAATGACAATTGAAGATTCTGGAATTCTGTTCACACACAAGCACACAACAGAGTGCCATTTAATATGCCTAAACAGTTACTATGGAAAAAGTACCTATGTAAAATTATGATGAATGTAGAAATATAGTCGTTGACCTAATGGAGCAGAACATCTACTTACTCTGTAGGGGGAACTCTGCTGCTGGAGGCTGCTGCTGAACTGGAGCTGGTGCTGGGCTCCTCTGCAATCCCCCCTCCATCTAGAAACATGGTCACTGCCATCTCTAGGTTGTTGTTGCATGCCTCCAGCATATGCTTCCCAACACTCTCTGCGGCCCCTGGGAATATCATTCAAAGTGTTCAAACAATAAAACTACACGTTCAATGATTAAGGTAAAAGGAAACATTATAATGTCGGAAACAATAAAAAAGTATATTTCGGTCAGTATTGCAACACACTTTCTCTGTTGATCAATGTACAAATTAACATAGTATAACTTTTCTTACTATGGATGTTGGTTTATTTTACCCATGTTCAAACATGCATTAAGTTAGGTCTGACAGATGCATATTATGTACATTGTTTTACTTATCGACAGCGCATGCCCAATTCGCACTTCACATTCCCAAGCATTTGAGCAAACTTGTGTCCAATATAACTTCACAATGTTTATTTGGCCGTGCAACTTTATGCAGCTAGTATATGCGTTTAACAGCACGGGGAGGTGACGGTGGTTAGTAAACGTTAAGCTTTATTTTCCTTTAACACTGTCTCTGTCGTCCGGGCGTATCATTTTCAACAAGCCACAGTTGTTTCGGGGCGGAGCAAGCCAGCTACGCTAACTATGCTACCTAGCCAGCTAGCCTAACGTGAAAGAAAATGTTGCACATCATCCGACGACGTCCATTCCATTTGTTTGTTAGCTTGCTAAATAAGGTAGACTGAGGCTCACTGAGGGCTAGCTTAATAAATATACGCACTACTCTTTCATCTCAGTGAGTTTTTAAGAAACTAGTAAGTCACTTTTACAGTAGACATTGTGGTTATATGACACTTGGCAATGTCGGAAAATGTATATTCCCGAATTTGCAAGTTTATATTTCTGTCTAGCTACTGTAGTAGCGACCACACTAATGGTTGTAAGATTGCGTCGCGATCAGGCTGGCTAGCTATCGTTTCACTTTTTTCCCCGAATGACAGAGGGGGCAGTACACACTGATGCCCCACCTGAGCTCGTGCACCAGTGTTCTGAGATGGATGTACGAAATGATTTGGGGACGGTATAGAGGAGTACAAACTAACAGTTGAAATAAAACGCAATTTAATCATTACCTGTAATAGCTGTGAATTGTTGTATTAACCCATTCACCCCCGGAGCTGATGCATCTCCGAGCGCCGCCATCTTACCGCCACTAACAACAACTTAAGGGATGCGCTTGCGCACCAATGTTTTGCACTAATCGCCACAAAGATATGTTGAATTGTGGGTAATGTATTTCGTGAGACTGCAAGGAAATGTGTATTATATTATGTTTACCCACTCCCAGAGAGGAGTTTACTAGTAAGAATCACATGAATAAATAACATTTAAACTTTTTGTAGCACATTTAATTTAAACATTTAGTTCAAGTGATGTCAACTGGCGCTTATATATAACCCAAAAAGTGAAATGCAAGAACAATTCCTAACTCTTTCGGACATTCACACACGGTGTCGTCGAGGTTGAAAGTCTTCGAGTGCCCTTCGAGAAAACGTTGTACCCAAATAAGATGCATTTTACATTGGTCAAAATGTCACTGTTCCGTATGAGTGTCCTTTTTACGAATCATGAGAATGCTGCCATGAATTGACTTACCTATGCTACCTCTACATATGCCCCAAAGGCAACCTTACCTCAAATCAAAAATAACTGTTTAAGATGCATAAATCAGTCAGAAAATGAATCACATACAAAAGATGTAGCATTTAATGACATGTATAAATCAAACGCACTCTTTCGTGTGTGCATTTATACAATTGACTTTTCTGAGTAAATAAGCTGAATGCATGTGGACTGTTCAGTGCAACCAAATCCAACTTTTAAGTACTAACTTCCTAGGTGGGTAGGTTAAGCCATGGGTCTGATTGCCCACAGATAGCAAGGGTTGCTGTAATATCACTTTTTACAACATTATAAAAAAATAAGTATTTAATGCTCAGTGTTTACCTTGTTAGACTCACCCCATCATGTTTGACAAAAATGTATACTAGTTAAATACTATTCACCTCTCAAACCAGGGGGTTGTTTCAACAATTCAGAGATAAAAATGGATTCACACCCTCTTGGAGCATATACTGGTGAACACAGGGGAGGGGTGTGGGGGTTAGCAGTTACAGAGGCATTCATCCCCTACCTCATCCCACATGCTATGGACAAAGTTGGTTGAGAGATGTGCTTAGTTCCACATCTGACACTGCTAGTCCATAATTAGGCCAATAAATGAATAAACCTTCACAAAATAGCATGGCTCAATTTGTGTATGTGTCAACATGCATGGTTGCGCGCTAAGCAGGTGATCCATAATATTTGATGGTTTGATTATGGTCTTGTATACGTTTATGTTTGTGTCTGAGATGGATAGTGGAATTTAACAAAAAGGTCCATCTTTGAGGACAGAGCAGTAAGCAGTAATTCATTGTGAGGTTCTGTTGGCATGGGTGTGTGGTGTGAGTTTAGAAGCGGATGAAGGTGGCATCAATCTGGCGTACAGAGGGGAGTGCCAGCATAATCTTTCGCCTGTACTGAGGGTCCTTCTGTAATGGATTCCTCTCAAGGTAGACCGTCTCAAGAGTTTTAGCATTCTTCAACTCATCCAGATCTGACCAGTTTTCTATCTGATTGTCGTTCATCTGTGAGTGAGACAAAGAACAATCAAGTCATTTTTGGATTTGGGTTGTTCAATGCACAATAATGTTCTTAACACCATTAATTTCATCCTTACCCAGAATTCCTGGAGATCCGTTAAATGGCTTATGTTTTCAATTTTTTTTATCCTATTAGCTGCGATATCCAGAGTAGTCAGCTTTTTCTAACAAAAGAGAATCAAATCTTTTTGTCATTCTTACTGATTGGAATTGACAGACACTCATGTTTATAGTTACAGATTGTGTTTTCCATTTACATCACAATCTTAACGGTCCCTCTGACATCAAACTCGTCAGATGTTATACCAATGTGAAGTTGTGAACTGCATGATGTGCTGCCGGTGCATACAACTTACATTGTTTTCTAGACCTTCCATGACTTCAATACCATTGTGACTCAGATAGAGCTCCTTCAGGTTTCCCAGGCACTGCAGACCCTCAATCTTAGTGATGCGGTTACTCTAGATAGAGGAAGATACAGGACCTCACTTTCACACAAACAAAATTGTAATGATTATTATTCACTACTCTAACCTGTTAACCAAACACTATTTAAGTGTTGCCAGAAAAATAATAACATGTGAAGCAGAGTTTTGTATACCAATATTTGTGGAATTGGGAAAGGACTATTTCAACTTAGGGGTTTGGCTTAAGGTTTCCCTCTTAAAAAAAGAATAAAAATCAATTTCAATGCAAGTGTCCCATGTGTAAAGGCATTCTAACTACCTGGATGCTGAGAACTGTAAGGTTATGTAGACCCTCCAAGTGCTGAAGCTGAGTAATCTTATTGGTGCCTAGGAACAAATTTTGTAAAGACGCCAATGCATCCAAGTTCTCTATGACCTGTAAAAACACAAAAGAAGCTGCATGAAAACTGCTTTAACCATTTTAGCAAACAAGAATAACACACAGAAGCTGGAATCCTGTGATTGGTTTAGGGTGATGTTCATGGGTGAACAGTTCATGAGGGTGTATAATTTATGATGACCCTATGACAGGGCGAGCGCATCATATGAAATGTATTTTTGAGTCAATCTGCAACACTGTAAAAGCTTGCATATTGCCAGTCCATGACCTCTCCTCTATAAGACACACGCCACCCTTCCCACTTGACCCAGTCTTCTCACCCGAATACGATTGGAGCCCAGCTCCAGCATCTCTAGGCCAGTCAGATGTTCCAGGTTGGTTATGGAACTAATCTTGTTGTGCAGTAGGAAGAGCTTCTTCAGATGGGTCTGACTCTCCAGACCCTCAATCTTTCTCAGTAGGTTGAAGGACAGGTCCAGCTGGCTGCCAAATAAATGCCCAATGATTTATGTGGTGGAAATGTGAGGCAATTCTTTAGTGCGTCTGCTGCCAACCCATTCATACTCACTCAAGCTCTGTGAGGTTCTGCAGGTTCTCCAGTTTGCGGATCTGGTTGTCATAGAGATCTAGCTCCCGTAGTGAGACTAAACTTTCCATATTCTCAATTTTTTTAATGAGGTTTTGACGTAGAGAGAGTGTCTAAAATAGCATGGAGAAACATAAAATTACTAAGAAAAATCCTCATTAGCCAATTAGCCAATGTGGCTTACAACTACAAATACAAAACACAAATGACAACAAACCTTGGCCTTCTGCAGCACCTCTAATCCCTCAATCTTGCCTATCCGACAGTGTACAAGGTCAACATCCTGGGAAGAAAACAGTGCTGAACATTAACTGTAAAGTTGTGATTAGTAAAGTACCATACATGCAGTATAATATAAAGGACAATTACATGCAGTTTGAAATAGACTGGAATTTCCCTTCCCTCACCTCTTCTTCAGGATCCAAAGTTATGGTATCCATATCAACTGGAGACTCCTCTTTGACTACATAGATAATTAAACAAAGACAGAGAGGAAACATGACTGTAATACAGGTCATATTCAGAGCTATTGTGTTTACAGCCCCTTTGCCATACTATACACCCTGTCATTCTGTCTATGGGGTGTGTAATACTTTACCTGCGCCAGAAGGCAGGTTGGGGTCCACCTCACCATTAAGGCTCTTCCTTCTAGTGTCATCATCTCCAGACTCCTCAGACTCGCCCCTTCGATCCACTACAAAGGACCACACGATAAACGGTAGTAAAGATGGTCAATTCGGCAAATGACGATGACAGAGGACAAACACCAGCGACATTGAATCTCTTGGTTTAAGACCACGTGAATTTAGTATGAGGGTCCATTTTGCCAACGCGCTTTCAATCACAGTGGGTGGGGTCATGCATCACAAAGCAACAGTAGCTTGTTTGTCAGATTTGGGGATTTATTTGAGACTCTTTAAGGATTTATGTAGAAAGACTGAAGTACTCATTGTTGATACTGCATGACCAGCCACCCAGTGGCATTCAAGCTACGGCTAATTGTTCATTAACGACAACACTAGAATATATTAGCTTGGAATAGCTAAACAAAAACGTTTAACTTAGAGCTAAGTGTCATAATATACAAAGCCAGCTGGTCTACAGCTATAACGTATATTTAAAAGCACATCACAATTGTATGAATCACCGTGACAACACTAAGCTAGCCACTAATTCAGTAAACAGGTTGAGAGCTAGCTAGCCTAGAGCTATTTTGGCAAACGTGCTACTTAGCTACCCAGTTGGTGTCTAGCCTAGCTATGTTAGCTTAGCTGGCCTGTTGTAGATAGACGTGCAATTCAACAAAAACCTATAGAAAACACCTAGCTAGCGAAATATGTTTGCTTAGTTACAATTGATGTGTGTTTCTGGCAAACACATATCAAATGTTCACTTACCTTCCATCTCTTGAGGATCTCCAACAGACAGGGTAGCCATATTTCCTCTAAATCCCTTCCCTTAACAACCAATCGGCCAATCCTGAAGAAGAACATCTGGCATACTATTTTGCCTATAAATGGGTGCTTGTGACGTTTGACAACGGTGTCTGCCCAGTTATATTTTTTTATGACTGAATTCCAAGTAGTATGCATGCACAAAATACAGGTATATCTTTCAGAATTTGAAGAAATATTGGCATACTAGCGCGTCAATGAGTTCCATTTCAAGCTGTAAGCACAGGAGGTGAGGTTTCCACGGTGTGTTGATAGGTGTGTGAAGTGCGTGTCGTGAAACATTTAGACGATGGTCCTCACAATCGGAGATTGCAAAGACAATGTTCTTTATTCATAGACACTGGTTGTAGAACTGAAGATTTTTTGTTTTTGTCATAGTTGCACTGCCCTATTTTGATAATTATGTAGGCTGATAGTAGTAGGCCTAGATGTAGTGTGTAGTACACCATTGAACCATGTAGAACATGTAATTGTTGCTCTGTTTTATAAAATACAATTCTGTAAACACTGAAATACAGTTGCCTTACTGCACTTGGAGTTGGAGCACCTGAATGTTGAAGCACCAGGTTGTCAATAAATATTAAACTGTCTCTGCATAATACTAAATTCATATCCATGATCAAGTTCAAGTTGTGCTTTATTGTCATTCCGCTACATGCGGGGACATACAGTGGAACGAAATGTCGTGCCTCACAGAGCCACGGTGCTACTTAAGTACAGGCATACAACAGTACAGGCAAACAATAATCAAGTAAAAATAAATAAAACAATTTTCCCTATACATAAACAAAAAAAGACAAACTATACAAACTGTACGAATACTTGCCGATGGGGTGCTGTACATGTGCAAAGAGTACTGTACATGTGCAAGGAATATGAGCATGTAAACATACATACCAATATTACCGGGTCTTTAGTGCAATTTGTGTACACACAGCAGTGTGTGTGAAAAGTGAGTGGTGCAGTGGAAAAGTGACTAGTGCAAGTTTCAGATGGTCTTAGTCCCATACAAACCCCATACCACTTAGTGGTATGGGGTTTGTATGGGGAGTCAGAGAGGGGCGGGGTGATTAGAGTTCAGGGCTCTCACAGCCTGGGGGGAAAAGCTGTTGAGCAGTCTGGCAGAGCGGGCTCTGATGCTCCGGTACCGTCTGCCTGATGGTAGGAGCTGGAAGAGGCTGTGGGAGGGGTTAGTGGGGTCCTTTACGATACCATTTGCTTCGCTGGAGCATCGTGTGTGGAAAATGCCCAGGATGGAGGGGAGAGGGGCACCGATGATCCTCGCAACTGTGTTCACTGTCCGCTGGATGGTCTTGCGGTCTGCTGTGGTACAGTTCCCGTACCAGACAGTGATGCAGCTGGTCAGCACACTCTCAATGGTGCCCCTGTAGAAGGTGGTGAGGATGGGTGGAGGGAGACTTGCTCTTTTTAGCCGGATAACTGTGTAGCCCTGCTCTTGGTATATATTTTGCTAGACTCATGTTTTATCTCAAAAAGAAGGTTGGCGAAAGATTTGCATGGCCAATATATTTTCCAATCTTACCTTTGCATGCTTGCTGTACTTTATCAGGTGATTCCAAGCTGCTCTGCTGGAGACAAGTCAGTTGTGCGGTAGGCCAATTGTGCCAAAAAAAGTCAATGTGAACGTTTGTGTACATACGTCAAATGCAACATGTACATATGCCAAAAGTGGCTGTTAAGTGAACAGTTCTGTGCAGCAGTGAGGCTAGAGGCTAATTTAACCTTATGCCCTTTAGTTTGAATCCCCATTCAGTCAGTTGTTGTTTGCCAAACAAGAATACATGGCTAACCCTATTGATGTCCAACTCTAGATCTTCTACATTGTACATTTTTATAATATTTTGCCATTTTGCGGAGGAACCCGCATCGCTGCTTGCAGCGATATTGTGGGATCCTTATCCTTCCCTTTGCACCCTAATATCTCAAAAAGTCCCTGGTCTAAAATGACCTAATTTGGCACATTTATTCTACAGGCCTGTGGATACACCCACACCAAACATAGGCTGCATTTTGTTTAAAGGGGCACCATAGGCCACAACCAAAAGTCTCATTTTCAAAGTGATGGCATTTCCTTCCCAAACTCCAATTCCACTGAAACTCGATGTACATGCCTTATTTGCCATTACACTGAGTAAACGGCTTACTTATTTTAAACAGTAAGTGACCATAGCACTTCATGGTATTGTTAATAGCTGCATGGGTTGAGACAGTATGTTGCAAGGTCATAGGATCAAATCTTGCCTCAGCCATTAAGCCTGTCACAATACTATTCAATGAAGGTCTTCTTCAACTTGTGCTTTGTGCATGCTTCATTTAGACAGCGCATTAGATTTTTGTATGATGTGCGTAGAAAACCTACATTTAAAGTGACCAGACGTCCTGTTTTGCCTGGGTGTCTTCTTTTCAAGACTTAAAAAATGTGTCCTGCAGGGATTCCAAAATCATCTGGAATTTTGCCTTGTCATATATTTGTCTTTCTGGGTCTCTGATAAACTAGCTATTACGCCCTTAGATGTTTTGGAAAGGGTTCCACTGTCTTGCGCAAGCTCTGACTGTATAGAGAACACAACCGTTTTGAGCCTTTGATACAATATTTCATCATTTCCAGTCTGGAAACACTGCCACCAACACTCTAGCACCAACTGGTGCTAGACACCTTTTGATTTTATTATTATTTTAATAATTTGTATTTGTATTATATTTAGCCATAGCAGTCTGAGGCAGCGCATAAAACTGTAAGGTTCAAAAAGGGTTTTTTTTTGTCTAGAAATTCAGCACTGTTAATGGAGAGTCACCTGTTCACACCAAGTTTCATGTTGACCACTCTAGCACCATAGAGCCATGAAAAAGTAAAAGTTGGAGGTGTGTTTACACCCATAACCTTTAAACTGTGAGACCAATTGTCTTTAATGAGGTATCATTGGATTCTCTATATGTAGACGATTGGATCAGGGCCTATGATGTCATTTTGGGCACAAAGGTTCTTTTGCCATTCCGAATTTTCAGTAAATTCAGTAACTCCTCTTACATCATTGCTCAGATTTTCATAAAAATGGTATTGTGTTATTAAAAAAATATATTAGATGAACCATTCACAAATAACTCACAGATGATTTTGACAAAGAGGCCATAACTCTGTAAAAGCTTCACTGTATGGAGACAGAACTTTGGAAATGTCATCACAGGCATGATTTATAGTAATGTGTGCTACTTTGAAGTGCAAGGTGCCAGTTACAGTCATTAAGCACATCATGATACTGGTTTATCTGTTTAGTAAAATAGGAAGCCAGGTACACCATAGAGCTGTCTAGCTAAATAACCATAATGTTAATGATATTGTTTAATTCTATGCTTTGTAGATATGCTGTTGTTTTCCTGAGTCTACCTTTTTGTGCATCTGCCATTTAGAACTTTCATTAAAACCTACTTTTTGGAGCTCTTTGTTTGCCATTGCTCTTATTTTTTATAAATATGTCATCAAATCATGTCAGACCTCATTCACCTTGATATGTCAAAATATTAAGCAATTCCCAGTACTGAGACTAGCTCACTGGGATGAAATTTGCTCATTTTTAGTGCAAAGTCATAAATTCGAATCCAGTTGCAGTCATCAAGCATGCAGAGTATGGATTGTCTGTTAAGTGAAACAGTAAACCAGTAAACCAGTTATAACTGTCTTGCGTTATAAACATAATAACTTTGATGTTGCATTCTGTGCTTTGAAGATATAATGTTGCTGTTGCTACATCTAGCCAGTGCATGGGATTTCTTGAGTCGTAACTTCTGGAAAGTTTGACCAAGACAAATCGTAAGATTGTCTCTCCCAATTCCGTGTGTTACACCAAGTCGCAAAGTATATTCGCCAACGTAGGCCATTTTTAATGTATTCCTGAAATGATACAGTTTCTGAAAGAATTGTCTTATCTATCCTAAACTCGGTGTTCGTCACTTGTTAAATGCCATGAAGGTAATTAAAATGTTTCAGGGTAGTACCACCAGGTGGCCAAAACGTACTCTTCAATTTTCTGAAAGCTCATATTTTTGGTTACTTTTGCTTAGCTTCTTTAGCAGAATTACCCTCTTTTGTGCTGCTTGGCCCCTTTATCGCTGCTTGCAGCTGTATTTGATTTAGGGTTTGTTGAATATATATAAAAAATGTCAGCAGCCTTATATTGATCAACTTATTCAACCACTACTTGCATAGGAAGGAAAAATGTCACTATTTTCCATTGGTTGGACTACAAAGATGAAGATGTACCGCTAGAAATTTTGTAAACTAAACGGTCGGCATCCTCACAAGCCAAACATTTGGTCTGCAGGTGGCGCTCTGAAATGTATTCTTCCTTCAAGAGAGGCGTTTAACAAACGCAGAAACCTCGTCGTTGTGCATGACTTTCGAAGTAGTGTTTGCCTTTCCGCCAATCAGACTGTATACCAGCCTCAAACAGCCTTTGAACAAACCAATCGTTGCATCGCGTTAGACATTTAAAGGAGTTTCCTCTCTACCTTCCAAAGATTTAAATTTGATAGTACGTGGAAATACTGTGCTTTTCAGAAGTTTAGAGGTAAGATAGTCTTTTTCTCTGTTAACGAAAGATTGTCCTTTTTTAAAACGTGTTTCAGTTGGCACGCCAGACAGTTAAGATAGAATACTTTTAATAATCGAAGTGAGACAACAAAACTGTCAAACTAATCATATTAAACTAACGTCGAAAAACTGGCTATCTGGCGATACTTCTAGTTAGCCAGCTTGCTAGTTAGCCAAGTCAGTTCCACACTAGCTAGTAGTACTCAGTTGCGGAATGCTGATGGAAAACGGCATAGACTGTTATGTATCCCACATGGTAGTCCTCCTTGTTCAGCTCAAATTATTTTAATGTTGGCTATGTGGACCAACAGTTGCAAGTATTAAATTATAATGATAATTATTATTACATTTCTTTTAATGGCAGGCAATCTCTGAAAGGCTGGTTAAATCATGGCACATTTTGGATTCGAGAACGACATTCACAGCATCCTGAAGCTGGACATGCCAATCACCAATGCACCTATGGCAAGGTGGCAGAGAAAATCCAACACATCGAACTCCGTTGCTAGCAACCCCTTAACTCCGAGCAGATCTCTCAGTATGTCCAAGACGCCAAGCAAAACACCAGGTATAACCCAGTTGTAACCAAACTTGGCATGTCCAACTCTGTGGCACTTTGACGTAGCTATTTAATATACAATGATAGTCTAACAATTCAAGCTCCTTATGGAAAAAGCTGCTTTGAGAGGGACGTGTAGTCTGCAATATCGCTTCACCATCCAGCTGTACGGAATCTTTAATCTAAAAACCAGCAGAATGGATGGAAACTATTGTCTTTGCTGTCTCTCACTTTTGCTGCTTAGTGGGCTGTACAAGTCAGTTGCTTATCCACCAGCTCTTTACCACTGCTGCACAATTTACTTTTCCAGCTTGGTGTTGAATCTCTTGTTTTTTAGTGTGTGTGTTTTATAGTCATTTGTAAATATCCATAAACATGCATTCTTTGCAACCAAAGGCAAAAATGGGAAGACCCAATGCACACCAAACAAAGTTGGAGGTGACCGTTTCATTCCCATCCGAAATGCCAAACAGATGGATGTGGCAAGCTTTCTTCTTACTAAAGAGAATGAGCCCATGGACACAAATGCCACATCTGAAATATCAGCAGTAAGCATGACAATTTAGCTCATTTGGGCTCTTTTTATAACCCTCAGTTCTGTTTGCTTTTTTAATTCAGTCAATCTTTTCTTTTGTAGGACAACCAAAAAGCCTGGTCTGTAACACTTAATGGATATGATATTGAGGAGGCCAAGATTCTTCACCTGGGGGGGAAACCATTGAATGCTCCAGAAGGTACAAGCAAGTTTTTGTTTTAAAATGTACCAGAGTTATGGATAGTTAATGAGATGTTGCTTTTCTTTTGGTGTAGGTTATCAAAACAATTTGAAAGTCCTCTATAGTCAGGTCCCTACGCCAGCTTCAACAAAGAAGACAAGATACATCTCATCAGTTCCGGACAGAATCTTGGATGCCCCAGATCTCAGAAATGACTTCTGTAAGTCCTCTACCAACAGGGCATCAAACATCTATTGGGTTGTGGAGGTGGTAGTAATACATTCCTAGTTGGGCATGTGGGCACACTTGCGTATCAGCTGGTAGTTGGAGGGATTGTGCCACTCCTAATGCATTTAGATACTGAAGGGCAGGAACAATCTCTGCTGGCAAGGTCTAACTTTGATTTGTTCTGGAAGACTTGAATCTGATAGACTGGAGCAGCCGCAACCTCTTGGCTGTTGCTCTTCACAACAGTGTGTACTTGTGGGATGCAACGCAAGGTGACATCATCCTACTCATGAAGACAGAGCAAGTAGATGACTACATATGTTCAGTATCCTGGACAAAAGAGGGCAACTACCTTGCCATTGGCACCAGGGACTGCAAAGTGCAGGTGAACTGAATGTACTTCAGCCTACAATTCACATGCATTAGCTAGAAACATTGCATTGAGGTTCAGTTTTTTCAAAGCATTGTTCAGAGAATATATTGTTTTTTATTTTATTTATTATTACTTAGTTATGGGACGTGGAAAACCAAAAGCGGCTTCGTAGCATGGCCAGTCATTCAAGCAGAGTTGGCAGCTTGAGTTGGAACAATCATATTCTGTCCAGGTTGGTACACATCTCTTGTGCATGTTTAGGAACTCAACCTTTGTCCCCCTTTTGTGCGATTGCTGCTTGTTTTTGGTATTGGGTGTGTATGAACTTGTGGCTTTGTTTTGTCCATAGTGGTTCTAGATCAGGTCACATCCACCACCATGATGTGAGGGTGGCTGACCACCACATTGTCACCCTTACGGGCCACTCACAGGAGGTGTGTGGCTTGCAGTGGTCCCCAGATGGCCGGTATCTGGCTAGCGGAGGGAATGACAACCTGGTCTACGTCTGGGCTGGTGTGAATGAGGGCAGTCGGAACAGCGACAGTGCAGTCCACAGTTTCAGTGAACACCAAGGAGCGGTCAAGGTTAGATGGCAGGCCTCATACAAATTTTAGTTAATGCCGTTCGTCCTCTACCCTTTAGACTTGTACGTTAAAGTTTTAATCTGCTTAAGATATCTCTGTGTCTTTATTCATGACTGATTCCCTGTCCTGGATGTCTCAGGCTTTGGCCTGGTGCCCATGGCAGCCAAACATTCTTGCCACTGGTGGTGGCACCAGTGACCGACACATTCGCATCTGGAATGTCAACAGTGGCTCCTGTGTTGGCGCATTGGACACACTGTCCCAGGTGACTTCCACACTAGTCATCATTTTGCCTGTCATGTAAATGCATTAAAGGGCCCTATTCTAAAAAGGCAGGCCTATCTTTCAGGTGTCCTCACTGGCGTTTGCCCCAAACTACAAAGAGCTTGTTTCTGGACATGGATATGCCCAGGACAATGTGGTTATCTGGAAATATCCATCTCTCTCCAAAGTTGCAGAACTTAATGGTAAGGGTAACTAGCGTTAGAACAACAACCCAGTGATGAACTTGGAATACACAATGTATTTAAGTGGGTAATTGCCCATTTAGTCTGAATGTCATAATTCCTAATGGCATGATTATGGGCTTCAAGTTTCAACATCATCTTTTACTTCCCTTCCACTCAAGGGCACGAGGGCAGAGTTCTAAACCTGAAACTGAGTCCAGACGGTTCCACTGTTGCTACTGTGGCTGGAGATGAAACGGTCCGTCTTTGGAAAAGCTTTGAGCTTGATCCAGTGAAAAAAAAGGCAAAGGAAAGAATGGTGAAGTCAACTAGCAGCATTATTCATCAGCGAATTCGATAAAGGGATTTACACAATGAGTCATCTTTACCTTAAGTCTTGATATGCAGTAAATTGTTGTTTCTTGTATTTGCTCTATAATAAAGAGATCCCTTTTACATTATGTTTGTATTGTATTTTGCTGTATAGTGTTCTAACGGGTATGGGCAAAAGACATTTTCTTTTCTTTTTTTTAAACATTTTTTTACAACACATTTTCACAACATTGCATCTTGGTGTAAGTCCAACTGCATCGAATTAGAATTGCGTGTTACTTTAGCAAAGCTTTTTTTTTTTTTTTTTGACCAATTGTGGGTCTCATTTCTGGGGTTTTTTGTTTTTTTTGAGGAGTCTAAAATCTGTGACGTTTATCCATCTTATGCTGTAGGGTAACGGTACATTTTACACAAGTGTGGCTATTATCAACTTGCTCCTTTTTAAGGATGTATTGGTTTGAGGCTTTTAAGTCTTCTGGTAAAACAAGTTTTATTTCCAAGTTAAATAAAATGGTAGAAAACACATTGGTTCAAAAAACCCACTTCAAGTGTGAACTATGCAAGGATGTCGCTGTCCATTATGTACAAATCTGATGTGAAGTAATTCCAGCCAAACAACCAGAAGAAAGTGTCAACGAATAGTTGCTGGCCATTTCAAATTGGTTTGGGCTTCATTTCTGTAACTACTTCATGCAGTGTCTTTACAGGTTCACTCCCAAATCACCCCAAATTGTGTCAAGTAATGACAAACCGCCATTTCCATTATGCCATATATATATATCCCAAACATGGTGCATAAATAAGTATACAAAATTACATGTGAAAACATTTCTTTTGAAAATATATAGAGCATCTTAGATTCTTGCTTCATTGAGGCTCCTTCATAGTCATTTTTGTTTTTTGCACAATCAGTGGACTAGACTTCTTTTACTTTGCTCATCAGGACATTGCCATTTGCATGGTGCCTGGTCCCATTCTCCTGCTGCTTGCCATTGGGAATGTGCATGACACCACCGTTAGTGAAGCTGTTCTGCTTGGTTTCGCCTTCTGCTGTTATGGGCAGCCGTTTGCCCCTCACATAGGCTTGCACCCAGAAGTTGGAGAACAGGATAAAGAAGAATGTGCCATAGATCCAGATGAGATGGATGAAGAGAGGTACTTGGTAGTCACACTTCTCCATAAAGTAGTACTGGGTGATGTGGAGTGAAACAAGTACAAACTGGGTCTAATGAGGAAAGAAATGTGTCATATTTAAAAACGGTGAATGGTTAGAATGTGTTTGTTCATTAACTAAATGAATAACATAACTTTTAAAGGTAACTGGACTTACCAGCTGGATAGCAGTCATGTATTTCTTCCACCAAAGATACTTCTGGAAACGTGGTCCTGCAGCAGACAGACCGTAATAGAAGTACATGATGACATGCACCATGGCATTCACCAGGGCATGGAAGGAGCCCATTCCCCCTACTGCAGAGATAAGGCAAAAAAAGACAGATTATATAGATTTTGATGACCACCAGAACCAATATATTCATTCTTTCAAGTTTCTCAGTTCACTCATTATAAGCTAACAGGTAAAAACAAAGCCACAACTATTTATTAAGTGAATATGTTGGTTTATTTTTCCCCTGGACAAAACTGAAGATTTCAGCCTACCAGGAGTGAGTGTGACACCCCACCACCAGGTCCAAGGCATGAAGGAGTGATGGAAGATATGTAGAAATGTAATCTGGCTGTGTTTCTTTCTCAGAACAAAGAAGACCTAAAGGAAAGTCAACCGTTTAAGTTACTTTTATTCAACAGTGTAAAATAGCACATAACTTCAGTGATATGCAAATAATTAGGTGTTGAAAGAAAGGAACTTACTGTGTCAAGGAGCTCAATAAATTTAGAAAAATAAAATAACCAGGAAACCCGAACCATCTGTCAAAGGGAGGAGGGTAAGTAACTTCTAAGTTCTGGAATCACAATAACTTATGAGCCATTCAAAAAACACAGCCACAACAATAAAACTATAGAATATGTCACACCAAGTCACACCAAATAATTGTTTTGAAACCCCTGTTAAATCAACTGGCCACAATGAATAATTGAGTCTAACCATATTTTATAATGATTACCATGTGTCTTGTACTGTCTTATTGACACTGTGTGTGCATACACATAGTAAATTTCCCTTTGGAGAAATCCAGTCGTCTTTCATTTGTTATCTTACCCTGAGAGCCTGTGGGCTGCTGGATAGATCACACAGGTCACATCTCCACGTATACGTGGTTCCCCAGCCAGACATCAGGAACTACAGAGCACAGTAAGCAGCACAACAAAACAGTCATTTCTCTGATCCATAAACAGAGTAAGTGCCCGTCTATGAGCTTTTCTGAGATACAATTGCAGCCACAAGCTCCATATCCTGACCAGTAAAATTTTTTATTTTGAGTAAAATGAGCTCACCTCGTAGACTATGTAGGCATTCAGGGCCACCATAGAAAAGTTATATATAATCATGGGTGATTTGAGATGGAAGGGCTTGCGATTAGCCATGAGGCGAGGCCCAGCGTACACAGAGAACAAGATGTAGCCCAGAAGTATGACAGTCATCTGGACCGGGTTTTGCATCAGCAAGTAGTCTCTTACCCTGGTATCTGGGCACAAAAAAACATGTCATCAATACTTTGGGTCTAGAGACTTGAGACTAATTTAATAAACCACAGTTCTAAGAGTATTGGGTATTAGTAACTGTTACAGTTGATAAAGGTCAATGCGCAACTAAACACTCACCAGTTCGCTTCAGCAGATAGTCGTGAAACTTCAGGATATTGGAAACCACCTCTTGTAACATTTTGAATGTAAATGTGTCTACCTTATAGAAAAAAGGCCTGAAATGTACACACACACACACACACACACACACACACACAACAATGAATCAAAAAGGCAAAAAGATGCAGATACTTGGATCTAAATGCAACATAACACTTGAGGGTGTTCTGTTTTCAACTCTCAGAGTTAATTTGAATTTATTTTATATATGTTAGCCTATCTGTTAATGTTTGTAATTTCTCATTGAGCCCAGGCAAAACTAATATCAGTGCCAATATCTCACACATAGGCATAGGTTTAGAGGTGGACGGTAGGTAAATGTCCATACTATCCATACCAAGAGACCATTGAAACACCCCCACCAGTAATTGGCAACAGAACAGGGTTAGTGTTAACATGTTGAGTAAAGAGAAATATTCCCAATACATGCTCAATTTAGACCTACACCCTTAATCCCACAAAAGTTAATATGGTTTACTGATGTAATCATAGCTAACAACTTTAGTTTTAGTGCTACCTGAATAGACAGTCGAATAGAAATTCACATCATGTGAAGAACCAAGTCCTCACCGCTTGTTCTGAAAACTAGCGAAACAGCATTTGAGGTGTCCTGTGCTACTCAAACAATGACTTTCTCAATGACTAACAGAGCCTGTCAAACAGGTGAGGCAGAGGGTGAGCCCATTTGGGCAGCCGGCAGAGTCATCATCTGAACTCACTAGATAGGAATTGATGGTTGCAAAATATTTTTGAAAAAATCAAATCAAGATCAATCAAGAATGACTTTGACTGCCTTTTCTCTGAAAGGCCAACACACTATCATACATGGCAAATGTATGGGTACATACATGGGTACAAATGTCTTTCATTTAATTCATTTCAATTAAAAATAAATAATAACTTGTCATAGAGATTTAAACATGTTAAACTCCTTGGGTTTAAACATGTTATTGTGTTATTAGAAAACTCACCTCACCACTGTTTCCTTGCCTTCAGTGGTGCAGCCAAACAGACGGCACCTTGTGCTCACCAGAGGCAGTAACCAGGTCAGTCTCAGTAAAACACAGCAGATGAAGAAAACTACTGGGACTGACTGAAAGTGTTTTGTTTGTTCCCTTTGTTTTCCACTGAAATCTACAGTTGATGTCTGGTATTTAGACTAGAAGGATCCAAGGAGAGCCAGACTGAACCAAATAAGAGAAATAGATGTCTACATGTATGAAGACAGCTATAATTAACTGGGAATAGAAATGTTTCTGTCTAGATTTAAACTGAAGGCCAAGCACACTACTATGTGACAACGCCCACTAAGGACCACACCTTGTTTCACCACTAAGCCCCACCCTCCTCTCCTCACATTGCTTCTTTATGATTGGCTCATTGAATAGAGTGGGTTTGGTCATTCCTAGCCTGGTTGGGTTGGGTTTTGATTATTAGTGGTAGTAGGTGGTGAGAAACCAGAAGTGAAAGACCTCTTTGTTAAGCATTGCGAGCCATTACATAGCATGCATGCATGAGACATACACACATTTGTGAGTAGAAATGTATGGAGGAATTAATACTATGAGCTACATAACTTAATTAGAGAATTATAATTTGATAACTCTCATTTTTAGTTTGGATACAGATTTTGACTAATTTTCATGAATATTAACATAAGAATATCATGAATGCAATTGTCATTTTTCCATCTTCATGTGGCCTGTTCCCTGGAAAATATCACTGTCAGACACACGGATCCCTGTCACAAAACCCTAATCACCCTTGCCAACCAAGAGGAAAGTAACACTTCGATGAATTTTGATGAAAGATGGAGTACAAGGAAAGTCATAAATGTTATATCTTTGTGTCATGTTGCCCTGCCTTCTCCTCTGGGCAACAAGATTGCCAGGTAACAGGCATCAAGTCTTGGAACAAGGTGGTTCCATTTTCCACCTATGCTGTGACACAGCATGACAGGCCAAGCATACTTCCAGTAGCTCAGGTTATACCTGTTCCAATGGCCCTGATTGGAGTGCCTTGAAATTGGCACATCCTTACTCCATAGCCTTGGAATGGAAGACTGCCCGGAATGAGAAGAATCTTGGCATACAGAAAGTTAACCTAAAAAGTTATAAATGGCAAGGGAAAGTCAACATGTCACTATACACACCTGTTTAGGACGTCCCTTAGCTCACTGGTACAATTAGTAAACTTGCTATTCACTTTTGGGGATTGAGTCATAACTCAACTGGTGGAGGAAGACATTGGAAACATGATTCTATTGTAGTGTTTAGTTATCGCCCTTCGAGGCAACTGTTGTTGTGATTTTGGGCGTTACAAAAATAAATTGAATTATCATGATACAGATTTCTGCATGGTGGATGGCTATAGGATGTGGATGGGGAAGGACAGTAAGGAAAATAAATAGGTTAGAATTGACGGAAACATATTCTACTTTCAAATCAGTCTTGTTAGAGAACAGTTGCTAAGTACTTGGTCAACTGGCTTTTCACAGTCAATTGAAAGCTTTGAACTCATTAACACATGTACGATTGGTTTCAGTACTAGACGGCTGATGTTGAACATGCAATACCAATACTAATGACAATGCCTATACACTTTTCGGACTGTCTTTAAGTTTAAGCTGAATTGTTGATGCAAAATGTTCTTGTAAATGATGATGTCTAAATAAACATACAAGCAATCAAGTGAGCAAATGAGCTTTCTTTGTAAATGATACCAGTGGAATGGATACAGTGGAATATATGTATTCCTCACATATTTTTTTGTCAATGCCATACTATTTTAACCATAGAAAGAGCAATCAAATATAAAATAAAATATTACTGCTTGCATTATATTAAGTACCACTGAACCTTTTCACTTTAGTTATACATAATGATAATAGTCTAAACAATCAACATATCCAGTAAGCTTCAGAGAAGTTAACTAATGACAGCAGGTCAAACTGTGAGATGATCTCCTGCCTGAAAGTCACCCCGTTCATCATTGCTAATAGGGTTAGGGTTAGGGGCCAACAATACTGTCATTGTTGACCTTGTGACCATGAAAACTAAATTATCAAGTATGTGCAGAGGAAGGCACAAGGACACAGAAGTGTAACAGAGAACTCACAATATAGGTTGCATTTCATTTTTGGTTTCCATGGGATAATGTCCAACACCATGACAAGAGTGAATGTACAAGACCAATCATTTGCTTTCAATTAACTGATTTACGAAATTAGAAAGCAGGGATTTTCTAGATGCTCCTAGAAGCATGTTACTATTTTTAGACATGAATTGTATCCTCACTAAAGGTCAGTTATATAGAGCCAAATTAGGGTCAATTATATTTTGCAGCTGTAAAGAGGTTTTGTATCTGAAAAACGTTTTGCATCTATTCAAAGGTTTATATCCAAAAATAGTGTTGATCAAAAGTATTATACAGGCATAATACAAAACCTTTTTAAGAATGCAAAACTATTTCTACAGACACACATCTTTTTTACAGATGCAACTTTTTCATGATGACTGTCAAGCCCAAATACTAGTAGGTTGTTTATGAACAGTGAACTGTGTTTATGAACAAAAAGTGAGGTAGATTAGATGGCAGACACTCAAGGAGAAAATACACCAAAACCATACACCACAAACCAGTGGAGACATTTTGGAAAATTGACAACTAAATCATGTAAGTTGAGAAGTAGTTTTGGTTTACATGGAGTTGTAGGCCTATGGCTATGTCAAACAACATTTAGCCTATTATATAAAGACAAAGCAAAAAGACAGATGTTAACAAATTATGTTGGAATTATGCTGTGATGGCTGTTGGAGCAACAAGATGCTATGATATTCCATGTTTATGTACCATGTCAGATTTAAATGTATGTTTAGTGTGATATTATATCTGTGGTGGTGAGACAGTTATTAGAGAACCAACATAATACATTTTGACCAACATAAAAAAAGCAATTGATATGTAGGAAACAGACAATAAATTCAGGCTTCAAATAATTTGTATGAACACAGCCTACCAGACCATTGGCAATTGACGAGAATAGATTACATGAAGTTTGAACCAGAAGGCTACTTCAGAGATGACAAGCAATTTCAATTCTTATCAGACAAATATTGATGCCAAAATCCCATAGAAGGACAGTCAGAATCAGAAAACATGTTATTGCCATTGTTAGTGAACAGGATTCACAAATTAGAAACTTGCTTTGGCATTAAGGTGCCAGCGTGAAACATAAAAAACTGTATAAAAAATGTAAAAGACATGTATAAAAAATAATATAATACAAATAGTATTAACAATATAAAATACGGTAAAATACATAAAAACAGACAGACTACCTTTGAGTATGATAATGTACACAATTTACATTGTTTGGTAGGACGTTGGGCAAAAAACAGCAGTGCAAATGGATAGTTGTGATATTATAGCAATAAGTGACAGGTGTTATGGTGTTACAAGTGTTAGTCATCACCAGCTGCATCACAAACACTGCATGATCAATGTCAGCGCAGGTACTGTGCCCTATCTATAATTAAAAAAATCTGTGTGTCACTGACATCATCACGGCCTATCCATTTCAGAATTCCAAGATTCTGTCTGTGTGTGTGCACCACTGATTGTATCACAGACACTTTTCGGTAACATAATGAATCTCACGGAATGTATTGGTCTACAACAGCACAGACACGCCCATTATTTCACTCTTGACTAACAAACAGGCAATGTAATGCTAATGAATGAAACCCATTGAATCCTGAGATTCCACACTTCAACTGTTGGCCTTGGGCTTTCTCATGAATGGGACAGCTGATTTGCCGGCCACCTCCATGGTAAAGATTACATTTGCATTTGTATTTTTTTCCAGAAGGGAGGTTTACAAGATGCTTACTGTCCTACATTAGTGGAAACAACCGCAGTTGTTTGAGTTCAAAGAGTCAGTCGGTCAAGGTGCTCCTTTTTCTGACCAGCAGGTGATAGTGTTCACCACATGTTCTTGTGATCCTCGTCACATTCAGATCTTCTCTGATAATGACACGACTCATTTAATGCGATTAACAAATGTAATAAAATGAAACTAAGTATAGTATGGGAAATTATGTTTTGTTATTTAGAAGAGAATTCGGTTTTACAAAAAATATGACAAAAGTGGATATACTGTCAGTATACACCAGTGAATTTTGTCACATAAATTATTAAAACTGCCTGTACATTGCAAATGTATAAGCACTGTATGGTGAGTTAGTTAGTTAATTCAGCAGACATATTAAGGCTCATCATAATCATTTACATGAATAAAGGCTACCACAGTATTGTTAATTTGACAATATATTATTTATGTCAGACCATACTGTTGCATGCTTTGTGTCTCAAAAGGAAATACACATTTTATTTATGTCTCTCAGTTTATTATTCTAGACAAGGACTGTGCTCCTCTCTGCAGTCACTGAGGCATTGTATAGCCGCCCACGTTGCCCCACATCACTGCAACAGCATGGAGGTAAAGAGAACGTCATTCTTTCTTACAACCATGTCTCTTGAATCTCAACATTGGTGGAGATGAGAATACAGATATCACAGCTTAATGTGGCTCTTCTTGCCATCTATGTCACCAGACAAAATGAGCAACAATTCACTGAGACCATTTGACTTTCATTAGTTGACGCAGAGGTCATTATCATCCCACACATTGTTTAGGGGTATGTACTTATTTTAGCCTAGCGTGGTTTTCCATTGTCCAGCCAAATACCACATCATGGCACCAATACAAGTGTGTGAAGGCATCAAGTGACTGGGGAGTCAAACACAGAACCAGGTTGGTTCTAATGTTTGGCCTGGATGAACGCTTAGACCTGGATGAAAGTTAAACATGAGAGTTGTATCATAATTAAGTTTACACTCCTACCTCTTCACCCTCAATAAGGTAGGTAGATATTCCCCCATATTATACTACCTCCACATGAGATGGTGGTGTAGGCTGCATCTATCAGCAAGTGTTCACGCAGAGGAAGTGCTGGTGCCGTCAGTTACCGATAGTACTGTGGGTTTATCATGAATGATTCAAAGAAGCTTGCTGTTTGGCCGGGGAGGGGGAGGGGGGGGGGGCTTATTCAACCCACTTAGCCAGGGCTAATATTTCTGTCTTGCAAGTGCTAGGAAGACGTTTTCTGAAAGATAGACACGTCTTTCAAACCCAGGATACCCCATTAGGATTCATGGGCCAAGAAATCTGTTGCATGAAACAAGAAGTGAGTGTCTTTCTTCCTGCACATTAACTTAATCTGTAACCCAACTCGATGGTGTTAATCCTGTTCACCCTCTTCTCTCTCTGTTGCCATGGATATGCTATTCCTATGGCAACTACAGGCCTTTATGGACGGCCTCGGGCCCCAACCGCAGAGGACTCTCAGAACCTTTCATTACACATTTTCTTCAAGCTTCCATGCAAATCCTGAGCAATGGCTAACTGGGACTCAACCCTGGCTCCCTTACCTCTCCTACCTGGCTCATCACAAGCATCCTCCTGCTTCTTAGAGCACATTCCACATCTGCCAAAACCCATAGCTCTGCCCGATAGTGTCCACATTCCATGTCAACGGATTTAGGACACTTTCTTTATTTTCGTTGGTAAGAGAAACCAGAGCAGTGTAATTAAAGATGCATGAGGAGTCTCAAACTGAACTGCCGAGACACTGTCAGAGAAAGTATTTCTGTGTCAGAGGAAGTGAGAGTGGCACCTAGGCAGCGGGGAGGGGCCACTATGGCGGCCAAGGGCTGCCCAATAATCTGAAGGGCCTGGGTCTATGAAGACAGTGTGTGTTAGGGCAGTAACAGTCTATGAGTGTGTGTGTGTGTGTGTGAAGGGGTGACCTCAGCAGTGTGTGGCAGGTGGGGCCTCTCCACCTGGATGAACGCAGTCAGCATCGGGGAGTACCATGGCTTGCGAGTGGGCTCTGCCCTACTCAGCATTGTGGCAGGATGCATCATCATCGGGGTGTCCAGAGAGTGTGATGCGGATGCTGTTGGAGGCATTTTCCTTGGTGCTGGGGGGCTGGGTGAGTACATGTCTAATATGGTGTAAAGGCTAAAAGTAGGATACAGGGTGGAGGTGTGGGATACTTTCCTCCCCTTGTATATAAATAAAAGAGTTAGTTGGAGTATGTCTTTTCCATTCACTTTCATTGAGAGCATCAAGCCCAGGGGCTATTTGATACAACAGTGTAATCTAAGCCATGTGAGCAGTGAGGTATACTACTAAGTCAAGCGAATGTCTGATGTGCAATGTCAGAGAGCAAAAACGAGCTGGTATCTTTTAACAGACAACATGACATAGAAATACATGAATAATTACTACATTCTAACAACTGTATTTGATGGAAACCTGCAAACCACATTAAATGCATGAAGAAACCTATTTATAACCGACACAAACATATTGTAGAGAAAATGCACTCTCAAGCGGGCCACATTGACCCAGTCACACTAGTTCCAATGTGCCTCACAGATTTGAGTAGGTTTTGGGGTGTTGAATGTTCTTGCGAAGATCTTTTCACTCTTGTCGCAGCTTGGCAAGGTGTCTGGGGCCCAAACATGCGTCACAGGCACCCTTTGGACCAGCAAGTGTTCGATGCCAACTCTGTGTCTCAAAAGGAAAATCAATAACTGTGATGAGCCTTAGTGTAGTGCTGTTTCAGATGTGTGAACCAGTAAACTCTGAAGATTGCTGGATTGTAAAGCCATTTAAATGGATCAGACTGTGCCCCTTTTCCCACAAAATGTGTTTTATTAATATAATGTTGGATGTTTGAAATAAAGCTAGCTGACTGCCAAAAAATACAAATAGAGTAAATACTAAATACAAATACAATCAATATATAGAGTATTCATGAGCAGAGAGACAACTATTACATTTGTAAAGGTACTCTGGGGAATTTTTTTAAATCTAATTTGAATGAGAATCGCCTTGGATCGCAACCAATGGTGCTTGGAGCAGACACAGTGTCACTGTAACACTCACCTCTGTTTACTTTTTATCATTTGGATTATGAGCACCGACAACAGAGCTATCAATCTAATATGTCACTGATTAGGATTGCATGCTGTTTATACCAAAGGAAAACAAAACATTGTCTTCTTTAAACACTCAGTTTCATTGCTTTTTGATTAAAGTTTAAAGTCAAATATCCAAGACAAACTAACACTGCAATAAATCTAACAGATAGACATAAAACTATAAAGGCCACCTCCACATGCTACAGTGGAACCACTTTCAAGGCAGACACTATGTTTCTTGCTCTACCAATGGCAGGCTTCCTGTTTATAATCAATGCTTGAGTAAACTACAGTTACATGTCAGATGGTATCATTAAACCAACAAACAAAACGAGTTTGTGTGTTGCAGGCCTGCTAATATCTGTGTATCCGTTTATAAGTGCCTGGCTTAACATTAACAACATTCTCCCAGCCCTGGGTGAGTCTAATAGGTCTTGTTTGCTTTTTGACAATGAATTAAGCTTTCACAACATTGAACACCTTACACTTCTTCTGCATCTCAGGTTGAATGTGGAGAGATATATCCTGTTTAACCTTTTCCATGTCCTTTGCCCTTACAGGCAATGTCAGAGTACACCCTATGTCTACCAATCCTGCTCCTGAGCCACAATCAGAGACACTGAAACGAGAGGGTAACTATCAGTCAGCCATGTTTGTAGTTTTTCCACATCTTTGGATCTTTTAGAAGTAAGCTCTCATTAAACAGTTCCATTAAATCTATCAAATGCTCAAATCAATTTTTTTCTCATTATAACATGTACAATAGTAACAGACTCAGATGATTATTTTACAATCTACTCCCTCAAGTAGACAGCAAAGAATTGGAACATTTGGGAGCTAGCTGGGGCATTTTCATGATCTGAATCAGGAGCATGGATGTTGTGACTAAAACCACAGTCAGTACATTGAAGAATAGATATATTTTGGTCCTCACACCCACATACTTTGTGATGAAATGGGAATAGCAGCAACCAGAGCAGAGACAAACATGTAGTGATCCCCAAGAATCCTCACTACAATTTACTCACAGTAGTTAATCTCAAGTGACGTGTGACAGGTGTATGGATCCAAAACCTTCCCCCAAAAGACTACAATAGAGTTATGTTATATGATCCAGATAAGACATTGCTTACTGTTCGATTTACTGCCCTTTCCAGAAATGTATGACAAAGCCATAGACTGATGAGTCAGAGACTGGCAATATTAATCAATCAGTCAATCAATTTATCGATCCATATTCACATTGGTTTAAATATTGGTGCATCTCCTTAGTCCTTTGTTGTGGTCCACTCCTCACAGCAGCTCAGAGCCAGTTGAATCTGGAGTACTCTAAGAGTCGCTTGGGGACTTTTGTGGATCCTGGAGATATGGCAGAGGTTTCACCAGAAGAGGGGTAAGTACACATGCACATACATGCATGTATGAACACACACATGTGCATATCACTACTTCCATTTAAAAGCTTCACATTTCAGCCATTGCTTCGTCAAGAAAGGTTAACAGCATCATCAAGGGTATTGGGCAGCCTCATTGTGACATGTACTATCACATTTGTATGCTTCCACTTAGCATAAGCATTTTCAACATCTGACAAACAAAATTATTTGTTTATTCAATATTTAATCAAAGCATGATAAAAGTCTAAATGAGAAGCAAAAAATGGTAAGTGTTTTAAGTGCTATATAAATCCAGTCTGTTTACCAGTGAAAGAGAAATGGGCCATTTTCCAAAAATAAAAGTATGCTGCCTCTTTTTAAGCAACCAAGTTGCATTTTCTGCTGCTGCCATGGTAGCATGGACCCCTCATTCCATTTATGTGGGACCATCATTCATCAGCCTTGTGGAACATGCGTGTCTGATCTACTTTGACAATCACTGATGACACAAAGAAACACACAGACACACATACTCTCCCCATGTCCTTTCTCCATCTTTTTTTCTCAAACACATGTAGAAATGAGAGACTTTGGACCTGACACACACTGCAATCATTTTGTTATAGGACATCTTCAGATATGCCAGACATCTTGTCCAGGAGGAAGTTCAAGCAGACCTCCTGTGATCCAGAACTCCAATGATGCCTGCAAATACATATGAGGAGAGAAGCCTATTCTGTCTTTGTAGCTAATAAAACCTATTTTACTTGAATATTGTTTTGTTGTGGTGTGTTTTTGTCTCAGTTACAGTGACCAGGTTGGGTAACGTCGATTTTTACCATGTAAGGATGGAGAATAGAATATAAATCAAACCTTTAAATAATGCATGCTTGTTTACATCGTTCAATTCAAATCCAGCTCCACAAGATTACTCATTTCAACAGAGTCTGTGTGTTAATAGTTAGTTTGAGTCCTTTCTTACTTGGTTACTTCATTCAGCAAACACCAAACTAGACAGTGGGTGTAGAGTGGATATTTACGCTGATTCAACTTGGTTTCATTCATGTTGAGTGGTGAATTTAACCAGTTCATTACAGTTATTTCACAGGGTAATATAAGTTTAGAAAACACCTCTACAGGCTTGATGAATGGAGTACATAAACGTCATCATCCCTGACTTTCTGTGGTGGTGTATGACAGCCTTTTCACGTTAACTTGCTTTTAAATGTTCAGAAACACACATTAGGCAAGGACAGGCAGACAGACAGACAGACAGACAGACAGACAGACAGACAGACAGACAGACAGACACACACACACACACACACACACACACACACACACACACATATCAAACTACATAGCAACAGGGAGATACAATGTGTTGATATTCTGGAGAGTCTTCTGTATAGGCAGCAGTGAGAGGGGATTGTGGTACACTGGTGTACAGTGTGACATGCTTGAAGAGGGGATTGTGGTGCCCTGGTGTATAGTGTGACATGCTCAAAGTTGATAACCTTCCAATCACATCCACGTTCAGACTCCCTTTTGGTTCAGCTCAGAGGAGCGGTGTGCAAGACTAAACTTAATAAATGCTTAGAGAGGCGCTCCACGAGAACGTCGCGCTTATGTGCATAACTTTAATATACAAATACTTATGACAGACTGGACTTGATTACTTGCACCTGTATTCTCCAACACGAGCGACTCGATACGAAAGAAGACGTGACGTGACTCGACTAAACATCACACATCTGGGCATTTGCACAAGAGACCACGGCGTTCATTCAGAATGAGAATTATATTTGCAGAGAGCGTCAGACAACGCGCAAATTATTGCTCTCTTAACCTTATGCTGGTAAGAGTTTTATGTATTTTAGGATTTTACATACCTGACAGTGTATAACGCTGTGGTTTTGTGTGCATCCATATGGAAGGATTGTAAGTTTTTTAAGGTATAGTGTCAGCCTATGTTGAATGGCCTTGTAATTATGTCCTATTGACTGAATGTCTATGACAAAATTCTCCGCGGAGATGGGACGGACGAATCCAAACCGACTATTCCCCTCTGCACTTGCGTGTATTCCGGTACATCCTAAACGTATTTGATGACTGGGATCAAGGATGAAAATCCACACAGATTTTTTATTGCAGAAATCTTCAATTATTAAAGACGTACGGATCGGGTAAGATATAAACACAATACTGATCCCGTTAATGCGTGCTCTTTATTGGGTCTGACATTTGGTTACGTTTTGTCATTTTGATGTCTTTTCGTGGTTTGAATGTTGTTTCAAATCAATGCATGCGAGCTTCTATGTTACAATTGAACGTATATGTGCTCACATTACTTGTATAAAAATAGGGTAAAATGGCTTCACTGGGAGTTCGTGTGTGGCATACTAATTAGACAAAAATATCAGTGAAGGTGTGTGAATGACAAGCGGGCATTTCGAGTCGCATCAGGTCCTTATATAGCTAGACAAACGTCATTCATCTGTACATGAATGAGAGGCACTAAGCTTTTTTTGTTGAAAAAACTGAGTTAGGGTGACATCAGTTTCTTAAGATGCTTTTAGCTATATCATATTACCCGAAGTTTGGACAACGGATCTGATTTGGTGTCTAGTGGTGAATGCACAAGTGTACAATGATAAGACACGAAATTTTGGTTTTTAAGGCCATTCAAAGATCTCAGAATAATCATAATTTATTTTTTGTCCAATTAAATCATCAAAATATTTTAAACTGTGCCTGCCACCAAGCTGGTCAAATGGCAGTTTAATTAAACATACAGTTGTAGGGGATGCAGTAGCTACTCTGCACCTTCTCTTAATGACTGTGAAGGCCTGCTTGATTATTGTTCAGCAGTGTTTTCGGCTTATTACCGAACTCAATGAACTGATATGCACAAACTGTGTCTACTATCAGACTAAAATTCGAAGATTGTGTGACTCATCCCTGTTTTGCTGTTTCTATATTTTCCTCTGATACAGGTGTTTTACACTGTGAGTAATGTCCTCCCTCACTGGTGTGTTGCCATGGGGAACAGTCTTGGCTGAGAGCTGAGGAGAGTGAGCGGGTGAGAGAGATACTGAGAGAGAGGCAGTAGCCTTTAGGGAAGACATGGTAGTCACAGACAGAAGCTCCAGCACTCCTGTTCCCAAAAAGGAACCCAAGAAGAAGAGGAAGAAGTCTCGTCCTCATGGTCTGCCATCCCCCGCGCTATGCTGTGCCTGTGGCCTGTGCATCATGCTAGCAGGCATCAACATCACCCTGGTGGGGGCCTTTGCCTTCAGCACACTGGTGCCCTCTGCTAACCCACCTATCATCATAGGGCCCATCCTTCTCCTAGTTGCTTTCTCCTTCTTTGGGGCCTGCTGTGTCTGCAGCCGCCTGCCCCCTGCCCAGGGGTCACGGAGGTCCAAGGTGGGTGGCAGGAGCCTGGGAGTGATGGGACGGGGTGGGCTGGCAGGGGGAGCGACATTTGAGATTGAAACAAGTGAGCACACACTGCAGGATACCACAGCTGTGCAGCTTAGCCCTACACCTTCCCCTGGCTCTTCTCGCGCCTCCAGTCCTGAACTTGAGCTGCCTGAATCTGTCCCTCCAGGGACCTGCAAGCTCTTCACCATGGAGAGCAACGGTCCCTCCACGGCCACGGCCTGCTACTCAACATCTTCCGTTGGGGGAGGGTTTGTGAAGCTCAACCTGCCACGTGAGGAGGTAGCTGCCTAGGTCAACCAACACCAGTGCTATCCTGAAGAAGCTGCCATGTCGAGATTGGAGTGCAAACACAGTAAATAGGGATGGATGGTGTGTAAAATTTGTGAAGTGCCATGGCCCCAGTTTGTGTGCAAACATCAAGCATGATGTGTTGAATACAGTTGAAAACAGTATGTGGGAATTAATACTCCTTACCAACTCAGACAGTCTTTATGAAGCTCTTTATCAAGTACAGGGCATTCAAATAGTTGGAAGACATTTCCGATAACAGCATTTGTTGGAGACAAAACGCCAAACACCAAGCTTCTTTTCCCAGCTGTGGAACCTGCATGACTCAGCAGAGCATCTAAATGGGTCACAGTTACAAAACCTCATCTGTCATAGATTACACGAAATGGCAAAGGGGCACTGGGGGTCATCCTTGGCCTTTTTTGACATTTTACATTGTGTGCTGCCTGGATCTTGTTTACCAGACATAAAGAACAGGTTGGAAGTTCCCTGTGCAATATTGTCGTAAAGGACATTTTGAAAATGTTAAAATTCCGTTTATCGAGGGATGATTCGATGGACCAATATTTAGAAAACGAAAAGATACATTTGAGTTTATTTGACTGAAGAACATTTTTGGATGGATGATGTTTGTACGTTTGGTCTTATGTAAAATGGCAGCCTTAGTGGATCATTTATTTGAATGTAACTTGCTGTGCTTTAGAGTCTGTCCCAACATAAACACTGTGACTATCATGCTTTTAACCCCTCCACTGAAAACTCAAGGCGACGGAAGAAATATGTTTTTATTGAAGACAACATTTCGTATGTAACGATCTATTGAAGATTCATAGCAATCACTGCCAAACTCATTTATGAACCACATGTATACTCTGTCACCTACCAGTCTCTACCAGCATACAGTATCTGTGAAACAAGTGATGTATGCATACTTATTACTGCGTCTGAGTTTGTCAAATTGATACATGCTTGCAATCACAGTTTTCCATCAAATCCCATCGAGCATGGACATCTAACATCATGGACACTAATATCTGGATTCAGTTAGTGGAAAAAAGTACATTAGTCAACATAATCAACTCAGCCAAATGTTAATTTCAACTTCAGCTAGAGACTGCACGTGCCAGCCAAGGGTTTTGAGATAGACATTCTGTGCAAACTAGATATGTTTCCCCCCCCCCTAACACTGTGACCCTTTCTCTACCAGTTCCAAGCTTGATTGGCCAAGGCAACACCCTAGCCCAGAGTCTCTTAGAAAAGACTACTGCCTTAGACTGAGATCTCAGGATCAAACCAATGAGGGCTACTACAACGAGTCTGATGACATTACTATCTGTGGAAAATTTGTTCTCATTTGTTGGAAGTTGTTAGCATTTATATTTATTTTTTATTTGGTGCATGAGTTCCATGTGGAATCCTATCTTAACTAAAGAAATGTATTTTAAAATCTGATAATGACACTGAAGAGAATGGAAAAAGACATGCTTCACAGAGCTGTTTTTTATGTTTAAGGACTGGGTCTGAGAATGAAAATGGGTTGTATCAAGGTGTATGTAAACTTTCAATGTTGGCCATATGTTTCAGAATGTTTTAAACATTTTGATGATTGTTTTGTGATAATTAACCCTGATATACATATAAAAGCATCTAAAAGTCAAATAAACTGCACATATAAAACATTCAAACTTTATGGGCAAATGTAGCCTATTTTGCACATCACAAAATTTCAGTGATTTCCATTTCCATGATTTAATTTTCAACTCAGTTTCCTCCAATAGGATTTAATGTGTTAGACAGTTGTCCAGGTGGAGTGGCAAGAGTAGGTTCCTTACAGTTAAAACTGGGCCATTCTGGTAGATGATACATTAACATCTAATAATGTGTCTTTGACAGTGAGCCTGGCTTCAACAAGAGGGGGTTCTCTGTGTAGTGCCATTTAATGCTTCTGGGATTTGTGAGACCCTGACAGGTCTGTCTTTGCACATGCATCCAGAGTGTCTGCAAGTATCTGAGAAAATTGAAGAATAAGGTCCAGCCTTTTCACCATGCTAATAATGCTAGGACCATCACAAAGGACAGCAAAAAAGCAGGACCAGTCCTTTATATTAATGTTTTGCAGATGACCAGGAAGCTGACGGTAAGTTTGCAGTTCTGTCCTATCAGAATTGCATATCGCATCATGATGGTTTTCCCATTGACATGGGCCATAACCATGCATTTGTATGAAACTTTCTGTTGCTTTAAACATGAAGAATGCTTCTCATTCTTTTTTTTCTGGCCACTTATTTTTACACTAAACATATGTTCCACTCACACTCCACCAGCAGAGGGTGAAAGAGCCACAATAACTGAATAGTGCAATGAAGAAAAATGCAAAAGTGGAGGAAATAATGTCCAGTAGGTGTCAACAGAGGACCACAGATTAATGAAAGAGGACGTTTGGCGTCTGGATGGGAGAAATGTGTGGGAAAATACAACATATTTATTAAGACTTATAGTACCTTCTGGAGAGCTGCTGCTTGGCCACATGCTGCATCACATGGCACAACGCTTTCATGTTGTAATCAAAGCAACATTAAGGGACTGAAATGCAATGTACTGAAGATGTGTTCATCAGAGACAATACTTATTTTGTAGCTATATTTCAACTAGAGGATACACCAACATAAATATTTGGGCCGATAACGATAACCAATAACACTTCATATTTGGAAGCCAATAACTGGTACATGCTGATAAATACAAAGCCTGAGTCTGATTACAAAAACAAAAAGCAAACAAATAGTAGACAGCTGCGTTCATTAAAACCTTAACCGAATAAAACATGTAGATCTTTTTTTACAAAAATGATCAGATTTCTTACATTTTACAATTATTTATACATTCCTATTGCTGACCTTCTTTTATACAAATCTTATATATTGCCTGAAATGTGAATGGTTCAACAGGTGGAAATAAACCATAATTGAACAGTCACTTGAACGGCCACCTTAATGTGGTGGAGGGGTATGAGCACTCGAATTATCCTAGGAGCTATGTTTTCTGGGGCAATGTGCCCCTAGTTGGGTCTCCCAAAGCAAACTAGTCCCAGGTGATTAGCCAGACTAAGCGCGGTTTAGCTACCTCCTATGGCGACAAGGCAAACGACGTCCGCTATGTTGCCAGAAGTGGCATTACCGGGGCCCCAACCTGGAGCCAGGTCTAGAGTGGGTACTCGCAGACAAGCACTTGGTGGCCGGGTCTTTGTCTATGGGACTCGGCTGGGCCTGAAAAGGCAACGTTGGACCACCTTCCTGCAGGCCCACCACCCACAGGAAGGACCTAAAGGAGCCAGTACAGTGTGTTTTGGACAGTGGTCAGAGGCAGGTACCTGGATGAGGCAATGCACACAGTCCCTAGTGCTGGGGACATGGAATGTCACCTCGCTGGCGGGAAAGGAGCCCGAGTTTGTGCGGAAGGTTGGGCGTTACCGGCTAGATATAGTCGGCCTCGCCTCCATGCGCAGCTTGGAGGATTGTATCAGACCATTATGGTGAAGAAGGAGCTGAGCCGCAAGATAAAGCTCTCGATTTACCGGTCAGCCTACGTTCCTACTCTCACCTATGGTCATGAGCTTTGCGTAATGACCGAAAGGACAAGATCCCGGATACGAGCAGTCACGATGTGTTTCCTCCACAGAGTGGCCGGGAGCTCCCTTAGAGATAGGGTGAGGAGCTCGGTCACATGGGAGGGGCTCGGAGTAGAACTGCTGCTCCTGCTGCAGGTGTTCCGGGCATGTCCCACTGGGATGCAGCCCCGGAGGAGACCTAGGACATGCCGGAGGGACCATGTCTCTCAGCTGACCTGGGAACTCATCAGGATCCCCCCGGAGCTG
The DNA here is from genome assembly GCA_036571765.1 of Plecoglossus altivelis. Classification (NCBI taxonomy): domain Eukaryota; kingdom Metazoa; phylum Chordata; class Actinopteri; order Osmeriformes; family Plecoglossidae; genus Plecoglossus; species Plecoglossus altivelis. The sequence continues at coordinate 965,409 of BROE01000001.1, forward strand.
GGGGAGGTGTGCGTGGAGAAGGAAGTACCACATTATTTATCGTCCATCACCGATATGCCTTCAATATATTGTCTATCCCTGATCTCAGTTCATAGAACAAATTGCACCAATGAAACTGCATGTATTGTGATTGTGTTGTTAGTAAGACTGTTCAGGAAACCCTTGCACACATTTTGAGGTCTGCAATTTGAGTGTCATATTTTATGAGCTAGCTATTGATAAAGGTGACTAGGCTATCTGCCCTTATCAGAACACATCTGAACACTTTCAGGAAGTTATAGTTATAGTTATAAGTTATAGTTAAAAGTCTGAAGCACTGATTATTTAATTCATGTGACTGAATTTGTTTAATTGTATTTCCCTTCTTCAGCACAGTCTTTACAGTACCATAGTTAGGCTGCATACATTTGACATTTGACTGGGTACAGAGTTTCAATGGAGACAGAGTTTCAGGGGAGAGATGAGGGAGTAAGCATATTTATTGTGATAGAGGAAAGGAATGACAGTCAGTTAAGCCTTACTATCTACCTTAGCAAAAAGTATACAGTTCTACTGAACATGCAGGTGGTTTGATATGTGTGATTTGTTTAACAAATCTAAACTATGACACAACTAATCTATGATACAATTTCTACACCTCCACAAGTAATGTCTTGGTCTATTACCCATTACCAAAAGGATAGATAACCTAGTAAGTAAGCACTCACTTCCTGAATATTCTGCTTTCTGCCAGAGAGCTCATTACTTATGAAAAATGGGTTGGCAGTGGGAGGTCCATGTGGCAAATGGTTTGCATCTGTTGTGGAAGTACGGGAGTTTATACGTGAGCAGGTCATACAATGCACGCTTTCACCTTCATGCTCCCATCATGATTTAGTTTCCCTTAGTTAAAGTGAGCACTCATTGTTTACAAAAAGGAACTGCTGGTTCCTAAATGGGCTAAAAGAGTGTTTCGTTTCGTTTCATTTCGTTTAGTTTTCATTCTTTTCCAAGCCTTGGCCTGATCTGGTAAGCTGATATGTACGCTGTTGTTTCCTTCTTTGTGAACCTTTACTCACATGCTAACACAGCGAAATGTACTGGATCCATGTGGAAAGTTGTTGGGAAGGAGGAGCCCTGTTGTATGCCATGTAAATGATTGTTGAGCTATAATGGCAGCAATGAGTCTCATTACCATTGTACCAATGCTCACTCTTAACTCTGCTGAGACTCTTATTTTGTACAGACGGAAGAATGTAAACAAAATTGATTTAAACAATATTTTAGAACATTGATTAACTGCAGGAGTGTTTGTAGTACCAGCAACACAACCAAAGCCTTGCTGTTCATGTGAGTATTACAATGTGAAGATGAGACCACACACACGCACACACTCATACATTATCACACTTGCAGAAGCCGCCTCACAGTCAACAAACACACATGCTCCCCTTAGGATGGTGAGAACCTTGCTCTTTCATTCTGCCCCAAACTGGTTCACAGCAGCTGGGTTCTGATCCTTGCTATTCTGTGTGCATGTGCATGTGTGAGTGTGAGTTTGTGTATATGTGTGTGTTTTAGGCCCAGCAGTTTGAATGAGTCAGGAAGAGGAGGGAAGAGGGAGAGTAATCAAGTAGAAGAGATTAAGGGAAGATGAGTTCCCGAAGATCAATGCGAGCAGACAGTGGTTGCATAACCATAACCCAGTTTACTCTGCATTAGGAAAAAGATGGCAGTGGTGAGTGCGAGTGAGAATACAAAGGCTTTGCCAGGCTGTGGACTGCTTTCTTTTATCGTTAAAACATCGACCATGTCCAAATATACAGTAGCATTGTTTATATGTTTTTATATACACTACAATATGCTTCTTGGTTGTGTTGATTCGTCAGAGCCTGTCAGTCAGCTTTTCCCTTATATTATTTGTCTCTCAAAACAACATAATCAAAAGACTTTTGACCATTATCTTTTAGTGAATCCAGAGGATAAAATAAGAGAAAACATGTTTTTGATGATTAAAGCAACAAATGACAATGATCAGTCTGTGTGTGAATTCTGCACTGGTTCCTGAACTGAGAAAGCAAAGGTGATATCTCTCCATGGTTAACACAAGGAAATGTGATGCTCTTATGTTTTGTATCTATCACAGCACTATTTATTACGTTGGATTGAATTGGATTGAAATCTCTTCTGTTCTTGAGTCAGCTGATAGGTGATGTGTCCCACAGCAGAAGTGATGGGACAGGGCTTGGGTAGTTATGATTAAATTGTTTTGCTTTACCACGGCATCGGGGTGGAAGTCGCTGTTGGTCTCCATGACACATGGGTGGGGGTGGGTGGGTGAGTGGATGTCCACAGCAGTGGGTCTTTAATACTAATAATGCAGTGCTCTGAATACCAATGACCGCTCACAAAGCTTCCCCAGCAACTCTGAGTCCTTCCATTCAGTCCCATTTAAACACAAGTTTATTCAAGTGGTCAGGGTTGTTGCATAACCTCCCTTTCATGGGTGTACATGTGGGCTCTGTGAGAAGGGAAACATACAGGGTTGTGTTTGAAAGAAGTAAGGACCAGAATACGTGTCCATATGAATAAATACAAACACTTCTGATTCTGACTTTCTCTGTCTCTGAGGCATTGAAAGATAGTGGCGTCTCCATAGAGAATGATAGTTAGTTTGGTGTTGTGCAAATGGCATTAATGCTGTTCGACATCTATCAATGGGTTTTCTTATATTCACCCATTAGACTAAATAATCAACCCTCCATGTGGGATAGGCTGAATCCAGGAAGACACATTTCCCATGCCCTAAAGCGGGGAGATATTTTCCGGCCTCTTTTTGATCTCAGGTTCTTTGACCTTGTTTCAGAGAGGTATCCCTGGCCAGTTTGTTCAAACTAATCAATACATTTAGCAAAAATATCACCGCATTGTGTTAATATTTACAGATGGTTAACGGTCAGAAAGATCATGCATCTAACTAGACAACACTGAAAGTGTCTTCCTAGAAAATGGTATCTGTATTTTACTATTAAAAACTGTCATAAGCTTGTTGTTGACTATGAACAGTAATCCGTAAGTTAACCTCTGGGAGCAAAGTGTACCCACCCATATCTGGTGCATGTTTGTACAATTCCTGGGGTGCATAGGCATAAACAACATGTTATACCACACTAGCTCAGCAGAGGGCTCTATTGGCAACAGAACTGCCGCTACGATGGAAAGCAAATTTGGTGCATTTAAGGCCAACTGCTTTAAACCAGTTCTGGCTGTGTTTGTCATACTGTTTAACTGGGCTATGAAGGTTGCACTCAAAATGCTAACTGTCCAAAACATTCCACCAAAAGGGCAACACATGTACTATTTATCAAAAGCGTGTGTTACCAATGAAACTCACATAAAATTAACATTTTTTAGCATACAGCTGTTCAGTCCATTTGTCCTTAGTTATGTTTTGCTGATCAACAGCCAAGCCAGCTGTACATTTCCACATTGTCTTAAGCAGATAATACATTATACAGCGCTGGTACAGTAACTGTAATGAGAGAGTCCTCCAGAAAGTCTCTTAGGATCTCAAGACACCTAGTGTTGTGTAACAGGTGCTTGCTGGGCCTCATTAAATAAATAATGACTCACTGATCTTTGGTGAACTCTGCCACATCATGCCTCGTGCATCCTTGGGCACCTGAGACATACCTCATACCTCATACCTCACCTGATGGGGTGAGTAGTATTAGTGTGTGCCATCTTAAACTCTCCAAGTCCAAATTACATCTACCAGCATGCTCTCAGCTAGCCTGGTCCTTGCCAAACTCTCATACATTTAATTTCCACAGAGAGTCTAGGACTTATCCATTGACAAACATTGTTTCCATTAAGGCGGGTATTCTGTTGAAGTTTAAAACTATTGGTTCTGCCCAGAGCCACTCTGGATCTGCCTTAACCCATTGCTAACATTTGGCTGTAGTTGGAATGCGCAGAGGAGTATTTAAAAATGCTGAATTTAAGAATTTAAGGATTAAAGGAACAATTGTAAATTGTTCATCTAAATTTGACACTATGGTTAGTGATAATATATACAGTAAACTACTAAAGCTGGGTCTAATCATTCACAAAATGCCACGTCGTTTGGGTCTGCCACCCATGCAGTGCAGTGACCACCACATTACTGCGCGATATGGATATTTTTCAGATGTGGATGAACAAAAAGACAACTGAGACTGGGGACCATTCCACTGACAAGAGAGACAGAGACCCCACATCTTCTATATCAGAGTATATCAGGTCCAGACCTACTGCAGAAGCTAACTCGAAATTGAGCGAAAGTACGTAGGATGGCAATGCCAGGCTAGCTCTCAAACCCCACACAGGCAGAAAAAAAGGTATTTAGACAATTAAACAGGAAATACCAGTCACAATCAAATTTAGGAGAAGGACTATTTAGGGATTGGCTGGTGGAGCAACACCACCTGCAGTGAAGTGGAAAGGGTTTCTCTGCTTTGCAGGCCTCTTCTCTCTGCTTTGCCATGGCAGCCACTAACAGGGCCCAAGGTAGTGCTGAGACGGTGACAACATTCATTATCAAGCCTGGCCTCATTGGATCCCTCTTCCAGGAGTCCTTTAGAAAGAAATAAAAGAGATTCTATACACTTTCATGACTTTCCCACAGTGGCTCTCCAAGCACAACAGCTCCCCTCCAAATTGCTTTGCTAGGAGACTATCCAGAACTGAGCTGTGTGTGTGTGTGTTGGGGGGGGGGATTTAGATACTAAGACCACTGTCCATCCACAGTGATGGGCCAACCACTGAGGGGAAGAATCGTCCCTTTATGTCGCATGGAGCCTGCTGGGACAGCCTCACTATTGTCACCCCCCCCCCCCCCTCCCACTTCTCGACCTGCTTGTTCTTCCACAGCCAACATCTAGCTCCATTTTGACCTGCCCCTAAATTAGAGTTCAATCCCCTCGCTCTTTCAATCTACCCAGAAATAAATCATTGAGGACATTGGATTGATGAACCAAAAGCCTAAATGCTCCATGAGCCATCAGATATATATTTGTCCTATATACTTTCCTTCAGTCACCATGGAGGGTGACTGGGTGAAGAATAGTGTTTTGTGAAATAGGATTGGGGGGTCATTTCTGGGGGCTGGTGAGCTAGAAGGTTCAAGGTGAAAATACATTTTCCCATGTTTACTCACTCTAATTTCTGAGATGGCTTGATATGAACATATTCTAAAATGATAGCTGAAACATATTTAGTTGCTTAGTACAAGCTAAATATTGGTCTAATGTGAAAACACATTTCTGAGACCTAAATAATACCAGATTTTATAGGAGAAAGTCCCCTGGAGTGTCCTGAACACTTCTGTGAGGTCACTACTTTCCTTAAACGGTCAAGCCAGTGTAGTACCAGTTGTCCAAGGTGTTTCTGTGTCTACTTACACTGAATTAACTTTCACAGTGTGTGCTCTCAAATTGTTCAAGACATTACAGTTTAATATGCTCACATTGGGTTAATCATAACCATTTTAATGTAATGGAGTAAATTGCGATTTTGTATCTTGTTTTAGTAAAGTTGTTAACCATTTATACTAGTTGAGACAGCCCAACTTACATCATGAAATATTCCTCTATTATTCCTGTGCTGAGGTGTAAGAGAACAATCTTTGTCAAAAAGAAAGCTATGAATTAAAGCCTGAGTTGCTTAGCAACAGTCTCAGTGCAGAAAGGGTTTGAGTGAAACTGAGCTGAAGACATAGTCTTTGTTTAGATAAGTTCAATGGCTTTAAAACTAAACATGGCTTTTGCCTTCATTTCCTAAATAGTTATTGGTATGTGTAATGGCAAAATACTTTTATGTATGAAAGGACACTCTTTTATCACCCCCCTCCCTCTCACGAACATAGATTCTGAGGAATGGTGACAAACATGTTTGTTTGCCTTGGGTGTGCCTATGTCAATTTCTTTATTATCTCTTCCTGGTTTAACGTCATCACATCCTTTCCCAGTTACAGAGCTAAATCATCATTATGACCATGATCTGCCCTCTACAGTTCCCATTTAATGAGCACTGTACACAAACTACAAACCTTGTTTTATGAAAGTACATTGTGCCATTTTCAGGTAGCTGGGATTCCGGACTTCTGAACAACACAGAAAGGGTGGCTTGAAACAGATGAGTGGCTTGAAGTGGATTAAAACAAACGATGGTGGGTAACAAAACGTAATCTCAACTGTACTTCTCAACACTAAAAATCCCTGTAAGACTTATGACAATGACACGGAGTGTGTGTGTGTATGCGCACATGTGCATGTGTTTTGTGACCTGCCTAGAAACATAGTAAGATGACAGAAACACCAGTGTGGCCGTCATGTTGTGACCCAAAGCTGTCTGTAACAGTTGTAGCTGTCTGTTCAACAGTTTGATTAGTGAAATTAAGTTTAAACCCTCATCTACTCCTTCTCAAAATGGTCTTTCAAAAGGTTGTTAAAAAGGTTTGCAAGTTCACACCAGCATACAGAGTATGTGACCAGTCTGAACCTCAAAAAGCTTTGCCTAGTCGTGTTACAGCTGTCATTACATTGTGATCCATATTACAACCTGGGCTTTCACCAGCACACCTCAGGGTGGAGATGTATTCGCACACAGGCACTGTCCTTCCTGCTGTCTCCTTTTACATCACTTCTTTTTCTGCCATCTGATTAGCTTTATTTAACTCACTTGGGTAATTGCTTTTTGGCATGAACTAGGAAAGACAGTGAAAAGGAAGGTTCCCAGGAGAAAAGAACAAATGAAAGGTAAAACCGAACATTATGTGAAATGCGATCAAATGTGATAGAAAACAAGGTTTGGAATCTGACAGAATAGGTCTAATGTCTGCATTGTTGCAGCAGCTGTTCAGTCAGGCAAAGCTCAGTGTCCCCTTGTGAGCAGGTAAGTGTAATAATTTCAGTAGAAAATGTTTATTGACATATTTCTATCCATTTAAATGACCTGACGCCAAACAACAACTGCCAATTGTATTTTAACAAATCTATTATGTATTGAGATGTCTGCTAAGTGCTCATGATGAATTCCATCAATAGAGAAGCTTGAAGGTTAGCTAAATCTAATACTAATGGTTTTGAAAGAGACATATCATTACAAAACAGCTGTTTTCCCTTAAATCCCACCAATAACTAATGTGAAACCACTGCCTGCTATAGCACTCTATTCTTCATGACACAAGAAAACTGCTCACTCACTGGCAGTGAGAGAGAAACAGCAAGAGAGAAAGTATGGATAGAATGATGTGTAGAATTGTAAACTGTCTCAATCTGCAGCAGGTTACTTTCATTAATTTTACTTTCAATGTTGAGTACAGTAAATAGAGTGAGTTGTAACTCCAACTCTGTAAGATAAGGTCTTTGACTGGCGTCTCTTCAGGATCTTGTCACTCCCCTGAGATTCAATAAAGGTATGGAATGAACTAAAGTACGTTATTGCAACTTAAATTGATATGGTAAATAAAGTTCATGACTCTAACCCATATATATCTCTATGTTTTGTCTCTCATTCTAAAGAGCCAAAGACACACTCCCACCCTTGATAAGAAAACTATGACATCCCGCTGACTCAGAGGCTAGTTTCTAACACACGTTGGAGACAGTCACAGTTCCCTAAAATAGTTGGTACAAAATTCAGTTGGGTGTCTCTCATTGAATGATGTCTTAAATGATTTGCCCTTGAGCAACCTCCTCTACTTGTGCCACTCTGTGGCTGCTCTCTATAATAAGATTAAATCCCTGATAGATGCCAGGAAGAGTGTGCCTGTTGTCATTGTCAGTCAGGACTTTGATTGACAAACAGCTTGTCTTGTGACCTGCCAGTGTGACGGTGATGTCAGACAGCGTGCTACAAAAACCTAGTTGACACAAAGAAGACAAAAGGTTGAGTTCTTTTCATTGTTTCAAGATTACAACATATGACATTGGGAGACTCTGATGGTCAGTCAAACTATCAATTGTTCCACAGGTCATGCATGTGCAAGTACACATACACACACATATACTCAACACAACACACAAGCAAACCCTTCACTGACCCTTTTCTGAACCAGGGAATTGCATTCTCAAATATAAATTTGTGTGATACACTCTTTGCCTCTTCTCCACCTATTCAAGTCAAATATCAATACATAGATTCAGTTACTGCCAAGTAACCTGAGATAGATAAGTTACATATCACTAAATTGTCACACCAAACAGAAAGATCAAAACTGTTTATGTGACAAAGAATCAGTGTCCCAGTGACAAAGACAGTAGGGCAGAAAACTACAGCAGAAAGAGAAACAAACATATCTGCTAGCCTCTAGTTACCAGCAACACTACCACCCAGTGTACTATTAAACAAAAAAATGTTTAGTTGACCAATGATGAAGATTTAGTCAGTATATGAAGACAAAGGCCACCAGGGATTCTATTTTGTTTTTTTAGAGGATGACAGGGATTTTTTGTGCAGAATTACTTGATGATTTAGCAGAGGGGTGTCCAACCCTGGTCCTCAGGGGCAACGGTCCTGAAAGTTTTAGATTCTCCAGCACATCTGATTCTAATGAATAGTCATTATCAGGCTTCCACAGAGATTGATAACAAGTCAACTACAATGTTCTCTAGGACCTGGGTCTACTAATCCATCCAGGAAGGAAAAGATGCAGACAGAATAGGCAGAATTACCTAATCTCTGAGTTCTGGTATGATCTGATCTAGAAACCGAATCTGAATCAGATGTTTTTTAAATGTCTATTTTGGTCATTTTAATCGCATGGTACATTGTAAGTCCATGGTATTCTATTATTGTCTATAATATTGTTTATAATATTTAGTATTATATGGTATTTAAATATATTTTATTTGTATTTAGAGAATGCTATTCTGATTAAGATGAAATGCTGTGGTTCTTATTTAATCTTTTTATTCAATCTCTTCAATAAAGTCTTGCATTTTATTCCATCTCTGAACAAGTGAAATCTTGAGTAGAGTAAAGGGACCTTCGGGTCATGGTGGTAGTAGTCCTGTATTTAAACCCAGAGTTTGAAGATTTTTGCCACTCCAGCCTGCCTGGGGACTTTGTTCTGATAACTGCTGTTCCTAGTTCCATGTCCACCGGAGGAGAGTGTATCACCTAAGAGGCTTATGGAAAACAACTCATAACGAGACATTTTATGGGACAGCCCCACCATGAACAAAGACTCAGCTGTACGATCCCCTTCCCCACACACATTTTCCTCTCTGTGCAAACACCTGAGTGAGGCTGTATGGTGGAGAATACGCTGGATCTGTGAAACAGGTCAATGGAATGCTAATGAGTTCTCAGCCGGTAGTATTTATTTAGTGTTCCGTGGTGTTCAAAACATGGATGAATGTTGCTAGCCTAGGCCTTCATGTCCCAGCTTCAGGAACATATGTGACCTCAGGTGTTTGCCAGAATCTAGCAAGCTAACTATTCTCATCAGGGGAGAAGAAGGACTCAAAGTGAACTGCTGGGATGGGCCTCTGACATACACAGTAACATTAGACTGTATATTGAACTACAACTCCCCATCTCAGGACAAATTGTCCCACAGAAAGTCATTCGTGCGCATACAGTATAGTCTCATGTAATTAAAAAGATTTTCAGACAGCCAAGCCAGTGTGCCTGACCAATCAGGCCTAGGCCTCTTATGTTTGAAGTCTGAAAGAGGCTTTAACCATGGCTCACATAATGAACCTATTGAGGTCCAATGTGTTTTTCAAACTGAACACTATGAACAAACAAGGCCATCTTACGCAACAGACGTCAAGACTGGAAGCCTTAATTATCGGCCTAACACAATGGGCTTTCGACTGGCATTACATGGTGTCACATTCAGTTTGAGACTTTCACCCATGATGGCGTTAGCCATTTAGCAGCTGTGGCCAATCCACTCCCTCTCCCCTGTCTGCTTTATCCTCCCCCCTATTCCTTCCCTGCAGGCAGATCACAGACATGAAACTAAAAGTTCACAGACCATCCAGAAAACAACAGCTTTGTATGGTATGGTCGAAAACATACAGAGAAGGCTTTAAAGGGACTGAGTAGTATCATAGGAGTTTGTTTTCAAAACTCCAGGTAAAGCATAGAATGGCAATGAATCAGATCCCCTCCTTGCCTATAATGTCACAACTGTCAGCAAGAAACTCTGCTTCCCACTGGTGCATAGTGCTGTGGTCTTACGTAGTTTGTTGTTCTCTTAGAAGTCCCTGAGTAGAGTTACTCTCACTTGCTTGCTAATATTGACAGAGTTTCTCATAACGCCCTGCTTTCACTAAGCATCTCAGCCTTTCCTCAGTCCTATGTCAACCATATTTAGTACAATGACAACACTTTGACAACCATGACTAGTCTAGTAGTGCCAATTTTGTTATTCAATCTAGTGACAATATTCTAGTGACAACCTTTGAATGGAATAAGTAACTGGTGTGTGTATCAACTCATAGGAATTTAAATCAGTCATATCTTTTATGGTTTTACATTTACCCTCTTCAAAATTATGTTCTCAGCCAAAATAGAACAAAGGTTCACAAAGGTTCAAATAGCAGAAGTGTAAAGTGACCTTTACTACATGTTAAAAGTGCTGACTATGGTCAGGACTAAGTGGTTGAGTAGATACAGAACAGATCGTGGCTACAGTGCAATCCCTTGTGACTGGAGTCATCAGAGCTGGAGAGTAGAGCTCAGTTCTTGGCCTTGGCCTGTGTTCAACTGTTCTACACCCACTACTCTGGGTACATAAAGCATCCGTTGTTGCCTTTGTATGTGAGTTTTAATTAAGATACTTCAGATGATTGTGTTTGACATTGTGAATCTTTGTAAGGGTTTCTTGAATAACGATTCTTTTAGCTAGCCTCCATATTCCCCACTGAATTGTCCCTGGCGGAGGGAGTAGAGTGTCTTGTTCCGGCTCAGTTTGGTCTACCTGGGTTTGGCCCACCCAGGTGATGTTACATGGAACAGGCCCGCTTTGTGCCAAGCCAGTGAATTGGCTCTGAAGCACAATCTCTGTCCAATCTTCTGCTCTGATTTTGCTGCTCTTTTGCTACTGTGCTGTGTTCTTCCATACCCATGGTGGTTCCCACGGCGTGGCAAGCAACTTGGGACACAATTTGTCAGTGTGTATGTTTGTGTGTATGTGTATACGTATACATGTGTGAGTGACTACGCTTCAATGCCCAAGCACCTGAATATTCTGCTGCTGTTAAAAACAGTGGAGGTGATTGTTGAACAAAAAGAGTGAGAAGGGGGGACGGTGAGGATTAAGAAGAAAGGAAGGGGATATTTGAAGCAACAGATCTAGGTGACAGAATGAGCGTTGTGGGAGGGAAAAGGCTGTGAGATTGTGTGCTTTTTACACTCATTTATTCCCATCAAAACTTATGTAGAAAGTTACAAACAATGGAAGACTAGAGAGGATAATATACTGTATATTGAGGACAATAAACTGTGTATTGTGGACCATATGCTATGTATTTAGGGCAAGGTAATTGTATCTCAAGGAACTGAGAGGGGGCATGTGTTTCTTATAAAGAGAGCTGGATTGGCCCTGCACACTATGAATTGTACTAGGCAGAAACCCGAAACAAAGTAACACTGACCAAGGACGACAACAATTCTGTCAAATATTGCAGTCATTGCAAAGCAAAGATGTAACAGCAAACTTTTCCATTCAATTTTGTTTTCGATATTTATTTTTCTTCTTCTTTTTCTAAGTCTCAGACAACTTCTGATGGATCATTAAATCTCATTTGGTTTGGAAAAACAAAGAGTTTATAACAGATATAGTAGAGATCCATACAAGGGGTTGGACTTTTGAATTATGGCAGACACACACAAGTCTAGTCTTAGTTGACCTCTACTGCACTGTCCTTTGTCTGTTCTGGACAATCAACCATGTGATTGTGATAATGAGTGTTTTATCACTAGTGTTTCACTTAACAGCTTTTGCTTATCACAAAAGTCAAGCTGCTGACGATGAAAAGCATGATTAAAGCGATGAATGTGTGTTAATTTGGTCATGACTGGGTCATATAGTTATATAGTAAGAGAATCAACATTCCTTTATATTACAGAGCTATATAGAGGTCTAGTGCACAGAGGATACTTTAGGATTCGTTTTTTTTATTAGAGAATATTCTGCGGCCAGAGGTGTGAACTTGTTCCGTGCTGTGCCATCTCAGTGGAGCTCCTCCAAATATTTTTCCCACATTTGTGTCAACTGTTTTTGAACTGATTGTGTACATCCTTCATTGGTTTTGTTGCACTGAGAAAGATTGCTTGCTATGAGGTTGCATTCTAGTGTTTGGACTGATGTCCAGTGGGTATGAATAACAGCCTTCATTCACTGCTTTTGATTATTGAAACTTTTACAGCTTGGAATTGTAAAGCTGGATGTCACCCTGTCCCCACCTCTCATATGCTAAAATCAGGAGTCACTGGATGGAGTGTCCACTTAATGGTTCACAATGTAACTTATTGCATTTATAGTCATATGTTGATAAGTAAAGGTCAAGAAGTGGTCAGATCGGTTGTTCATGTGTAAAAAGGGAATTGTGAAGCATTTTTCTGTGGATTCTTGATCTGAGACCTTCTCCTCAGCTCTGGCTGAGATGTTTCTTGCTCAGCTCTTGTTTTCCATCTCTGGTTTACAATAATGAAATTAGAGTAGGTAGGAGCTAACGATCATTTTGAACATGTTTGCCTGGTTTTCTTTTTTTCATTTGCAAAGTTATTACATTTTTATTTAAGTTCACCTTACTTTGACCATTCATGCTGTGGCTGAACCCATAGAGTTAAAAAACGGTAATTCTATTGGTATTGGCATTATGTTGTTCATGTTAATACACTGTTCAGTTTCCCATCTTCGTTTAAACCAAAGGGGAATTTGTTTTGGTTGTTTGGACAATATTTAACCCCCTACAGAATGTATGGTCATTACTGTAAACATTAAGATAGCATGGTAATGTTCTTTTCACTACAAATTCCCTCTCGGTAACTTGGTCATTCTTTAAGAAGTTAATTTACACATACAAAGGTAGGTCTGCATGTCAAGAACTCCTGAAAGGGATCACTATGATTTCATTTTTTAAATTAAACTGTCCGGTCACTCTGTTATGTAACTATTGGGAGATGGACAGATGTGTTAGATCACATATTGTAGATCATTGTTCATGTCACTGAAGTAGTAAGATCTTATCTGAGAATTGGAGTATGTGCCCTTTGGTCAGTTACTTTTTAATCTCCTTAATTCCCCATTGCTTTGGTACAAGTCAAACATTTGTGAGAGAGTTTATACTTTGTCTGGACCTAAGTAATCTTGATTGTTTCAACTTTCTATTGACACAGTCTCTACTTAAAGACAGCCTCTGTCTTTGAATTAAATAAATAATGTGCCCTTTCTTTGTTTGTCTTGTGTTATGTTTGGAACAATGTCCGAACAGTTTGTTCAGAACAGTCTTCAAGGTTAACAAATTTAAGCGGGGTAAGGCATTGCACTTTCATTTGGACAAAGGAAAACAAATAATTCTAAAGAGGTTTTTCAATACTTCAAATGTAAAAATATTGCTAATCAAAGTGCTTATTTACTGACTTGACTTTACATTGTTGATGTAATTATTATCACTTGCAACAACCCCAAGACACACAGCAAGAACGGGGTATTTTGTGGAGATTGCGTCATACTGACTGGTGTTCATCATTCTGTTTTTGATTACTCAGCGTGGATTAGGCTGATTGACTCTCGGCGATGACGATTTTCCACAGTGTGCATCACAACTGTTTTACTGGACCTCACCCTTGTGCACCAGTCTCTGTGCCTCATTAAAGAGTTGTAAGTATTAGATGGCATTCCAACTACTCTTCAGAGAGTAAAATAAAGGATTTGGTGGGATTAAGGGCTTTCTCCAGACAGATGACTCGAAGAAAACTGCTTTGCCACTATCAGATGCATTAATCTCCATGAAGCTCAGAGGGTGTGTGAAGATAGTATTTTTGCTCCCTTAAAATTATTTGTAAATCTCTAGGTCAGAGGGACGTGTGATTTACTCATTGTTACTGCTGTAATCTGTTATCAAGGGTATTTTGAGAATGTTGACCTCCTTCTGTGGAAAACAATATCATAAAACTGGACCAAATGAAAAAGCTACAAATACTTTAGTTTGAAATCCGTGCAAACATTACTTCTTAACTACCAGATATGTAAAAGCAGCAGCAGTTGTCAAACACACTTGTCAAACATGATTTAAATAGTGCGGCTGAAGGACACAATTACGTAAAACATGCCTGAGGTCAGTGTTTAAGGATGTATGTAGAACGTCCATATCCATGGATGCTGTGTTTGAAGATGATTTTAAACATGTCAGATTATGAAAACCCTGTATAGCTCTGAATCCCTCATGTGAATATAAAAAGTGGATTAAACGTGTGTTGCAACCACATTTAACGCGTTTTACTACATTTGGCAGGTTCTGTTTACCCCTGACTAAGACCATAGGTGTTTAAGTGAGGGGCTGATGTATGGGTTAGTCTGCCACTAGTATAGCTGGCTAAAAGGAGACAGGACAATGAGGTTTTGTTAGACCTTAGGTTGATTGCTCTGGTCTCATATGAACTCTGGCCTGTTACTGAAGCGCTACTGTTACTGAGGGGGTGGGATTATGTCAGAATTTTCTGTCTCATAAATTATCTTTGCAACAACCTCCATAGCCATCAGTCTATTCCATCTCATACCATCAGCTGACCATTTCATTTGGACATTATGATTGTTCACAGGGCATGTGTTATTGGCTTTATCTAGCCTCGTGAAAACCAGCTGTTCTTGGTTTAAAGCACCATCTTATCTCTGTTCCCACTTTTTATTGCATCATTTTGACCATAAGACTGGGCATTATCACCTACCCTGACTAAGGTCAAAAATTGAGGCAACACTGCACCTATCTATTACGTTATCCTTTAGCTTGTACTGATATCTGCCCTTAATAAACAGAAAGGTAAATAGAAATAAGATAAACTGATTCCATTTCTCCTTTCTCTGCTCCCTGATTACTTTATTGCTTTACATTACTTTTTTTGTGGCACACCATTCATTGTTACAATTCATACATATTCATCCAGATACAGAGGAAACCTCCTCCCTTATACCCTACAGATTCAGAGTGGAGACTTGAGGCCCAAACAGTAAACATGATCTACATGGACCTCTTGGTGAAAAACCTGTCTGTATCATAGCTCATGAACCAATGTATCTGTGAGTGTGCCTCTGCTCAAAGAATGGTGAGGTAGAGATGTTGATTTCTGACATAAGGATGGAAATCCTAGAGGAATAAACTTTCCTGTTGCTAGGCCTGGTAGTGTGGTTTGGCTCCTCACTATCTCTCTGAGCTTTTAGCCCCCTACACACCTGTATGTACCCTCCGTTCTTCAGAAACTGAGGCCTTTTAATCGTACCACATACCTGTTTAAAATCTATGGGTGATAGGGCATTTTCTTCAGTTGCTCCAAGACTTTGGAATTCCTTGCCTGCTTGGATTAGGCAAGCAGAATCCCTTAGTGTTTTTAAATCCTCCCCTAAAGCTAATTTCTTTAGGTTAGCTTTTACTTGATTATACTAATATAGATTTTTTTATTTAAGTGTTTTGATAGTATGTTTTATTAGGTGTGTTTTTACATTTTATATCTCACTTATTTTAAAGTATTATTTGTATAATTGCATGCTTTTTTTCCTTCTGTGATGCACTTTGAGATGCCACTTTTTAAGGCGCTATAGAAAATAAAGTTTATTATTATTATTATTAAATATCTTCACATTGTAGAGTTTCACTAAATCTCTATAATGAATGGTATCGGTTACCTGCAGTGTTGGGTTACGTTACTTTGAAAACATTTTACAAAACAAGAATACTGCAGCTGCTATAGAGTATTTACTTGAGAAGGTTACATACTGAGAAAAGTAACTTGCTAGAGCACCTTTGAGTGGCCAAAATGTGAAAAACTCTTTACTATTTCTTGAAACATGCCGGTTAAATACCTTGCAGTTCAATGGCCGCATAGCCTACTGTAAATTTACATTCAAATGTAGCTTATTGACTCAACCACCATGGCCTAGTTTATAGCCTATCTATAGCGAAAGGAAGGGTTCATCTAGATCATCAGGTGCGAGGAGAGTTCGGCTATTCAGCGAAGTGGGTCTGAGGAAAGCAGTTCGTCTGTTGTACGAAGTACCTCCGACAGTTGAGGAGCACCCGGGTCCACAGATCAAGTCGCTAGGCGGGGCGAGGCATGTAGGGTGGAGTCATCGCCATGGCAGCATCCAGGACAGAGCCCACCTCGGCCCAACAACTATACAAGTTGTTGGTTCCTTATAGTTGAGTGAGTTTTTTTAGAAATAAAAACTTTGGGTTTTGCCATTGTGTCTGTCCTGCTTCTCCCTGCATCTCCCACACTCAGCATGTGACGGTAGTAACGGACCATAAATGAAGCCAGCAGAGTATCGACCTTTCTATGAAGTTTTGAGTTTGGACACTGCAGTACCTCCAGTTTACTCCCCCACAGCTGAGGGCCTCTCCAGGAGTAAACCTGTGATCAGAGGCACTGGTTTGGGGAGATGCTATGCGTGATCAACTTTGTCCCCAAGATGGCTGAGTTTTAGGAGGACCTTGACAGTTTCAGTCAGCCTCCCACCACCCAGTAGCAACGTCCGGCAGCAGCCCTCATCTCCGAGCAATACCTTCATCATCACCCTCTTTAATAATCTTGCCATGATGCTACATGGTTCTGGGTGTTATACCCAGCCTCTATCCCAGCTTCTGTGCCAGCCTCAACCTCTGCCCCAGTCTTGACTCCGGCCTAGTTCTCAGCCCTTGCGCTGGTCATTGTAATTTTTTTGTTGCAATTTAGGTTGCACCACACAATCACCTACAAACTCATAAACATCCCTTGCAGTGACAGCTTTATCTGGCCACTACTGTTGCGAGCCATTACTGTTTCAGAGCTCCAGCACTAGCATTGCTCTCCTCCTCAATTTCGTTGCCACCACCAGAGTTGTGGATCCAGTATGCTTTGCTTACATGTGCTTCTTCAAATTTGTCGTAGGTCTCTTCACAGTTGACAGACTTATAATCCAGGCACAATATTTCACTGTGATGTCCTTACCACTGATGTTTCACCCCCAAATTACAAATAATGGGAATTCTTCCATGCAGCAAAGGCTAATATTTCTTGGTTCACGGTTTGGCTAAGACGCGCAAATATGTAGGATAGCCAAGGAAACTGTGCAATTGGTTATAACAGATTACTCTTTTGAAAATGCAACTAATGAAATAAATGAGTGGTTAAATTGCAAAAGGGTGTTATGTTACTGGTCACAAAGACATTTGATTACTCAAAGCATTGCTTTGTAACGTGTTACTCCCACCATTGGTTACATGGCTACTTGTCTGACCTTGAAAACCATTGAGCCAAAATGCTGAGCAGCTTGGCAAGAAAGAGATATGGGGGGACACATGCACACACAAACACATGGCCTACTGCTAAAGTTGAGGGTCAAGTAGTTTGTGGCATTAGCTTTTAAGATGTTTGCTCATCAAAAGTGCAAAGGTTGTGAGCTGATAATAATAATAACATGTTTAATTTTGAAATGTCTTTTCTGAGGTCAAAGCGCTTGATGATCTTGTATGATATATCTCACAGGGTACATGCTCTTGTACAGTAACAAGAATGCAGACAATAAACTATAGAAAATCTGACAGACACTTGAAGGGGTTTGTAACTTTTGTCCTGTTGCTCTCCAGCAGTCGGACTGGTTAACAGATGAAACAGAGGAAACACATTTATCACAAAGGTCAGATTCTGTATATTTATTTATTTCACCTTTATTCAACCAGGGAGGCTAGTTGAGAACAAGTTCCCATTTGCAACTGCGTTATGTTTCCTGCAGTTAAATAACCGTTGCTTTTGCTTACCATATATTGTCCGACTCTAAACATGCCGAGTAAAAAGAAACAAACTCTTTTCAAACAGTTTGTCCATAATATTGGAGTTCTTTCTTTCTGATGTGCCTTTGAAGTATCTGGTGGGATTTTACTGGAACTCTGTCAGTTTTGTATCCAACATAACAATGTTACCCACGCTAATATATCTACAGTACATAAATATAACTTTTGACTGGTTGTCTATGTATAAATGATAAAAAGTGTCCAATCTAGACCTGGATTCTTACCTGAGGGTAGTATGGCTCATGTATTTACAATCAATAGCTCACCATAAATCAGCAAGCAAATCAGAGAATTCACAAAATTATGCTTGCATGCCTTGAGTGTTGTAGGATTGCTTCCTTGTGGACTTCCCCTTTAAGGAATGTTCAACTGCTTCGCTTGCTGACCCTGATCACAGTTACATTTTTGACAGCCAACACCTTCCAGCTACAGAATGACTTATCTGCACACAAAATTGACCATTTACTGGCTACAATTCCTTTAAGTGTCTGGAACAGTCTGTTGTTAATTTATTGACAACTCCTTTTCTATGTGTAACTGAACACCAGGTCCTCTTTTAAAGAGTACAGCCGACCTAAATTTCAGCATTCAGGTTGAGAAAAGTGTCTGCACTTTTTCTGGACACTGCCTGAACTTTGGAGCCATTTATTTAAGGAAGTCTGTTACCAGACCATAAAACTAAAAACAATGGCTTAGCAAGCGATGTGTGTGTCAGTTGATCATGCATTGCCTGTGTGCTGTCCTTTATCTGGACACATTTACTTTATCACATTACAGATACAATTAGCCATTTTTAACTGAAGCACATGCTATGATAGTCGTAGGCTGGGACCTACAGTGAAGGCTAACTACCTCATAATACTTATTTAGTGAGCTTTTCAGTCCTTTGAGCCTGGCCAGCACATGCTCTGACTACAATGATAACTGAAGAGTTATCAAGGTATGAACCCTGTAGAATTATGAAACAGCTGTTAACTGGTTCTGGTACATGACCCTGTAAATAACCATTGACACAATGTAGAGGCAATTTATTTGAAAGACAAGAGAATACGAAATTTTACAATTTTATGTTGTTTTTTTCTTATTTCAACACGTTACTATATTCATCTAAATGTGGATGTTCTTGCATTCGGCATGATTTTGCACTATACCTGCTTACTAGGATGGATTCCATGCAACAGACGAAACCTGATTGGTCCTATAGGTAAATACGGTCACTTTTGCTGTGTTGTGAAGCAGAATGTTGTGTTGAGCCTTGCACATTGTTTTCTGTCCGTCATAGAGACTGAGACAAAAGCAGCTCATGTTCCATGCGGGAGCAGCGGAGTCAAAACGATGTCACTGTGTCATACATTATCGTGCAACCAATCACAGTGCAAGTAAGCAGGGGTTGCCAGCATCAGTCCAATCACACCACACTGCTCAGCCAATCCGGAGACTCCTGGCAGTGAAACTACAGTCCCTGCCTATGAACCATGTTGATGTGTAAGGATGTGTGTCCACAGCAAACTCGCAGTCTCCTTTATCTCTGCCTGTGTTCACATGCATGTGCTTGCACATGCATTGCTGAATGGTCATGTGAGCATGCTTTGCTGAATGCACTCACATGCAAGACCACGTGGGAGTGACCAGTTTGAGTGTGTGTGTGTGTGTGTGTGTTGATTGTTTGTTAGGCTTTATAAAATAACCATCTCCCAGTCAAAAAAAAGGCATACTCTGTTTTATATCTTCTTCATGAACCAAGCTTAGACAGATGTAGGGTAGTGTCTCTTCTTTCAGAGCGATCTATACACAGAACACAGCAAATACAACTCTATCAACACCCTCAGTTTCACACAGCCCTTTTTATTTCAACAATTTAATTTCTTACCTTGGCTTGACCTCCAGAATGCAGACCAACATATACAACACATGCTGAATCCTTACATTTGCAATGGCTATGTTCTTATTAAATGAGATATGTATGTACCAAGTGCCACTTCTCTGTTTTAAGGTATCCATTCATCATTGATGCACAGATCAGAGCTACTGTTGAAATTGAATGAATTGTGTCTGTTACAAGACTAAAGAGCCAAAGTGACAAACAATTAGGCATACAGAGGGGTTGGAGCCTCCCAGTAACTGGTAAGTTGCCCCTGTTGTATGCAAGATAAAACAATGTGTTGTTTACTTTAGACCTTAGTGGACACTGAAATACCAGTTAATTGTTCTGTGAATCGACAGAAAACACTCTTCCTGACTGCATTCATAGCGTGATGGACAACATGACAGATATCTTAAAGCTGGTGATTGCCCGGGTGCAGGGCGTGCACTGTACCGTATTCTTTGTAAGACTGATTTCATTTTTTCCCTCTTTACATAACACCCCAGTCTGCCCCCTCCCCCAGCCCCCCCCGCCCCTTCGAACAGGAATCAACTCGGTTGAGCCTGTACATTCCGGTAGTTGCTATGGAAACTGAGCAGCATCCCTCCCCATCCTTTGTCTGGGGTGTGCCCACTGATCTGGCTTCCCAGCCTGAGCACTTCCTTGGATTATACATTCAAGTTGTGACCTTAACAAAGCTCTAAAATAGGGGTTAAGTGGTACAGGGACATGATTAGTTAAGATCAAGGTTTTTAGTGCCATAATAAACAGAAATGTGTTGATGACTCATAGCACAAATGGAACTCCACCCGCCACACATTTCAACACTGATACATGCACATATATATAAAGATGAAAACACAAGCCTTTCGTGATGCAAAAGAGGAAAGAAGATTTACTGAGAATTTTGTACGTATTTCTTACAACATTTTGGCTCCTATTTCATATGCCTAGAAGTTCATTTCCCTTTTTTTTAAACATTTGTCAACAAATGTATGACAGTTGTACTCAGTTTAGTTAAGTACCTGGTCAATGCTATGTATCACACTTACAAGTAGGCTTGTATTTGTAAGGTATGTTTATAGTGTAATTGGAGGGATATATTAGACTGGAGTACCAAAGTCAATGAAAAACATGTTGCCTCCCGAAACCAGACTAAAAGGTTAAAGTTTCTACTTTTTAAAAGTATGATCCAGATGATTGAGTTGAGGGCATTACAAGTAAATGCTGTGAACTTCAACAGCAGTTAATAGCGTGAAGAGCTATTTTTAGATTTTTACTCCTCCCCCCTCCTAAAGTGTCAAAAAGGTAGAATAAAATAAAAGAACATGTCCAGGCTTTCTGCCAGACCACTTTTCTGCAAAGTACACCTACAACAAGTCATGTGGTTCATGATTGGATAGCTTGCCTTTCATGGAGCCAATCAGTGAGCAATGCCACTTTTCAGTTGTAAGGGAAAATGAGAAGTAGGTGAAAGGTCCCATAACAAACTTGTTAGTCTTGCATATTCCATAGCAAATAGACAGGCAATGTTCCACACTTCCAGAGAACAAGGGGTGGGGAGAAGGAAACATGTCCTGTTTTCAATATGCCCTTTGAGCTATTTTGACTCCCTTTCACGTTCTGTGGACTTGTTTATGATATTCAGAGGGAAAAGGGTTTTGAAATGGCACTGGGGATGTGCTCTTACCCAGGCTGTAGGCTTGCAATGGCCTAGCAGCCTTCCACAAACGGTCTGAGTTTCTATCCACATCTATGTAATACTGGTCCAATCAGTACACTTACAATACCTACACCATCATAAATATTATCATGCACACAGCTTTAATCAGACTGAATATTTTGATTTGAAACAATTCAGTAATTTTTCCTATTCGAAAAGCCAATAACAGCTGTCATTTAAAGCGAATGAACTAATATTTGGGCAGTTAAATAAGACACATGCAGACAGGTTCAGCTGGATACTTCCTCAAAATGCCTTGTCAAAACATGTCACCAAACACTCAGCTTTAGCCAATGCTATGTTCCTTCAACCTTTCACTCATTTAAACAGGTCTCCCTATGAGATGAGACTGCTCCTTTCTGAATGCCTACATCTTGATAAGAAGGACCCAGTAATTTTGCTGCAAGATACAAGGTTTGAATGAACACCGTTTGGGCCCTATAATGTCTCCTGTGCCTTTTGGCATGGAGTTTGCATAGCCTCTCCATCCTACAAAGTTCTCTGCAGAAAACCCCAATGTAACATGCATAGAACACATCTCTCCTGGGATGATGCAAAAGAGAGTATGGACACTCAAGCATGTGTGTTTGTGTCACTACTCCCTGCATGTGTGTTCATCTCCAAAAAGTAAGCTCTACTTTGAGTAAGTACTTGCTAGACAAGTGGCTATAAGATGAATTGATAAACTTGAATTTCATTGTAGGTTCAAGAGTACATGTTTCTTGCTTTATCAAAATTGTAACAAACCAAACAAGCCATATTGTCTTTGAAATAAAAAGTTTAAATGGATCAATAAAATAACACCAGGTCCAGTAAATTCAGGGTTTTACCAAATCAGATGCATAATGATTTCAGAACAGTGGACAAAAGGATAAAACTCCTTCATGAGCCTTGCATGAATTCTAGAAATGGCATTAGACAGAGACAATAGTTGTGACTCAAACCTACAGAGTGCCATACAACAAACCAGTGTAAAATCTGGAAAGGTACATCAAACATGTAGCCATTTATAAATCACACATGCTATTAAACAGTTAGTAACATAGAAAACAAGTCTAAAAGGCAGGTTAATATAGGTACATAAGTACATCAACTAGCCATTGATTTATTAAAATTACACATGCTGCTTAGCCGTAGCAGCATTACTCTTCAGTTCATTATGTGCTGTAGTCATGATGATAGAGGCATATCATCAAAACCATGTTACAAATCAGCTCTGCACTTAAATGGAAGTAAGGAAAGACATACCCTGCAAACACCATGCCCTCAACTATCAAGGTTAAGACCAAACTTTAGATGTGTTAAAGTTGACCAGTCAACTTTAATCTATTCAGAAATGCAGGGCAAACTCATTTCAACGGAGAGCAAAAATGACAAATACAGTACTAGTTTTGACTAACATAAGGATTGTGGGAGGGGGGTGCAGTCCAGAGGGATTTTGTGCTGCCTAATAGTCCACAGGCTCATCTCCCTCCTCGCTGAGCAAACATGTACGGATTAGAGCTTCGGTAACTGCGTACGGGTCGCAGTTAGCCGAGGGGCGGCGGTCCTCAAAGTAGCCCTTCTTTTCCTGCCCTACCATGCGAGGAATGCGGATGCTAGCACCCCGGTTTGCTACACCAGCAGAGAACTCATGGATATTAGAGGTCTCGTGATGGCCGGTGAGACGGCGGGCATTGTCCAGACCACCCTTGGGATCGTAAGCACGGATGTGATAGTGATGCCTTTTCCCAAGTTTTTCTATGGAGTCCTCAATGGCCCTAAACACAGAAGGAAGGATCAATCAACATGGCCAAAGCCAAATGCTTCGTGTAAAATATGGATTGGTTGCTAAGGAACTGCAAGCCAAAGATTTCTCCTCAAACACTTACTTTAGACCTCCATCTTCCCTCATCTCCTTGGTGCTGAAGTTGGTGTGGCATCCAGCACCATTCCAGTTTCCAGAGATGGGTTTGGGATCAAATGAGGCAACCACACCAAAGTCTTCACATACACGGTGCAGGATGAATCTGGCAGCCCACAAGTGGTCCCCCATATTGATTCCCTCAGATGGGCCAATCTGGAATTCCCACTGAAGACAAATTTAAATTATTTTTATATTGGCCATTGGGAACCTTCATGTCAAACCTTTTAAAGTAAGCATGCATACAAGGGTGTGCCAGGATTTTACTTTACCTGTGCAGGCATGACTTCTGCATTCGTGCCACAAATCTCCACCCCCGCATAAAGACAAGCTCTATAGTGAGCCTCTACGATGTCTCTACCGTAAGCCTTGTCTGCTCCCACACCACAGTAGTAAGGCCCTAGACATGTACAATACATAATTACAACAAAATTCATGACCTGGATTCAACCAGCCTCAGTTATGGTTACCATGTTATGCCATTAAGAAGATCCTTGCCTTGTGGACCAGGGAATCCATTGGAAGGCCAGCCAAAAGGGTGTCCATCTGTGCCCAGAATAGTATACTCCTGCTCCATGCCAAACCAAGGGTGCTGGTTCTCCACCATATCCATGATTTTCTTGCATGTCAAGCGGAGATTGGTTTCTGTACAGAATGTCACAATGTTACCAAACAATATCTTAAGAAAGGCAACCACACATCTAGAAGTCCACCTTTACCTGCAGGTTTTCGGTTGTACTTAAGCACTTCGCACAGAACCAGCTTGTTGGGATCTTTGCGGAATGGGTCACGGAACATTGCAGCAGGAATCAAATACATATCACTGTTGGAGCCCTCAGACTGGTATGTACTGGAACCATCAAAGTTCCATTCTGGAAGCTCTACAGTGCAAAGGAAGTTAAGGTTACTCTTGGTAAATGGGCAGGAATTGAAATCCCAAAATGTCTGAACATGGGCAACATAAGGTTCTACCCACACACACAAAAAACGGATGCAAGTTCAATCTTTTCTCCACTAAGCACTAAATTATAGGGAAAACGCTTAACAATTCATACATTTATACTACGCTTACCTTCGATGCTTTTGGGCTCCGAATCAAGCGTTCTCGTCTTACAGCGGAGTCCTTCCCCTGTTCCGTCTATCCAAATGTACATGGCTTGTACTTTGTCTCCTTGAGGGAGATCCATGTACTGCTGCTTTACAGCTTTACTCAGGCCGGAACTCGCAGACGTGGCCATCTTATTTATTATAAGACACCTGGGGAACGAAAACGACAACATAGATGAGTCTCCATCAGGCAGACCCGATTCTGGGAAGAAGCACGTGTTTGCGTAAGCGCGCGTTCAAAAACAAAGCTAACTATTGTTCTATATTCCAGAACGAATAAAATAGGATTCAAAAAGGACATTGCTATTGTACCTTGCCATTTTGGTCAAGTTTATGTCAAGGTGCAAGCCATGCACTGAACGTCATTGTGTTCACCCAATTGTGCCAGATTAGTAGCAATAATTAAAAGGCAACACGCCACAATTCGTAGCTGTTACTCTGACGTTTCCAAACCCGTGTAAAATTACATACAAAACATTCACACCGATCTTCTAAACACTGCTGTTTAACAAGGCTTCCCTGACAGCTTAACAACTGTAGTCATGGTTACATTATAATTGTATTACATCACTACACATCACTTTGTAACCATTTCTAACAAACAGCAACTCAACAAAAGGCAGACATGACGATAAAGCTCAATAGATGCAAAACTACTAATCAAATTCAATTCACAAGTTTCAAGGGGCCGTTGCACCATATAAAGGGAAAGTAGCGTGGAAACTGATGGAACTGTAAACCAAAAAAACGCAATCATACCTGAAGAGACGATATAATTCAAATAGGAGGGATAGGACTGGAAGGTCCAATTTGTTGTGAGTAGATGTTCTGATAGTTGTTCTCTCATTCTCCGAACCCCAAATGTTCGCTACAGTCACATTTATAACAAGAGGAGCTGGACCGTTGCGTCTTTGATTGGTCAGAGAAACAGAATCTATTTATTCCAAAGTGATTGAAAGCTCATGGAGCACGATCATTGGATGGAGCGAAAACCAAACCGCAACGCCCTCTAGTAGCTCTCGGGTGAAAAGCACTGCGCGTCCCTTGTGTATAACCACTCTATCTTACTCAGTCACCGGTAACCATAGAGCGAGTAGGAGACAGTTGCTGTACATACTTCATGATGTTGCAGGTATTTACTGATGATTGATGTATCGATTGTGCAATAAAGGAGGTCGGCAAGTCGAACTTAACGGATCAATTAAACACACATTCGAGTAATGAAAATTATTCTAATGCTGGAACAAAGCTCGTAACTCCGCCATGTGGTGATAAGGGCTAGTTGCAAGAGACATGCAAAGAAGAGCAACAGCATTATGCAATTTGAGAAACAGACACACGTGGTAAAAAATAATGAATAAGTCTCTGGCCAATTTCTCACGAGATGTTTTTCATATGATATGTTAATTACGTAGTATAACAGTAGTAGTATTTCTATTGAAGTATAGTGTATAATGTTGACATCCAAACATGGATTGTACACTGTCAACCAACAATATTTCTAGGGTGGCATTATACGGACAGATATCTCTTTGGTATTCATTTGTTTATTATAGATGAGAAGTTTGATACAGGTGAGAATGAATGCCTGTCATGGGCTGGTTCTGGGCGTTCGATACACTCAATAAGACCGATGTCTATGACGTCATTCTTAAAATAAATAATAATAAAGAAATAATAATAATAAAGAATAATAATTAGAATTATATAATTAACAGTTTTGGAATGGTATAATGTAAAATACCTTTAAAAACTTCTGACAGAGTAAGATTTGCTACTGCTACATTCTATGTGAATAATTATTGCACTTTTCTTCATGTCAAGCAAAAGGCAATGATTCAGCAGCTAACTATGTTAATGTAGAAAATACATATTATGGTATTGTTGTATGTAAAAAACAACAACGACTGCATCAGAAGGTTTTAAGTTAAGCCACGTAAATTATTAATGAGATAATTAGGACATTGTCACTGCTAAGGAATTGAGTGCACGGTATCTGAAAATGCAATCACTCTTTTCATGTTAAACAGAATAATTTGTACTGTATAGACTAATCATACAGGTAACAAAGATTGACGGGTTTCGCTATTCGTTACCCCCGCTGATGCTCTCATAGGTGTTAAAGTGACTCTTTCCAGACCAGTCACTGCTGAAGAGTTGTTTGGGCAGTGTGCAAGGCATGAGGTGCTTCTGCTCACTTATCAAAGGCACTCGTGATGGGTGTTATTGCTCATACACTCAGACACATCTTGAGCTATTTAATTTCCTATGGCACAGTAATGTTAATTATTTTACTGAATTTGCGCACATGTGCGCATTAAAAGGTGAGCAACCATTCACTGTCTGTGTGAGGGTGGAAAAGCTGATGTGAACTGACTGGCAGAATGAGGCCCAGAGGAACTGCCTGCTTACTGTTTTTAAGAATGTCCACCTCTCAGAGGACCCCAATACCATGAGTACCGTCAGGATTCCCCGGATTGTGTTCCACTACACCTTTTTGAGTCCTACCACCATTGCATAGAAAACCTAAAATGCACATTGGCCCTGTGACAGTTAATGCAGTGATTGAAATAGGTTCATCCCAAAGATTAACAGAGACAACCAGAGAGTCCAGAGACAGCCAGAGAGTCCATCCAACAGTCCTTTACCATGGGCACAGTGAACTGAGAACTGTTCCACGATGCTGTCATGGTTGTCTCTCACAACCTAAAGCTCTGCTGGAAAAAGTGAATGCCATGTGATTCTAATGATCAATTATCATATATGCATTTTCCCTCAAGCCTGTAAACTTGGATACAGCAGGATGATTGGTTATTCCTTGTAAGAAGGCTCTACAGACAAAAGGTGACACTTGGGTTGGCTTGAAAAAAAGTAGAAGGAAAAGAAGATACCACACTGCTCCCCGACTACCTCCACAACTTGAACTCCGACAGCAGGGTACAGGCCTTTGTTGCCTAGGCAACAGCCTGTTTGCCCTGATTGGCTGATCTGACTCCCTGAAGAACAAGCCTAAAATTAAACTTTTTTTGTGGCTGGTCAATACAATAAGCCCATTATTAGCAAAGTTAAATCAAATTCCTATATGATCCAGTTCTGTGGTATTTATTTTGCCTCCATAACGTCAGCGTTGCCCTATGCCCCCTTTCACATTACATTGTATTATCATGCAGGTGCACTGTGACCAGACCCCCACCCTCGGCAAGGGCAACGGGGCCGGTGGATTTAGATGACATTACATTTCTGGTGAGGCAGTCACCTCGTCCAGTTGTTTTTATTTTATTAACTCCAGTCAACATATTCAAAACTATCTTCGCCAATACTTTTTCTTCAATTCCAGAACCTGGCTTACACTACCAAATTTTTCATTCAATATGTTTCGAGAGGGATAGCCTCTCCAAATGTCTGTGCCCATCCCTGTCTGAAAGCGACTTATAGCAAGGTCCATACTACCATGTCTGTACAGGTTCTCCCGACCCGTTGCAGGATAACAGTTTTTTTTGTTTGTTTAAGCGGAGGTTCATAATACTGTATAGAAACTTTGTTATCCTCTTCTGGAGGGCTCAGTTTGGTCCTACCTCAATCCATAATGGACCTTAAAGGTAGTACCAAATCCACGTCCCATATCCATTTTCTATCCATGCTTGAATAGTAATGTTTGCCTTGTGACTGTGTGACGCGGAGTGTACAAGATAGATGTATTTTATCGTCCATAAAGGGTAATTCAAATTTCTCAGGTCAGTACCATAAAGCAAACCGTAAATAACTAAAATAAACACGCAGAATTTAATTGACGCAGAAGAAAGTAGAAGTATTGTACTGCTGTAACTGCTGTAATTATTAGATTTTTTTGATTTTTGCAGTGTGCGACACCATCTTAAGCCCAAAGACAAGGTAGTTGTTTGACTTTGCATCAGGCTCGCTTGAGTAAGTGTCCAGACCAATGAACAACGCAGGCACTGCTCAGTTCAGAACCAGTTCAGGGCAGCACTTGAACTATTTTGTTTTTTAATAGCCTTGATGTGTACTGTTTTATATGTTGGATGCTATTATTTTCTTCAGGTTACAGAATATGTACAAAACAAATCAACACAACAGATTTTGTTTTCCCACTTGTTAGACTCCCCTCACTGAATTAGCCATATCAGCATAGAAAACCATCAGCTCCTCTTACCAGGTAGCCCCCCCCCCACACACACACACAAAATAGGAACTTGTGAACATCACTTAAGTCACAGGAAAAAATGATAAAGAATTATGTCAATCTATTTCCTAACACTGCAGTCTTGTAGTTACCTGGCCTAGCTCAGATGTGACACACTCCTCAGGATCTTTGCTCCCAAAGAGTCTAGCAGATCTTATCATGTTCCTTTTCAAATAAAATATATATTAATTTCTGAGGCCATTCCTCATACACTTGGCTGGATCCCTTTGTTGTTCCTACTCTTGTCAGCAGGGAGCAGCACCGACCAATTAATGACGACACCCAACACAATGCAGGCTCTTTACAGCAGTGGATTGTTGAAACTAAATAACCTTTTTTAAATGACATTCTCTCTAAATAAAATATATAAAAAATACATAATAAATATAATGCTCTGCAAAGTTGTGTGCCCTAGTGTTACTTTAATTCTAAAAGATTACCAAACCACACAAATCCCTTCCTCACCTAAGCATGCAATCCATTCCTCTCCATCCACCTCGCCATAAAACCTTGCCTGTTCATCGAATATATTTTCATTGGTTGCCCTCAACTTGCAACTAACCTCACTTTGACAGTCAGCCTTAAAAATTCATAAGGTTAACAATGAGGCTGCTGTTGTGGCGACGGCCCTGTGGTCTCCCCCCTGTGACTCATCAGCACAGCAGTAATCTGTTCTTGAAGGGCTTTGTGGGATGTTGTTTCTTGAAATCTCTCAACACTTCATTTTGGTCATCAATAACCAAAGGCATTGACCATTACATCAGTTGACTTGGCAACATGAGGTATGGTAGATAGATATAATATGTCACTTGTAGGTTACCACATTTGTATTCAAGAGTCAACAAGTATCCATTGTGCCTTCTCTATGAGAGAAATATTGAAATAAATATTGCTTTATATGCTTCTATGACTTGAAATGTTACAGCTACATCACAGTACCGTTGCCAGTTCTACAAGCTTTTTGCTTGTGGAGCTGAATTTGATTTGATTTCAGCCTTTACAGATTATAGAACACACAAGAAACTCATCCCTTATTCAAGCAGAAGTACAGATACAGATGTTGAAGATGTAAAAAAAAGACTGAACACTTGAAGTACTGAATACGCTTTTCTCAAGTGAAAGATGTATGATGTCTGACATGCATTTAACTGAAAAGTATTACTACTACTTGTTTTAGTGTCACACTGGTAGCAACAACCTAATATTAATGTAAGAACAACATAGTAAATGTGTAACAACATTGTGGCAACAATGTAACACTGTAACAACAGTGCAGAGACACATCCTTCACTCACTATGGGTGATCAGGAATGTCTCTATTCTCAGACAGGTTAACATAGCTAAGTCCCTCTGTCTCATCCAACTCTTTATATTCTTCTTCTTGTCTACTGCCTTGCTCTGTGGTAACTTCATATACTGTCATTTGTTGTGCATGATAGCCAGGAAATGAAAAATGGCACCAAATACAGATGACAATTAAATTAATGAGTCTGGATTGAAAATGTAGAAAGCACACTTATTTTTATGTTTAAGGGGTGAACATAAAACATTTTCAGATAAATTAAAAAGTCTAAATTAAAGTACTGATACCAGAAAATCTGTTCTTTATCAGTACAGTAACAAAGCACTTGTAGTTTGTTGCGTCCCATCTCTTATTTTACAAGAACTAAATTAATGGATTTGTCTTCAATCTGTTGTCACCAGAGCTGGTGTCAAGGACAACCAATAATTGTAAAGCCTTATATTGGTTTTATTCAAACCTGCTTTGTTTTCATATTTCTTCTTCTTTACCAGCCTTGTCTTTATAGCCTGACATGGAAAAATCTCTCAACTCTACTCTTTCGTAGTCACTTTAATTTATTTCGAAACACCAATTCACACCCTGCTGCCTTTAACTAGGGATTATACAGTGTATGTCGAGATGGCTATATATTGAATTTAGACTGAAACAATGTCTTTTTTCAGTGGAAAAATAAGTTAATTTTGCAAATGACAGGGATTAGGTCAAATGTTTTCATTTACTCATTTACTCTCATTTACTCTTCCTTCCATGATTTTACGGTGTCATTTCCAGTCTCCTGTGCCTATGTAGACTGTCAAAATAAGAGAGAGATATACTGCTTTTTAAAAAAGCATAGCTGTTCCTTCATCCTGTCTTTATACTTGGAGTTTAGTTTACAGAATCTCATAGTAACTGATAAATATAGAGTTTGTATATTTGTATTTAATGTGGATAGGCAAACTGCACTTTTATTCCAAGAAAAGCACATGAAACCTTTACATATAGGACCCCCCCCCCCAAAAAAAGAAAAGAAAAAATAATGTTTTTTGAATCACCATGTAGCTGATTACATTTGTGTGTTCTTTTTTACTTTGTCCTTCAATGTAAAACCAGCCACTGGCTGATGTTAAATGAGATGCAAACATATTCAGCTTCTCCTCATGCTTATGCATAATCAGGCTGATCTCCCTTAAGCCTTCCTCTGACACAAGGGTTTTGAAAGAGTGAGTTTATGTCAATGATAGTCTAGTCAAGAAACCAGCTTTCATCTTCATATCCTGTTATGAACTAATCTGTGTAATGGTTAAGACAGGAAAGTGTACTCTGGTGGTGAAGTGTATTGGTATCGTGTTTTCAAATCAGATAACCAACTATGAAGCTAAAATCATAACTCATGTTTTGCTTGGCTGGGCTTTACTAAGCACTTGTTCTGCCAACAGTTGGTGCCTGACAAGTCTGTGACTCATTCCCTCACTCACTGACTCATACAGCACACTCTGACAGGTAGGGTTTAGCTGCTTGAAAGGCATTGACTCATACTGGTACTTTGTTATACTCTGGCACTGCCCGGTTGGGCTCCCTCAAGGATCTGTGTATGTTTTATAACTGCCAGTCTTGCCAACAGATGGAGTAGGCCTTTGGTGATTGGGTAGGTTCTATGATGGCAGTCCCTTTTCTACAGATGTTCCTGACGATATCGCCTGGGTTTATTAAGTGGGTGACAAGTCTATCTGGCTCCATAAGCAGGGGCCTACCTTGTACACTGTAGTTCTTTTGTTACTTTGGACCAGGGTGTCATCAATCTTGCTGCCAAGCTATTCTCCTGTGCCGTTGATGGCAAACACTGATTCCTTGCTTTCTGCTTGGCCTCCCTTTCAGTCTCCTCTAGGAGGAATCAGAGAGACACGAGCCCTCCCTGAGTGCGCCTCCTCTCTCTGATGGAGTGGACCACCAGTCAAAGCTCTTGATACGCAGGGCCGTGTGATGAAGGATCACCGACACACCGTGTCCAGTTTGTAAAGAGGGACGGCGTGAGCTGTGAATGCTTTACACAATCATCACTCGCATCCCTGTCCCTGCAGGCGTGTCTTGCTCTCTCTTTCACAAAGACTCAAACACACCCTGTGTGACAAACATAAATACACAGCCCTACTTACCAAAACAAGTACCAGTGAAAACATCCAGCGCAAAACCCAAAGACACAGATATGTTTTAAATCTATTACAGTTTTGGATGTGTTGTGGCTTGTCTGGGATTTTAATTCCTAATGTGATCACATCCATAACCTGAATGTGCACCAGTTATTTAGTCTTCTTTGTTTCCCTCCACGGAGAAGCTTCTCCAGTCTAATTCACCATCATCTCAATGTACAGTCTTCCCTGAGTAAACTCCTTCATGTTCTCTTCAACGATACCCTGACCTTCTGTTTTGTTTGAGCCTTGGCTTCAGCCTGAGCACCCAGCCCACACCCCAGCTTTCTAGTGGCCCAAGCAGCAGCCCCAACCTCAGACTAAGCATGCACCCTCACTTACAGAATTAGCATGAGTTGCAGTCCTATCCACAGCTTTTGTACATCCCAGCATAGCATGAGCATGAGCCCCAGCTTGAGTGTGACATGCAGCGATGGACTGTGATGTACAGTATGTACTCTCCTCTGGAATCGGCTGAGGTCACTGACACCATAACTGTCTCAGACAAGTCCGTTATTTTAATCTTTTTTTAGCAGGCCAATGTTGGGTTGATGCCCAATCAATAACCAGAGCAATAGTCGTGCCAAGGTTTCCATGGGTGTCTTTTCATTGTTCAATTACCAAACTGAAATGTGAAGGAATATGGTATTGCTGTATAAAGTAGAAGGACAGTGTCACATGTAAGATCTGGAGTTTGTGACAGAGACAGAGGGGTCACATTGGAGAGTCACATACTTAAATCCAGTCCATGTGATTTAAACAATCAGTCATGAATAGGCAATAACTGGAGAAGTAGGGTGGGAAGTTGAACTTCTTTTTTTGGGGGAAAAACACTCTGCCAAAAATCTCCAATCAGTCTCTCTCATTAACATAACTTATTTGTTTGCCAACAGTTTTCCAGCCCTTGTATAATTGGCTATGAGGTACTGTTTGTTCAGGTGTTCCTGAATTGAATGTTAAAATTTAAAAGATCATGAAAGATTGGAAAAGGTGTGTAAGGGGGTATATTCTAAGTACGGTGAAAACCTACTATTTAGAGTATACATAATAAAATGTAGGTGGAAATGTATTTTTTTCTTTTGCATACCGTTACGTGGTATTAATTGTAGCTTGATTGTCCTGTCTACTGCTTACCTTTTTGTCACATTGAAAAATTGGTCAATTTGTTTAGGCCAAGTTCTAGTTAAGAGACATTAGTAATTAAAGAGGCAGTACGGTAGGGCTTCAGCTCTTTTCTATATAGAACCATTTATGGTTGAATGTGTTTACGTGTGTATGCTTGTGTGTTTGAGTAGTTATATCTGTGTTCCCATTTATTTCTCATGTGCACACATGTGTAAGTAATACGCATGTAATGTCCAGCTGGACAGATGTGTTGACAGACACACATGATATATTTGATCTTAGTTGGGGGAAAAACCTTGAGTGAGTTTGATTCAGCTGCCTGGTGCTGACCTACTGCCTCGGCCCAATCAGTCACCTTGTCCTCCCCCTGACTTCTCACCCCTTGCTCCCTCTGTCTCACCCTAGAGAAGCAAGGAAAACAAGACCAGAACAGGCAGATCAACCCTCTCCACCTCTCCTCTCTTCCTAACCTTCTCCATTTACAACTGTTAAAACACTTTCTCTCTCTCAAGCTCTCCATCTATGCTGTACAACTGATTCAATTCATGATTAATCTGACAATGCCCAACATTTTTGTTTGTTACTTAAAACAACCAAAAGAACAGAAATGCCTCTAAAAGCATTCAAGCAGTATTTATGTTTCACGGCATTGGATTGGACATATAGACAGAGACAGGTCTAATAAGAAGTGACAGAGGTGTTACCATGATAGTGATGTGACAGGGTTCTTTTTTCCATAACGCACATCTTCATTCGATCAGCTTCCCTGTTGTTACACCTTTAGAATGGCAGCATCTGTGATTTTTCCAAGCTGATAAGCAGCAGTGGACTGGGATTCCTGAGGATTCAGACAAGGCCACCACAACCTGGGTAGTTGGAGAGAGGAACGCTGTCTAGCCAGACACCATGGATGACATCAAGAGAGAGGGGTTAGTTTTGTCATTCATACTGTTCATTTGCCTGTGGGTTTGTTTGTTGCAGTTTTTTCTTTTGTCCATGGCGTAAAAATCCTCCTAATATCTAAAGATAACCCTGTCAATGAAGAGGTAACAATATTTTATGCACCATAAGAAACAACACATGACTAGAAATAAGGCAGATATAAAAAACTATGTGCATTGCAAGTAAAGGAGTGGGTTACGAACTTCTTTCTGTCCATGGAATGAACATTGAAGAAAAAACTTTCTGCTGGGAAAATCTGCAAACCCAGCCAACATTCCATTTTGCCATCACATTAAAGCTTGAGTCATGTATTTTGTAAGAATGTTTTTGGATGGCATCTTTAATTGAGTTAACAGTAAACTCATCCTAACCTAACTTGTTCTAGTTTATAAAGATTATGTATTTAATTGCTGAATAAACGAGGTCTTTTGAGTCACTATTTGAGTAATGAAAGACCTTGAACACCTATATAAAAATATTTGCTGTCATTAATGTAAAGCTTTCAGTAGACAGAGCATGACACAGTATCAAGCATGCCCTCTCAAACACTTGTTTGGGACAGTCATGTCCTTACATAAGGTTAGGTGACTGTAATATTGATTCCAAAGAGCCACATGAGGAATTGGGGCCGTTGTGGTGGACCGAACCAATAGGTTACACACATTTTGTTCAATATTAATTTGATTAATTTATTTTTTTAAAGAGTAAATTACAAGGCAATGAAAATATGTCAAAAGTGTAATTTTTTTTTTTTACAAACCTTGAAATCTTCACAAAAATACAAAAGATGTATATTAAAGATCAGAAATTGATTATGTTTTTACAAAAGCAATAAGCATTTCTGATGTCTTCCAGTTCAGTCCAGGTTTTTTTTATCGGTGAAAAAAATCCAGTCTGTCTTGGGCTTGAACAATTGCATTGATGTGTGTTGAATGTCTTAGGTACACATGAAGGACAGCTGACAGGTGATCATCAGGGTCTGCAGCTCAACTATCAAACCATCAGCGGCCCGCGCCCCCTGAATCAGTCAAGTTCTTTTATTTTCCCGCCTATTTAGTCCCGTCATGCCGATTCAAAATGTAATCCCTCAACTCAGCGACCTGTTCCCTACAAATTAAGCACACAGCTTTGCCTTTGACTTCAGTAAACAGATACTTAAAAGTCCATGTTTAAAAAGGCAACATTCTGAATCAACCTTTAGTTTTGTATCGTGAGCGGACATTTTCGAGGGCTAATCTACACAGCTAGAGCTAACCTAGTGTCTTCTGTCAGTGAGGCTACATAGTCGCACAAACATAAATCGCCTGATCACTGAACTCTTTCAGGACTACAGATTTCCTTCCGCTCAACACGTTTTTTCATTTTTGATTGACCTCAAAGACAACCTGCGGGACGAGTGTGTTACGTACAATTCCCAGGTCTGCACTAGATATTGCACCTGTGGAAATCCCAAGTAAATATACTTCAAAAAGGGTCCTTTGAGAATACAAATGAGCTGTGAATGTATGCTGATTTCTCCCTTCTGTGGTCTTAAATTTGTTGGGAGATGGATGGATAGTTTATTATTATAGTCAGAGATGAGGCCAGAATAGTTTGCAGAAGCTGTTGTGTTGCCAGAGACCACTGCATTCTGACCCGCTCCTTCTTTGTTGGTCTGGGTACTCAGCCCTGTATTTTCCCTATCTCCAAGGCAACAACCATTGCATGCCATTGTATATTTTTCATCCAGTTGTAAGGTGTTGCCTGTGTGTTTCACAGTAGGACATTCCAACTCCCCAGTGGGGCTGTCGGACATCACCCTAAGTGTTGGTGTATGTGCATGTGTTTTTATGAACGTTTGTGTCATACATGAGTGTGGGGCTGTATGAGAGTGTGCATGCTCATGCATGACTGTGTGTGTAGCCTGGGTGTGGACTATTGATGGAGATGCGTTGATAATGGTAGCTTTGTTCCTCTGCTGGATGCGATGTGTTGTGGTGAACAAAGGGGACGGCTGGTCAAACAGAGACACACAAAGGTCCTGCAAAATGTCTGCTGGTCTGCCAGCTAATACCCTGCTAAATGATTGCCCTCTAAATTTCTCACACTTATCACACTGGCGTGGAGAAAAATAGATGCAAATATTACTTGGTTATAGGGGTTGAATAAAACATATAGTTTTTCTCGGAACTGTTGCACTGTTTCAGTCTGTCAGGTGCCAACATCCAGTACCCTGTGTAGGACCATCCATGGAGTTCGAGAGCAAAGAGAAAGACCAAACTTTTGAGGCAACCTGATTTAATTTAACTTAAATAAATGTTGACACCAACACATTCAATTTATTTTTTTCATTCAGTTTTTTTTTCTTACAGGCCTAATTGCAACATTACATTGCCCATTCCTTCCTCTTTGAAAGTAATAACAAACTTCCCAAACAGCATCTCCATTATCGTGCTTTTACCAACAACTTCAGTAACGTGTGAATCTAGACGAAAAACTCAAAGGACAGCAACGCAGGGTGAAACCGTGATAGGGGTGAATTTAGCAATCAATAACACTGAAAGCCTCTGAAATTGTGAGAAATAATATCTCCAGTTAACGTGCCACAAATTCTCATCCAAAGCCTGGTGTTCTAACCTCTTTAGCATAGCCCCTTGAGGATATGGGGGATATGATTAGGAATTTGTTAGCAGGCTTCTATTTTTATGCTGATGACACACTTTCTGCTCCTGGGCTGGTGATGTTGCTGGCTCTTGACTTTCTCACTGTCTTTTGAAACTAGATCAGCTCTTTACCACCACCAGGAAATGTGACGTGAAGTTCACTGGCTAAAAGCACCTCCAGGAGGAGAGAGATAGCTGTGGAATTGAAGGTGAAAAAAGAGGAGGATGTGCTCTCATGTCATCTGATTATCCAGTCAATTGTGTTGACATCGTTCATGTGTTTTCTGGAAATACCTCCAGCTCAAAACGCTTTTTAGGTGTCATGATGACTGATCAAGTCACACAAAAAGCTATAAACAAAATCAAGAGCTAAACAAATGTTGATATGTAGCCATTTTCTTATAAAAGAACAGGCTTCCAGTCTCTGGCACAGGGTGTGGAGAAGAGAGGAGATAATCGAGAGAAGAGGCAAGGAGAGGACAGTCACTGCATTTATTTTCCATTGAAAAGAATTGCCGATTCTGACGGCCATGATTAATCACCCAGAGGCAGACATGTGAACACGTCCGGGGAAAGGTTCAACTTTTTAATTCATCCCACACGCAATCTATTCAAACCAGCTGTTGGCACTCCTTTCCCTTGTTTCTCGCTGCTTTCTTGACCACTGGGCCCCACTGTCTTTCTCTCTGCATCTACACCTCCCGTAGCTATAAGGGGAAACACAGTTGTTGTTAATGTGGGGTTTTTGGACCTCGTTTGCCACTCTTTTAGTTTCAGTCTGGCTTCAGTCTGGCTCCTTTCAGTGCATTGACTTTGTTGTATTGGGAAGATCACAGATTCTTCTACAAGAAATGACCTTTAAGGAGCTGTGTACATACAGTAATGTTGTTTACTGTGTGAGCTTTTGGGCTGTTAGTGATTGTGCATGTGTCTTTGTGGGTGTGTTTGTGGGTAAGCATGTGTATTTGTATACATGTTTTGTGGTCTTCTTGTGTGGGTAATACCTTGGTGTGGCTGAAGCCTCAAATATAGATGTCTCTCTGTATGTAGTTACATAGTGATTGAGGTCAACAAATGGTTAAATGTCTCACAAATTCTAAGAATAACAGTGTGAACTTGCCTTCTTCTTAGTAAGCCTGGGCAGGTTGTATCAAGGTACCAGTGAATTCCCCGGAGTCAAATGAACAGGGACAGCTACACTGCTTAATGCAACGTAACCTAGCAACAGACACTGGGATGGCTGTGGCAACATACTTTCATATTTATGTTTACATAAGAGAATGATTTGTCTGTCAGCCTGATGGTTCCTAATGTGCTGCTCTCCTGAGAGCTTTGTGTGTGCAGCGTACATATGCTGTCTGACACTTCGTCTGAAGGACAGACGGTCACTTGCTATAGAAACACATGCATACTTAATACTTTTGGATTGCACAAAATGCAAATAAGCGCTGATTGATCGGGTCTCAAAATTACATAATAGAACCATGTAAATACTGAGTTTGAATACTTAGGGCATGCTATACAAAAATTGCAAGGAAACATTCTATTTATCACACTTTAACAAGGATGTTGCAAGGATGTACAGTGTTATAAAACTATGGTAAGTCTGTAAGGCTTGGTGCTTTTGAAAGCCCTCTGTGACTCTTTGTAGCTACTGAGGGGCAAAGCATGCGTTGTGGTTGTATACACCAATCTATTGTACTGTACGAATAGAGGTTTAGGTCCCTCTTCAGTAAGACTAGTCCTTTAGGGACAGACTACATAAACTCAATGAAGTGGGCTCAGTGGGTGCATCATCACCATAGATTAGATTTCACAGGGTCTTTACTGCACACAGCAAGAGAGTGGCCTGCAGAAGCTTATCTCTACAATCTGTGTTGCAGGAAAATTATGATGATAATGGTAATGATGACAATGATATTGCATAGAATGATGAGTATGCAGGCTACTGCAAGATAACTACTTGGGGAGATGAGAGGACAGTTGTATGCACTTACAGCAAAGACGAACATTGACAGGATGTAAAGAAAGCCAGAAAGGATGTGTAGTATGTACTTGAAAAGCGTAGAGAAAGGTTTCCTAGAGACCTCAAAAGTCAGCAATATTTCTATGTCTACATTATTTGTCTGTCTTGGAGTAGACTGTAAGTCATACTTTTTACGTTTTACCGCTGTGAAACACATGTTTTGGCGAAGATGGTTAGTAATTGTATAGCAATTGTAAGTTAGCAGTTGTATAAGTCAGCAAGACAACGTGAAATCTGTTTTGACTGTTCTAATGACTTCCCCCTAACTGCCAATCATTATTGTGTTGTTAGCCACATGGTAATGTGTTTATATGAGAAGCCCTCCATGGCATGCTGTTAGCTACATGCTAATAGCTTTAAAAGAAAGTTAATCACTGCTGTGTGGTTTGCCACATGCTCGCCTATTGCTACCCGGCGGTATGTTTCAGAGGTTAGCCAAACAGTGGCGTAATACATGACGGCTCTTTATGAGGCTAGGCCTGGGTATAGAGAGTAAAGCTGGGTATACAAACAGCTCTAAAAAGACGGTAATGACAGCCATCCACCGCAATCCAATTATGCAAAAGGGACTCTAAACAATTCCATCATCCTCCAAATGAGATTGTCCTAACGAGATAAAGGCACCAATTAATCCTGAATTAATTTCTACAGCTCATTTTACCCCCGAAAACACTCTGATATGCAAATATTGATGAGAAGAAGGCACGTACCCTTCTGCAGGAGTTTAAAAGTATTTGTTTATTATGGCGCTTACCCCAGGGCATCAGCCTGGTTCAATGATTGGGTTCAGGAAATAAAGAACCTGCCAGTACACTGCTCATGGCAGCCAATTTACACCATTTAAAACTATGACTGGTTGCTAATTCTTATAGTAAAACAGGCATCACGTGTAGGCTTTTGTAGATTATATATGTAATCATATTTCAAGTTATAGATATAAAATAACATTTTGCTGAATTTAAACTTGTGAGCCATAGCAAGACGTTTTTTCCTTTCTTGACCGTCTGCCCATATGACAGTGTTTATCCTTGACTTTTTCCAACATAAAAAAAAGTTTGATGTCCAGGCTGTTGTGTATATCTGTTCTGTATGTGAAGCCGCTGTGTAGTGGTTAGCTCACTCCTCAAGTATGAATAGGACAGACAGGATTCATGAGATTGCGACCATGTGAAAATCTATATTGTCAAGCTCTGAGGCCCAGTTATTCCAAAAGTTTCCGGACCAGAAGCTTTTGTGCTGGTTTATCAAAGCAAGTTTGGTTCAGCTCACCCTGATCCAGATACAAACTTTGCTAGGTTTCCTAATTCAGATTCCCAGTGTTATAAAAGGGACTAGGTATAAACAAGGAACTCGGAGTAGAGCCACTGCACCTCCATGTCGAGATGAGCCAGCTGAGGTGGCTCGGGCATCTGTTTCGGATGCCTCCTGGACGCCTTCCTCGGGAGGTGTTACGGTATGTCCCACCAGGAGGCAGCCCTGGGGGAGACCCAGGACACGCTAGAGGGACTATGTCTCTTGGCTGACCTGGGAACACCTCAGGCTCACCCCGGAGGAGCTGGAGGAGGTGTATGTGGAGAAGGAACTGTGGGCCTCCCTGCTCAGTCTGCTGCCCCCACGACCCGACCCCGGATGAGCGGAAGAAAATGGTTCATACAAACATCACACGACACTGCACAGTTTTGGGTCCTGAGCCATACGTCTTCTGAATTTCAGCATGCTTCATGTAGGTCACATGTTCACTTCCTGGTTCTCAAGATAATTAAGCCACACACACAAAGATTCTTGGAATCATAGATATATTATCTAGAGTGCACTGTTGATCAGGTACTTCTTGGGACTATAAAAACCCAGGAGAACACCACAACACCAAAAGCACATATCCATGTGTGAGAAGTCACACTTGATCTGTGATGCATTATTGCATTGACAGGAGCTTATTATTTCACCTTGTAACACTTCTCTTGAAAGCAATTGTAATGTGTTAGTTAAGCGTTACAGTTGGAGCTGGGTTTAAATTACATCCCATGAACGAGATAACACTAACCTGAAGCCCTCTTGTTGCCCCATTGCCTAAACTGTATTTCCCTGTTTCATTTCAAAATGAACTAATTACAAATCAGGTTGATCAAAATCATCATTATAATCTTCAATACCTTAATTATCTGTCAGCTGTTGAGAGTTGAGATAACTGAGTGATCTGACACATTTTCTTTGTGCTACCTGAACAACCTTATTCTAGACAATGTGCATATGCAAAAACATTTTGTGATCCTTGTAGTTTCTGATAGTACATGGTACTTAAAATAACTAGAACTGAAAAACTGCTGGAAAATTCTATCAAAGGACATATTTCCTCCAAAGGAGCCTAATATGCATAAACAAAATCAATTCACTGTTCTTGTCAACGTGGACAGGGACCAAAGCTTCACCAAAACAAAACCTTGCTGTTAGCCATTACTCAGTCAAGGGCTAACAAATTATATCCTTGCTATGGCCTGAACAATTTTTTTACATACCAGAATTGCAGAGGTACAGTAGGTGTGCTTTGTGTATGCAACCGTACAGTAGAACTCATTCTGCATGGCCTCAGCGTCCATGGTAAGTTGGTACCACCACTCATTCAGTGGAGAAAGAGAAACACCTGACGTGGGACACAAAATGGTATGTTACAAAGTCTCTTTGAAGCACATACTCCTTTTCTCCAGAAAATCCAAGGATATTATTAAAGAATAACATGAACAGTCATCGCTCAGTCAGGCTCAACCTATGCAAGGCTTAGGTTGACACCCCTGGCCACATGCGACAGGCTCGGAGCAGCTACAAAGCATGCTCCTATCCTCCCCAACTGTCTTTCTGTTATAAAAGTGAATGAATACAGAGAAGTACATAACATTCAACATGGAAACTGAGAGAATTATATGATTCAGAAATACCAATTGTACTACATATTGAGACTAATATAGAAAAATAGGTAATCCTTCCATTTCTTCCACAGGTGACAATTCACATCTGATAAGACCCTCTTATCCAAACAGGAAGAAGCCTATCCACATTTTTAAAATCTAATCTCATTTGAAACCCTATCACTCTTTCTAGCACTTCCTTTTTGCTGTGCTGTGTACATTAGCAATGAGCCACCTGTACTGCCTCTGGTGATGACAGAAATATCCTGACTCTACGGTTGCCAGGCAGTGCTCACAACTGCTGGTCCCCATCAGCTAATTACAACCAGAAGTCACATATTGACAAGTGACTGCATTCATATTGATC
Source organism: Plecoglossus altivelis (assembly GCA_036571765.1). Classification (NCBI taxonomy): domain Eukaryota; kingdom Metazoa; phylum Chordata; class Actinopteri; order Osmeriformes; family Plecoglossidae; genus Plecoglossus; species Plecoglossus altivelis. The sequence continues at coordinate 1,007,706 of BROE01000001.1, forward strand.
TCTGAGACAGGTTTTAAATCACTAAACACTAGAGAATGATTTGCCTTTTTGGACATTATACCAGAAAAATACATTCTTGTGATGTTAATATTAGGTCTAAAGTACGTTTCTCACATAGATCACAGATGTCTGTGTCTGTCTCTGCGCTCTTTTTGCTTTCTGTTATTTTGTTATGATCTCTCTCCCCCTCTTATTTTATCCCACCACCTTGTTTTTCACTCTCTCTCTCCCTCCATGTAGTTCAGTAGTTATTTTTCATTGCAGCTGGCCAGCCAAGGCAGTAAATACCCTGCTCCTCAGAGCGTGGACCTAGTGTGACCCTGCAACCTCCATGCCTCCAACGCCTCTCCCAAGGTCTCTCATTCCAAGGCCCCTATGATGCAGCACTCGGGCTGCGCTGCGGCCTCTGTAATTCACCCTCCTGCTAGATCGCCTGCCAGCAGCTATTGATTTTTGTTTCCCCAATCTCCAGGATAGAGGGAAAGAAAAGATTAAAAACACTTTGTCAGTTTGGTGGGGAATAAGAATTCTGTGCAGAGGGATACCTAGGAGGGCAAGAGGTCAGGGATAAGGTACTGTATGTCTTTATGTCTTTAACTGTTTCCCTACCACAGACATCACAGACATTTACAGACCTACCACAGACATTTTTTCTTCATCTCCCTATCTTTCCTTTTGCCTCTCTCTTACTATGTCTTTCTCTTTCTCACTCCTCCTTTCAATTTCTTCTTAATGCAGTCAAAATACAGGGATACTGGAGAGAGAGGGATGATAGGGGGCTCTTGAAATGCCAAGTCCAGATCCTGGTATGGGGTCAGGTATGGGGTCTGCTTCTTGGTGTAGTGACTGAGTGGTCAATTGCCACCATAGAATGCTCTAATTGTATTCCAAGGCTACTGAAAGGCATGAGAAGGTTAACGTCTAAAGAAAAGTATAGTAGAAGTTTGTTTTCACCCATGACGGATCATGATGTCTTTGTCTCATCTCTGGATTCGACATCTCCTCAACCTCACTCCTACCACTACTTTTCCTTGCCTTGGGAATTGTGGCTAATAAAAGGACTCTATCTTGCGAGATTAAATATTCATTAATTGGTTGAGACCATCTCAGAGAAAGTAGGACTGAAATGTGAATTCAAGGTCCAGCTGGCGTTTCTTTAATATTTGATGGGTCACCAGAGCTTGGGTGTCCTTTCACAAGCTCTTGTCCTCCATTATATGCTTGTGTCACGTTTTCCACATTTGTTTTATTTGTTGTTTTTAATTACAGTTTATAGTTATTGTACCTCAGCTTTAATTTTTTTATGTTCCTAATTTTTTGGTAAAAACAGTATTGTCTGTAAGGGTGTATTTGTGTTTGTGTATGTGTGTGCAGTAAAATAGTGACATCGAGAGTATGTGTGAGACTACAATTTATCCAGACTCATGGATTTATCTGGTCCTGGCACCTCACCAGATGTTAGTGTGTTTTATCATGCTCCTCCAACCCCAACCCAAAGCTCCTCAGTGATCAGACAAACACACCGTTGGTGCACAATAAAGGAACGCCAGAAAAAGTGTAATAATAATAATAATATCTTCATCATATTTTCTATGTAATTGTCTTGTATCTTGATAGATAGGTAACCTCCTGGCCTGATGCATTATTTCCTCAAAATGTTGAAACGTCATCAGAGCAAAAAACAAAATACAGAATTCATACAGATTTTCATACAGTATACAGAATTACAAGGCTGTGCAATGCATCAACAGGCAGCATAGGCAGTGCCAGAAACATGCAGTTACAGATAATTCAGTTCTTGATGCAAGTTACGTTAATGCTTCACCAAGGACATGTATTCAACATTTTCTCGATACTGACTTTGAATTGCGCTGTATGGATGCAACCCAATATTAACCTAAGGCTGTGTCATCTTTAGTTTTTGACTCGTCCTTGTAAGGAGGTGTGTTGGCATGGAATCAGGGGGAAGATAAACACACACATACCCATACACACGCATACACTAAGCAACTAAAACAAAGGAGGAATTGGATGGTCCTTTGGATCTACCCAACCACCTTATCACTCACAATTACAGAATTATGAAAACAGACTCACGTATAAAACCCAAAACAAACAAACAAACCCAAACACACAGAGCCGAGCTGTCAAATAAGGCACTTCTTGTTATAAAAGGGGGGGAAACATTCAGATCGGTTAATTCCAAAATGAAGTGCACCTGTCAGCGAAGGGGCAGCTCCTTTCCATCTGTCATCGTTGGAGCCCTGTGCGTCTGGGATTTATTTGTCTTGTCATTCCTGACAGTTGCATTTTCCCGCCGCACTCCTGCCCGCAGTCACCCTAGGTGCTTTGGAAGTCAGTCTTAAAAAGGAAAACACTCTGTGACAAGGTGTAGGTCTCTTAACGCATGCAGATGAGGCAGGGAAAATGCAGGGAGCAGCGAGCAGGGGGGCTTTGAGGTTTTCACATCCGTCACATTGCCCTCACCCTGCACCGGCCATATTCACAGCTTTGCCTGTAGGCATGGATTCTAGCAGACGCCGTACAGCAATCACAGACAAGCTCACACCGGCGATGGGGTGACTGACATAAACTGTATTGGGCCTTGGTGTGTGTTATCTCTCTGGTTGCTTCTAATCCAGCACAACGCCCTTTTGATGTTTACATGCCTTTGAGAGGTTAGCTGGGAGTTTTCACTCAATAATTATTCAAACCATCAACCTTCTGTAGGTAATATGTAAATGCACAAAGGATAAAAAAAGTAGTTTTGTCTATTGTACAATATTATCATTTGTAATTACACTGCCACTGACGTTGTATTCCACTAAGTGATCAAGTACTGTACACTTTACAATGACATCCTGACAGACCTTCATAGATGTGGTTAAGCACACAAGGGTGGGATGGTGAGGGGGGGGGCGGTGGGTGAGGGAATTCGTGAAAAGTCTGAGCGACAAAATGCTGAGTCGACTTCTGTCGCTTAATCTATTTGAGGCTCGATTAAAGTTTCATTTGTACCCATCTCCTAATGCCAGTGAGCGTGTGTGGTGTGTGTGTGCATGCGTGTGTGAATCTGTGTTTATGAGTGAGTGCGTGGTAGTGTTTTTCTGCCTTGTTTGGTGAGCAGTTTCAAGCTCAGCCTGTCTTATCTCTACAGTTCGGACCCACTTTATTCATGCCTCTGGGGCACTGGAAGCTGAAAACAACTGAATTTTTCATCAAGGTTACTTCCTAGTGAGATGGAGGTCCATGCAGGATGGACCACCTTATACACAAATGATTCAGTCCTGCAGTTTCTAGCCAGTCACCATTAGACTTTCCCTGGCTTGTACATGTCCAGTGTTTTGAACCCTGTACTGTTTACCCCCTTGTCTGGAATTATCACATGGTGAGATACGTATAGTAATCAGTATTCTGAGTTACCCCCTGCATTGTGTTATCTTGGATTCTTTGGCTGATTATCCTTTTCAGCAATACAGCCATCTTAAGTCCTTAGTGGGAATGTAGAACTGCTAGTCTAGACAGAAACATTTTTAGGGAGAAAAACGCTAACTGAACCTCTCATTTATGTAAAAACATTCACAAGTACATTATTATCAGTGAGCTGCATTTGCAATTCTAATCAAATCCTGCTGACTTTTTTGAGGTGGGGTGTGTAAAATGCTGCAACAACAACACATTACATTTTATGGAGGAGAGCATGCAATGCTAGTTTGTTTTTCTAATTATGGCAGAAATGCTACTTTCTTGAGTTTTGACATTTCATCAAGATCTGGTATCAGTTTCTCAACTTTGATGGCGTACAACACTGCTGTAGAATGCTGTAGTTTCAGTTTCAATGTAGTAAAAATCAAAGCACAGTGTTGCCTTTAATCAAATCCAGTCATCGGTTTCTTTCTATTATTGTCTCTTGTTCCATTGAAATGGTAGCAAAAATGTGTATGAAATACAAGACTAACAGACTGCTTAGAGTTCCATCTCCTTAGTGTACCTATATGACAAGGTACTGTTTAAGAAAGTGTTTTGCCGTCTCTTCATAAACGGTGTGACTAAGTTCAGTTGAATTCTACATTTTAATATTAGATAAGTATTTATCGATCTGCAGATTGGGAGAGAAAATCAGATCACAGACAATAAATGATGTCAACAGCAGGTTTAGGTCTTGATCTCGTCTCTCTCCCCTCTGAAGGCCAGAGGACCATCTTTTATAGAGCACAAGAATGTAAACATAGATTGTGACAGTCAGGCAGTAATGATGTTACAACAGTGACAGAGAAAGCCACTCTCTGACTAGAGATCATATTTGGAGCTCTCTTTCTCCTGACCCCAAACCTTTATTAACCTTGACACATAAACACAATCTTCTTATTATTAATAGAAAGCTAACATGAGAAACATACTAACTAGTATCATGTGACTAGTTCTATTTGTTAGTGATTAATGTAAGCACACAGGACATCCCAATTTCTTCTACAGTACCGTTGAAGTGAGTGTCTGTTGGAAGTATCCTGCGTTGAAGTGGCACCTAGATAGTAGAGTCTGGACCTATCCCTGACAGATGTCTCCTGCCTCCCTGACACACACGCATACACACACAAACAACCACTCTGCCCCAAGTCACAATTACTGTTTCAACCCCTATTTAAGACTTAATGAGAAAACAGACTGATTTATCCTACACCGGCCTTAAAAGAAAAGAGAAGATTCCAGTTGTATAACTGAACTGAAGTGTCATAGACACAGAACACATTTCTTTGAGTCTACATAGGAGGCTTAGTTGAGTAATTCATCATACTAAGACATCTGCAAACCATATGTATCTTTTCATTGATGTAAATGAAGAGGGGCCAGAATGCTAGAGAATCAATCGGATGGGGGTTTGGTTTGCTTTAACATAATGGGTGTGGACAGTATCTACACCAAATAAAGTATAGTATGCAATGTTACGAATATGTATTTGTTAATGTATTAATTGTGTTCATTTAGATGATTGTAGTTAACTGTCTATAAACCTAAACCTAATTGGCTTTGAGATCTAGAAATCTATTGTCTTGCAGTCAGGGTTCGTCTTTTCTATCTACCATGCGATATGCCTGCTGCGCTTCCATTCCAAGCATAATTATTTTTTACATATTCAGTCTCTATCCATCATTGTATTGCCACCCAGTCCAGTCTCCGTGTTAACGGTCACATGCCTTTATGTTTATTGATGCGTCCCACCTTCCCGAAAGATGATTGACGTTTTCAGAGGACACCAAGGTGGGACTTACGCGCTGCTCTTCTCCAATCGTTGCTTAAGGGGCGGAGGCTGTTTTATCCATACTCTGGTTATGACTCAGTTGCTAGACATAAGCGAAACAATAACAGTTGTGGTGAGACTTTATTTCTCAGCTCTAGAGCAAGTAGTGACAGGTTTGGTTAATCAAGCTTTCGAGGAAATTCTACATTTCCGCTAACCCGTTTTGCCCACGCCACTTTTAATGAGATTAGGTCTCTTTAGTATAGAATCTTTTTATTCTAATGTAGCCTAGCTGTGCAGGAGTGGCCACAGCCAAAAGCAGCTTTTCAGATCAGATTTCACCTAAACCAGCTGGGAGAGAGAACGGGAGGGCTATCATTCTCCTTCCTCTCCGATCCAGAAGAGCTCATATAGGGTAAAAGAGAGGGTGAAACAGTGTGAGGGCGTGAGTGGAAGAGAAGGCTGGAGGATCCAAAGGAATTTCCAAGGATATTTCTTCTGTCACCGTTCAGGAAAAAGTGTTTGCCAGTTGGGGGCGAGGCAGAGACCGTGGTCAATGATGGACGAGCAACCTAGGTTGATGCACTCCCACGGACTGGGGATGGCCGGACACCCTGGTCTGGCGCAGCATATGCAGGATGGCACTGGAGGGACGGACGGAGAGGGAAGGAAGCAGGACATCGGAGACATATTACAGCAAATAATGACCATTACAGACCAAAGCCTGGACGAAGCGCAGGCCAGGTGAGGTGGCATAAAGTTGAATGTCTCTTTGATGAATTACAAAATCTAAATACTTTAGACTTAAACAGAGACTATGTGCTTCTCGCTAAATGAATGAGCACACCCAATGCCAAAATTACCATTAATAAACCTCGTCAGTTTTGTTCAGTAAAATAACTTTTGAGCGTTTATAAAAAAATATTGTGAAATGTTATACAAGCGTAGAGCTGTAGCCTACCTTGCATTTTCCAATCGTGTCTTTTCTTTCAGTTTTGAAAGGTAGGGCTAATACATATGTTCCAAACATGCTGTTTATCACTCGTGTTGCGGATTTTACGAAGGTTCTCCCTCAATAAATGGTGGAACACATCACAGTTTACGTAGTTGCAACGCGCCATTCAAACTCCCCACGCTATAATCTAATTTAGTTAAAATAGAATACTACATACAAGCCTTTTGGTATTGTTGAACTGATGTTTTTCGAGAGATTTCATTCCTGCGAAGGACAGAGGAAAGTTGTTAGCTCACACGTATTTTCTTTACTTAATCGTGTATCTCGTATCCAACAAGTCATTGAATAGGGTTGGAAATCAAGACAAATTTAAAAGATAATTATCAGTAGAACCAATTGTAAAATGTCAATGTATTTGACCAATTAAAGAACACATCCGTTTCTATATTTTCGGTTTAATGGGATGTTTAAAGGAACAAGAAACAAAGGAAACTCATCATTCATTTTGTAGTTTAGTACAGTTGCATTGAACTATTTTTCATTTCCTCAGGAAACATGCACTGAATTGTCACAGGATGAAACCTGCACTCTTCAATGTCTTGTGTGAAATTAAAGAAAAAACAGGTAAGGTTTAAGAACTCATCCAGATGTATATTTCATGTTTCTAGAGTGAAACGTTTTAAACAACTTGTTATTGGTACACTCTGGATTTGGTTGGAGTCAGTAAAGTTTGTTTCTGTACATCTGCTGTACAAATTCTTTTTACAAACCCCCAACATTGGATAAACAATATTGTGGGTAAAATTACTGTAGTCGACATTAATGAATACTTGGTTTTACTATAAAGAGATATTATATAATACAGAACTTTACTTTAAAGTTACATTAACTTGAATGTAAATTCAAAGTAGTAAGTAGTAAACACATAATGAATTGTAGTAAGATGGTACTTAGTGTTATATCTATTACAACAATGTAAAAATAAATAAAATACAGTATGGCTATGTGGGGTGTGAGGGGTAGGTGGATGTTGTAAACGGTCAGTTGAAGGTTGTTTTACAGAAACAAGATCAACATTAAAATCTACTTACCCCTACAAAGTCCATACCAGGTTTCACTTGTACCTTAATACTAGTAAGTTCTAGAAACTTCTAGCAACCTGTACCCCTAAACTGTATTGCTGTGTGCTCCATAGCCATTCATTTGTAGTTCAGTGTACAATGGTGTTAATATAAATATTTAGTTTCATGGTTGTTTATGTAACTAAAGTGTTAGGTGTTGCCATTGAGACCATTTTCATTGTCTGAGAACTTGATTCTTGCAACAGCGACAAATTTTACCTGGCCTTAATTTAATATGATTGTTAAAAAAAAACTTGTTGCATGGAAGAATCAGACTCGAAACATACTTTACAGTGTCTCTTACCTCTCAGTTCTGTAACGTATTCCTTCTGAATGTTTATTTAGTCTGCTGTTTTAACATACAGGGCCAGAAGGATTGCTAAATGGCGTTTCAAGCAAAAGTCTAAGTCATGAAAAAGGAATGTGTGTGAAACAGGCAATGAACATACTTAAAAGAGGATTAAAAGAGAGAGTCAGCTTGTCTGCTCATGAAAGTATGTGAATATTCTCAGAGGCCTATTCCAGGCTCCACTAGAGCAATATATCTTCAAGATAGAAAATCAAAAAGTAATCTCCAATACAGACTTATTACTGAATCTGCTTTTGAGCAAGTGTCTTTTGAATTCGTTGAGGGAGAAACAATCCTTTATTTTGGCCTTCACTAAGAAGGGCTTCACCTTCCAAACTACATAAGATAACAAATGGAGAGTTGTTCAAGTTGGCCTTACATTCACACTAATCTGCCCTGATCTGTAATTCACCTTTTATAAAATAAAAGAACAGGACAGAAACAATTAAATACATACAAAAGAGATCGAGTCAAGTGTGTGGAAAGCTAAGGTCGATGGGGCCTCTCCTCCAGGGTCTGCTTGAAATGGAGTGAGAGAGAAATGCTTTCTCCCTGGTTCTTTTTAAACTGGCTGGCGTCACTATGGGTTCAGCTGGAGTTCGTTTCCAGAAAGAAGAACAAAGTAACTTGGACCTTTTCCTGGCTCCCTTTACCCCCCCCCCCCCCCCCACACACACACACACACAGAGTCTTACTCTTTGCACTTCCCACCAGCCCTGGAAGCCAGAGAAACCGGAGCTGTTCTGTCTAGAGACTGTAGGAAGTTTGGTGTCATTAGTGTATCACATAAATATTGCTTTAATACTTGGTCTAGTGTGAAGGGGGGAAAGTCGTGGCCTAATGGTTAGGGAGTTGGGCTTGTAACCCTCAAGTTGCTGGTTCAATTCTCGCACCAGCACGAATTGAAGGTGGGGATTGTGAATAAACAGCACTCTCTCTGCCTTCGATACCATGACTGAGGTGCCCTTGAGCAAGGCACCAAACCCCCAATTGCTCCCCGGGCGCTGGAGCAATAGCTGCCCACTGCTCCAGGTGTATGTTCACTGTGTGTGCGTGCGGTTGCCCACTACTCACTACTGTGTGTGCACTTGGATGGGTTAAATGCAGAGGTAAAATTTCAAGTATGGGTAACCATACTTGACAATACAATACTTCACTTCACTTCACTTGTTAAGAGTTAAGTTTGGTGGACTCACACAAAAAAATTTACGAGGTAGAAATAACACCACAGGTGGCACACACATGCACAAACACTCATTGATTACTAAGATGGGAGTTATCGTATAAAGTACTTTCAAAAATACATTCCACTTTATTACTGTGTGAGGCATTCTAGACATCCCATTGAGTTTACCCCACTGGGTTTCACCCTAGCCCTTCTACAATTGTTTTAGCTTCAAGCATCCTTGCTAAGGTGCCCTATACAGACAAAATCTACAATCCTTTGCAGCGACAGTGAAAATGACTCGAACCATTGCCGTGGCATTTACGACCAAATGTGCTGAGCGTAGAGGGTGCGGAGAGAGAACAGGCTGTAATTTGTCAGGTCTTTTTTATATTATTTTATAAAGAGTCAGCCTCTCTTCACGTCTACATTGTTGCAGCCAGGATGTCTCAGGGGGAATTGCAAGAGGAAGGAAGACTGGAGGATAGACAGACAAAAACAGACGTGAGCATAGACCAACAGGGAGGGAAGCAAAGACGCACGCAAGAAAACAGATAGACAGGTGAGCAGGCATAAAGGCGTCCAAAAGGTTTACATTAGATGTTCTGAGTGAAAACACAAAACCCCACAACTTCAAGTGTTGAAGTAGACAGTGCATTTTAGAGTAGTTAGATGAGAAGTTGGTGAAAGTAAAAATATCTTCTCTCTATGGTGTCTCTAAATGGAGTGTAACCAGATATTGTTGTCTTCAACATCATAAGAAATGCATGTCTCTGTCTATTGCTATGCATGTGTGCGCACAATCCTTGGTCGCTGTGTTCCGTAGCGTGTTAGTCCAGGGTGCGTGTTGACAGCAGCGACATGGTGACGGCACAGTGATGAGGCTTCCTCTGGCATTCAGCTGACAAGTGAAGGCAGGACTGCATGCCAATAGCAGAAGGGGCTGGCCTTAACTCCTGACCCCACTCCCTATCCCCGTATATCTGGTCCCAGGTTGCCCCCCGTGTCATGGTGTGGGATATTTAGCAAGCTTATACAAGCACAGGATGGCCCATTATCCCTGGGAAAACTCCATCAGGCTTGGACACATTGTGTTGTCTTCTTCCTTTGAACACAGAAAAGAATAGGATGTGTGTATGTGGAACCATTGCAGTTACTTAAGTTGGCACGTACCAGTTGACCAAGTTAGAGAAGCCAGACACCAAGTTGACGTTCTAGGTGTCAGGTTTCAGGCCAGAGCTCTCTTTCCCTCTCTTCCTCTCGTCACTCCCCCATTCACTCACTCTTTCTCATTCTCGTTCTCCCTCGCTTCCCTCTTATTTTTGTCATCTCTCTTCCTCTTTCTCTATCTCCCCCTTCTCAGGGGATGGGGGAGGGGATCCCCCATTACAAAAATAAGTATAACTATGCTACTTGGAGCTTTCCCTTCTTTCTTTCCTCGCCTCGCTCTCGCTCCCTGCCTCCCTCCCACTCCCTCCTCTCTCTATCTCTCTCTTTCTCTGCATTTTTCTCTGTTGCTCTCTTTCTCTCTCCCTGATTCTCTGTCTTGCTCCCTCTCTCCCTCTCCCTCTCCCTCTCCCTCTCCCTCTCTCTCTCTCTCTCTCTCTCTCTAACTCTCTCTCTCTCTCTCTCTCTCTCTCTCTCTCTCTCTCTACCCAGTCTAAGTCAACAGCCGCTCATGGTTCCCAGTCTCAAGTCAGACAGGGAACTCCTGCATGACTAATGTAATCAGATGGATAATACATCACACTACTTGAAGTTGTCAAAGCTAAGCGCCTGGTGACCTCTATGACCCCAACTCTTTTTCCACTGGTATTTAGTTGGGGATTGGCATGTGTACTATTTACATACACAACTAACAACTAATTGGATGAATCCAATATGTGCCAACATATATTGACACCAGGAAGAATGTGGATTCTGTCAATTAGAACGGGGCAGCAAATATTAGGACAGAATGGTGCGTTAAAGTAAATAGTTTTGTCTCCATTTCACCCCAGGATAGTAAGTTTGATTCCACAGTCTGAGGTGTGGCGTGTTAATGGTTTAATGTAAGGTACAGGACTATTTACTGGGCAGGGGAACATGACTGGCTGGTGAAACACCTGTCGAGGATTGTGTTATAGGACGAATACTAGTCCGTCTGTTCCAGCGTCCAGCCATAATGCTGCTGTTTTTCAGTGTTTAATAGACATGGCCATCCGTGATGAGTTCAGAGGTTAGTGTGGCCTGCCTTTGTTACTCTCCGCTCATCCCCAGTGACAGATGGAGGCATTAGTTTCCAATGTGGTGCTGTCCTGAAACTAATGGCTATGTCCTTGGTTTTCCCCAGCGCAGCAGAGACAGACTGTATATCTGCACCCACCAAACTCCCTTCCCTGGAAGTGCAACAGAAGCAGTTTGTCCCCTTGTGTTTTTGGTTTCTGTCGGATTGAATATGAATAAGATGATTTTGTTCACTCTCATAAATAACAAAGTTTCCAAACATCTTTAAAGTTGTTGGAAAAAAACGGAATTGTACTTTAATAAATGTTTGGGAAAAATGACATTCCCTTTCTTTCCAGGTAGTAATGTACTAGAAATATGGGCAAATTATATGACAAAATGAGAGTTGAGGATACAACGTTTTTTGTACTTTCATTCTTAAATAGACACAGGTTTGTCGTTAGGAAGAGTAACGTGTTGAATTACTGAAATTATCTTCCTGCCTATCTGGGACACTGTGCGACTTTGACAATGTAAACAGACAAGATTCTTCTCCGCTGTTTTTGCATGCTGTTCCCTGTCCTCTGATCTAAACAGTCTTGCAATTAGGGCAGCTAATAAATTATGCAAATGCTGAGTGGAGTAATTGAGACATGTTAATCATGTTTTAATGTCTAATTACAGGCCGGTATATCTGAGGTGGGAGTACTAATTGGCTGTGATAACAGGTCTGGCGGTGGGATGGTCATTTGCTGTGTGAGTGTGTGTTTGTTTGCTTCTGTGAGTAATTTTTGTGCATTTGTGCATGAGTGTGTATGCTGTGTGAGTGTATGGGGGGGATGTTTTATTCAGATCCCTTTTTGCGTGATTAACTAAGAGGAGATCAGAATCATCAATTACCTGCCTTACATAGAATATGTGTTGGATATTCCATAAAGCGAGTTTACAGAATAAACCAGGCTTATGTCAATTAGTCAGACTGATTTCTAGTTCATTTGGTTTCATAAAGCCAGCTCAACGTAGTTCAGACTCAGCTACTATGGAAATTGATGCTGCGAAACTAACTTGGTTGCAGGCTATCTGTCAGGCATAGAGCGTTTTGTTGCTTCCAGACCATACTGACCCAAGGAAAATTGTAATTCACCACAAACTTTAGGTATGATTCCTTTAAAAAAATTTTTTTTACCTCCATCAGTTCAATACATACACTACCTTTAAAAGAAAGAAAAAAATCTGTTGTGATAATAAATGTTCAGGCTGATGTCGCATATATTTCTAAATTATCATAGCTATAAAACAGTTAACAGTAGCCTACAATTGCAAAACAAACCTAAATCCACATATCTATTCTCCATTTTCTTGATATAAAAACCCCACACACTTACTCATAATGTATTGCCTAACAGTATTTATAATTAAATCTCTGTTATTTATCTGTTATTTATTATTAAATGAAAAAAGTAATTATAGATGCATTTAGGAGGTATTTGTCTTCTAGTTAATGAAGTAAAAGTCTACAAAAAAGGCTCTCAACCTATATAGCATATTGTTCATTGTGCTTGCCTATCCGGCTTAAATGGAATGTTCTTTCTGTTAGAAGTCACTCGGTTGTGAACATAACGTTTTGCCATAGTGGATCAATATGATTCATGTTCTACCTCTTGAGCTGCTAAAGAATAGGGTGCGTCCACAATTATCTTGACTTCTCGAATTGACTTGAATTAGTCAGATTGCGTGGATTAGAATTGGCCTTTTTGGAACCGCTTTAGCTCCGACTGACTTGTTAGATTCATCCAAGTCAGGTTTGGGACTTTAATCCCTGCTTTTTTGAATGGCTTTTGTGGAACAAGCCCCTGTTCTAGCACAGATTGTTGCTATTGACTGTTTGAGACCATGTGTTGGTGTGTGTTTGTGTGCACATGTGCAAGTCAAAATTCTGAATAAACAAGAGGTTTGGGAAGCAAAGGAGGGAAGGAGAGAAAGAGAGAGAGACAGTAAATGGAAAGTGAGACAGAGGGAAACATATCACTTCCCTTATTCATAAGAAATGTGAACAAATCAAAATTCTATTTCAAGTCTGTTTACTGCTCTGCTCAATCTGGTTATCTAATACAGTGAGATCAGCCATTCTGCAATCTAGGCTTTTAGATAAACATTTTTTCTTAGTTGTCTGACAGATATCATATTCACAGCCATTACAGTATGAATGGCGTGCCACTTATCCAATCCAAAATTGCTTTAGAGAGGAAATGTGTTTCACAGCAGAATGAGCTTTTGTTTATTATCTGAAATTTGAGTCCAGAACATTCTTAGGAACAAAAACAGCATACAGAATATAATTAAATATACTCTCCTGTTTAAGTGATGCCCTATAGTGATTTAGCATTAATTTGGCACATGCCTTGTTGATCAATCCACGTGTAGTGAAAGATAATGAATACCTACTTTCATGTGTTTAAAGCATACAGCAGTATAACGGTGTACAGCCTTCCCAACCAACTCAGTTGCTATATCAACCCCTATGTGGCAGGAAATCACCTTGAATTCAGGGTGGGCTCACACCCGCCACATGCCCTGCTATTTTTATGTGTCAGCAGCATGCTAGGGGTGTGGGTAGGTTGATGGAGCCTTCATCCTGACTCCCCCCCAACAGTAAACAGTAAAACATGAAATTGAGAGGGGGACTGGCATAGGGGCTTGTGTCTTCTCAGACAAGAAATGCACAAATGAACTCAAATTGGTTAAGAAGACCCAGATTATCGGTCTGCCTTCAGTACAATTCAGACACTCACCACATACACAACTAGCACCAATCATCGTGCCCCCCCCCCCCGCCCCGGTCTGTTTTGAGTAGTAAAAAGGCTGGATGCACATACATTCTCATGCAGGACTTGTGTCTGCAATGCAAACACAAACTGTCGACCCACACCATGTGAAATGGTGAGGCAGTTTGCCAGCTGCCTGCTCTGTAGCAGCATGTAGAATCAGGTGCCACAGTGTGTTATGTGAAGAAGGCCATGACTGCGATGGGTCACTGCTGATTGAATCTTTCAATTAGGGAAAGCAATGGCTGTGGCATAGTGACTCATGCAATGCAGATAGCACCATTCATTTTAATCAGACAGGGAAGAGACTAGTGTGGATAGGTGTCTCCCTTGTCGTGGAACACTTTCACATTTAGATACAGTGAGTTGCTCACACATGCAGACACACATGCACAACTCACTCATTAGCTCACAGATGCTCAGGTGGATTGAGAGGGGAGGAAAGGTTGCCGTGGGTAACATAACATTGTAGCATAATGACACGGTAGTCTCTCGTGAGCTATTCTAATTTATGGTAATAAAGCCTTGCCGTTGCTATAGGAGACAAAGAGGCCACAGATGAGCCAGTGTAACCTCACCACCTTCAACGGTGGGGAGGGGGGCAGATGGAGAGAGCTTGAAATGGAGAGGCGGAGAAGAGAGAGACAGTCACTGCAGTTTAGGAAGATTGTTAAGGACAGATTTAGTCTTCACACACTGTTGTTGCGTTTGATGCTTGCCAAAATCGAATCATTTTTAATGCTTTGGGTGTGGTATATTTTTCTAGTTACATTATGATCTTCGTATGAATGTGTGTGTGTGTGTGTGTGTGTTTACAATACAGGAGGTTACAACCATTCCGCCTTCCATGATGTCTGGCATTTCTATTGGTGGGTGTTGGAGGAGGTGTTGAATAGCTGACTGACATCCAGGCAGCGCTTTTAGGGAAGCCTGGCCAGCCATGCTAGCTGAGGTCAGTGTTCAGCTCGGCCGTTTAGCAACGGATCGCACCAGAAACAATGTCTCATGGAGCTGATAGGAGCCATCTGATCCTCTAACAAGTCCTGACACTTTTCAACGGAAAAGTTGGGAGAACAGTAAAGGATGATTTGGTGGTTCTGCCCAACCAAACCGTATCACATCACCAGAGCCATAAAGTGTTTTGCGCTTGTATCATATATCATTAGTTCCACTGTTCCATTAGTTCCAGAATAACTGGAATGGAATCAAACATGTGCAGGAACAAGAATGCTGTTCATGGTTCAGAATGACCCAGACTGTTAAAGATTCAGTTGGATGCACAGGCTTAGTTTGTTCTGCATGTGTCCTACTGTCAGCCATTGAAGAGCTTCGCTCTAACGATAGGAATCTGTTGGTTCCCTCTCACTCAACTGTCTGCCAGCTTGCTTTGGCAGCGTTCGTTCTAAACAGTTAACTCTCACTGATATTATGTTAATTGCTGTAATTTGCTTTATTTTTTCAAAATAATGTTTTACTTGTAATCAGCAAATGATATACTTCTCTTTATTTATCTTGACAACATTTTCTTAATGGAGGATCCCTTACCCTAGACGCTATAAATGAACAGGTGATACGATGTATGTATGTGTGTTCTTTTTGCTATTTTAGGTTACAGGACAATTGCATAACAGCATCCTGGAAAGGGAGAAAGTGAGTTGTGTTCCCAACGGCTTGGCTAATCTGCTATTCTGTGCTGTTGGTGGGCCAGACTCTGTTTCTTAGCTGATAACACACAAATGTCCACCGTTCTGAAATACAAAAAAAAAAAAAACTGTCTGTAAACATGCTCTCTGTGTACAGGACACTTGCTCTTGTTTTTCTCCTGGGTGTAATCTCTCTGTTATCCGGCCTTCCTCGTTGTCTCTACTGTGTTGACAGTAAACATGTTTTATGATTCAGGGACATAAATAGACAGTGTGGTCACACTAGGGATGGGCTAACTAGCTGCAGCAGTGTGAACACCAACCTGAAAGTAGCTTTTGGCTTGACAGGGAAAGGGTTCATTTCATGTAAAGCCTAGACTTAGTACATTGTCACTGAATATGTTCACCAGTAGTCAGTTTCTTATAAATCTGTTTTATAAGTTGTAGCTCATCATGTTCTTCTCTCCTACTTTGCAGTCCCATTGGCTTGATAGCACTTGTCTCAGGCTCCCCCTATCGTGTTTTACAGAAGATGTTGAGCAGGTCCCTCACATACATACATCCATTTCCTTTATATTGCTGTATCCTGACTTAATGGGGAGCACCTCCTCACTTCCCCACAGATGTGATCCCATTGATTGATTGATATTGGGAGAGGCTCTGTGTGATAAAGGTCAGAGTTTAAGAGCTTTGTGGATAGTTTAACCTTGATAAAACAGTTGTTTCAGTAAGGCTGATTTTGGGCCATCCGTCTTCATCTGTCAAGACCCCGTGCTGCAGTATGCAAATGAAGACAATAGAGAGGGAGGTGGGGGGGGGACGCAGGGAAGTGCCTTACACAGTTAAATGGGGCGTTACGAATATGCGGTGTACCGTGCCACCGGGGGTGATACTACTTACTGTCCAAATTTAGTGTGTCTTCTCCGCAACAGCCACCATCACCTTACCTCCTTCTCCTTATCACTGTCGTCTAGGCTTCAGACCCACAAAACCCATGAAGGAATTGTGGCCTCTCGTAAAACATTACTGCCGTGTAAAGAATTTTACACTTGCACATCCCTATACATGTTATATATCATGTTTTGAGGGTGGTTTTGTGTGTGTGTTTGTGTGTGATTAGAGAATAGAAACCCCTATGCTGTACTCTATACAAGTGTGTGTTATTATGTTATAATTTGTATAAGGTATATTGATATTTTGTAAGTATTCAATTTGCTCTTTTTTCTAGTTTTCTTTGCGTGCTGTGTCCGAGCAAATCATTTTGGAATCTGTCGGAAAATTTGACTAATTAGTTAGTGTGGAGGCATAATTATCGTAATGTTTAGATAATTGCTGTTGTCTCAAGGTTTGTATTTTAAATTTTAAATGCAGAACACCTATCTTATTTAATAATGTTTTCATGTATTAAAAAAAAAATGCTGTTGCCTAATGTGTTTTGGATGGATGAACGAAAGGCTCATAGTGTAGCGCATGTATTTAATTATTTGAGTGTCCAATATTGTGTGCATGTTTGTGAGGATGTTTGTGTGTTATAGTTGGTTGGGTACACTTTCATATTGAGGTCTCATGATTGATTTTCCCTCTCCGTCTTCACTTTGTTCTCTGCCTCAGAACTCATTTTGAGCAGAAGGCCGCCAGAGAGGCCAGAAACCACATCTTGTCCTCTCCATTGGACGAGCTGTTGCACACATAAAGCTGTCAGTCACCCCAATCCTCTGGCCTGGCCTCTGTTATGGAATGTTCTGCTCTATGGGTGGGACCTCCAGGGTGATGAATGGCTCCTGGAGCCTATCAGGCTGTGAGGAGCATCCATCTCTGTCTGGAGCCTGTTAAATAAGCTTGGGAGAGTAGCCTTATAGTCCTAACCATCACTGCCCCCCACTGAAACATTCATTAACATTAATGAAGGTTAGCTTTTAAAGTTCTTTAGTAATAGGCTCCAATTGGATTTACGAGATTCTGACAGCTTGCCAGGAACACATCTCAATGAAAGTTGCAGCTGTACAGAAAGAAGTTGAAACTTGAATTTATGAGGAATTTATCGGCCGACAGAAGTCAAAATATGTGAGTGTTGTGTTACCTTCTCAATTAATCTAGTTTCCCTTCATCAAGCTTTTTTCACTTCATTTTCATGTTTAACTGCAAGTTAAACACTCAGTCATGTAACCATGGTTCCCTTTACTACTGTCCACAGACACAGCTTGCACACTGATCACCTGTCGCTTCAGAATCTTCTTTGATGGAGCTTCCAAATTCACATTACACGCAGCCTCTCTACAATTTGCCTGTACCGATCAGAACAATTTTCTTCTCTAAATCAGAAATGCACTGTGATAGTGATGTCCAATCTTTTGCTGATTAGTGAAAGACCTTAGTCTTCCTGAGTGCTGACTTGTGAAATCTTGCATCAGCTATACAGGAGGGTGCATTCAGATAGTGTTGAGGTATCTCGTTCAATACTGCGGTAATAGTTGACATTCCTGACTCAACATAGAGAAGACATCCACCGTGGCTGTGCTTACTCACTGCTGAGTTTTCCTTGGCAGGCTCAAGCCACAGCTCATTAGACTGAGAGAATGTGCCGCCTTAATTAATGGTATGTAAATATCGTTGAATTGGCTGCATTTGCATATTAAGAGAGATTTGTGCAATCTGTGGAGTAATATATTTTAATTAGCGATTAATACAAAATAATGGGGATTTCATTTTGCATGGCAGGTTACTGTTGGAGGGAAAACATGTGTTCACTTTTCATTTGCACTGAATGCAAATAGAAATATTTTTCACATTTCCCTGTTGTTCCTGCACGGTTTAGCTTCATCTCTCTATCTTAGTCTCTCTTTCCCTCTCACACACAAACACAAAGGTGGCTGAAAGTGTCCAAGTAAGAGCTACTTAAAAATAAAAAACATGGTCTAATACTGACACACGATGCCATTGGGAGGTTTCTGGTTGTGCTTCATTTGATCGCTCGTTCTTTTCCTCTTTGTTATCTTCTTGTGGAGGGGGAATGGCTCTCAGACACGGAACACTAGTTGTGTTGGCAATTATGTTAATGGTGTGTCATTAAGTCATGATTCTGTAAGAGCGATTGGGGAGAGAGGGCAGGTTTTCAGAGACTTAGTCGATGTAAGTTGCTGGCTCGACTTGATGCTTTTCCAGTAGAGCTTCTTACACAAGCCTACCCTACTGTACTTGGCAGAGTGAGTTACATTCAGGGAAGCCTGCTTAGGGGGTGCATTTGGAAGAACTGGTACCACATATACTAAAGCTGTACCATTGGTGATGAGGTTCAATTCTAGTCTGGGCCATTTCCTGTATGCCTTTCACTTTGTATCTCCTTACTTTCCTGTCTCTGTGAAATAAACCCCCTAAATATAGCTATATAAATATATATATATTTATTTTTATATATATATATTTATATATATACTTTGCATACACATACAATTAAATCCTGCTCTCATGCTGCAATTGTAGAATGTGTACTCATTCAAAAGCCATTGTCTGGGATGGTAAGCACATGATTGTCGGCATGTTTTTAGGAAAGAAGCTAAATCAGACTGTTAGTGTGATCACGTGTGAGTGCTCTACCATCACGCCTCAGACTGTCATTCACATCATAGGCATTGCAACCTCACACTCAACTCTATGTGTGGAAACATGGATTAATGCTAATAATTTTTTGGTCAGGCT
This sequence comes from Plecoglossus altivelis, assembly GCA_036571765.1. Classification (NCBI taxonomy): domain Eukaryota; kingdom Metazoa; phylum Chordata; class Actinopteri; order Osmeriformes; family Plecoglossidae; genus Plecoglossus; species Plecoglossus altivelis. The sequence goes on from BROE01000001.1 coordinate 1,026,904, forward strand.
GAACTGGTAATATCTGTTGGACTTTCTGCCAAAATAATGCTATCAAATGTAGGTTACCATCGATTTTAAAGGAAGATTAAATCTGAGAATTTGCATCTTAGTTCATGAGACTGAGGAAGATGATGAATTAGAGATGGGATTGAGAGTTAGAGAAAAGGAGGAAGAGAGGTGAGGGAGAGCTTCTTCAGCATCTCTGCTGTGTAGCCAGTGTGCTGATGTTATTGATCCAAGACCTTCTGAATTCATTAGGAGATCTAGCAGAACTACACCACATCTTTATTTATGCTGTCTGACACTCATCCTTTCTGCTCTCTCCCACCCTCTCTCTCTGTTTCTTTTCTCCTCTATCATCCCCCATGCATTATTATTTTATTATTCTTTTACAGCCACCTTATCAGATGTGTTTTGGTGTGGATAAGACCTGTCATCTCTAGGTCCTGTCTGTGTAGAATATAGAAGGAGAGAAGAGGACAGAGTTGAGGGAAGATGGAGCCCCCCCCCCCACAGTTCTCTTTCAGTGATATTTTCTTCTGTCTTTCACTCTTCCTTCTGTTTCTCTTTTCGCTCTCGATTTCCTCTACGATCAATAATTTAGGACCTAACCTTAATGGTGGTGTTAAAACGCTCATACATGTGCATACTAGATTAGGCTGGAGGCTACTGGGGATAATGATGGAGCCTGGGAGAGGCTGAGGGAGGCTGGAGGAGAACAGGGAAGGATTTGGGGGATGGCGGAGGCTGGGGGAGGCTGGAGAAGGCTTAAGGAGGCCTTACCCCTTAAAGGTACAGTGCAGACTAAAGAAAGGATGTATGTAGGTGGAGGAGTGTGGGGAAGGCAGGAGAGTAGACAAAAGGAGAGGATCAGGAGAGGACTATGCCAGAATTGTAGTCTGCACTTCAGTCTGTAAAAATAAATCATCATGTGATCCCTGTATGGGCTGCATCCATACACTCACATTGTCTCAAACTCTCATCCTCTTAGTATTCATGCGAATGCTCTTAGTTTGTGGTTGTGTCTCATATCTGCTGGTAATCCTGACCATGAACAATCCTTTACCCTCTCGCCAGCCACTATGGAGAAGCCCAGACACCCGAGCTTAACAAAGGGCCGTGGACGCCCCGCCCCCCTCCCCGCCACTGTAAAGAGTGACTTTAATATGGTTCCAAGCTGGTTTCTCTGCTCCTACAGCTTTAGGCCATGCACATTTATGGATTCGGACGGCCATCGATTTGATTCCAGTGGACATTAATGTCAAGCCTGGCCCTCCTCCTACCCCCCCTCCCATCACCCCACCACATCATGCATCTGTGTTGCTCTGTCTCTGCTGAATCCCAGCCCTCCTTCCTCCCTGACAGCAGGACGCCACTATCCCAGCACACACACACCCCAAACCACCCACCCTTAGGGGATGATATATTAGATATAACCAATTCAATTTTATGCTGCCTGGACAGATGCCCTGGGGACATAAACACACACACATTTTTAATACACTCCTCATAAGGAAGCCCATCGTGCTGGGCCTTGCGGCTTCCTTGGGTCTCCTCTCACACTCAATTATTAATGTGATGGACGTGCCGGCTTTAATTAAATAATAAAGGCGCTGCTGCAAAGGAATGGGACAAGGACGAGGAATAGGAAGGTTGTTCAAAATGTCCTTTCTTTACAAAGACAAAGACATTGAATCCTATAAGCAGGTAGTAGCAACAGCCTCTCAAGTTATACTGGATCTATTCACCGGTATGAATGTCATATAGCAATCAGGTTTGTTTCATATTGGTGTTCTGTTTCACGACGTTCAAACTGCGTGGATGCGGTAAAACTTGCTATGATCATGGTGGTTGAAATGTCTGAGAGTTGAGTACGACGAGGGAGGAATACCTTGGACTGGGACTGGGTTTGTTCAGACATCCATCCTGCCTCAAATGAAAAGTCTGAATCCAGGGTTGTTGTTCTCCTTCCAGATCCAAAAGATTTTCACAGATTATGGATTTCTGACACCTCCAGGCCAACTTGGTGGAAGTGCTCTATCTTTGATGTGATGAAATGTGACATTATCTTTTACTTTATTTCATAGACTTTCTACACAATATACACTGATTCCATCCTATTGGTTGGCCTGGTCCTGTTAAGATGAGAAGTCACTTTTGCCCCCTTGGGCATATATATTTCCTGCTCCCATTCAACACTATTTTCTCCAGGTCCATGCCAGTTTTAACATGTAATTAATTATTCGGATTCATTTTGAAATAGGAGTCACATTTTGAGTGGCTCTCTTCAAGTTGAAAGCAGTTTCATACTAATGGCAAGTAAGCCCTGTCATTAGGTTGAAAGATGGGAACATTGTGTGTGTTGACTTGAAGGCGAAGTGAGATGAAAGATGGCGACCAACCAAAGTGTTTAAATCAGGGAATTGAAATTAATGCTCCCCTCAAAGCTGGTTCTGCTGACAATACATTAAAGCAAATACACTGTGAAAGAAAAATAAATGTTTGTTTCTAGACATGAAGTATTCAGAAAAATATAGCATTGTGTAAAATTAAAAGATTTGGGAAGGTAAAGGCTGGATTAAAGATCAATAGGCTGAAGTGCTGTCCTTTTAAAATGTTAAGGCACTTAAGGAGTTTATTTATATGTTCTTCACAGTCTAATATGCTCTTTCATTTGCTTCATTATTTAATGACCTTATAAGCTTTCTTTCTTTAAATTTAGAGCAACAATGGACATTTCATCTCTCCTATATAATGAATGGCTGTCCTTTTTAACCCAGAGAGACACGTCAACACACTCTCAAATACTGTCTTGTTGCATGACTTATGTATTTTATCTATTTATCAAGAAATGTAAAAAGTTTGGTATCTACATAGAGATTGGCACTACTTAGAAACACCACTTGCAATGCTTTACACAAAGAGTGTAGTGAGGAAAAGCTGCTAGATATTGATTGAAATGGTCCCACATTTGCACAGCAGCCAATAGGTCCTCAGTTGCCCATTTAAGAGGCAGGGCTAGACCACAGGCTCCTTTTTGTCCCCTTCCTTCACAATTTACTGCCGATGGCTGAGAGTGGTATTTATTTTCCTCAGTCTGTGCTTTGCTATCCTGCAGTTGGCAGAGTGATTTTGTAGAATAGAAACATTATAGACTGTTAGTGTCAGAGTGTTAAATGTGATGTATAGAGCTGAGGGGTTTCAGGGGAGAGGGCGGGAGGGCAGGGTGGTCAGAGGGGGGGAGAGAAGAGGTGAGCACCATTGGCCATGGCTACATGGCAAGGTGCTCACTGGAGACATGGAGAAGAGAGAAGGAGAAAGGAAGAAATGGAGATAGAGAAAAAAAGAGAAAGTAAGAGAGATGGTTGGAGAGATGGGAGCCATAGTGAGGCCATGGTGAGGGATGGCAGGGTAATGTGGCGAGAGGTAATGGCTCCTCTCAGCCCGTTGGAACAGAGGGGAGATCATTAGGGACTGCAGAATGAGGCACCAGGCCTGTCAGTTTACAACTACCTCTGCCTGAGACCCATGTCAGGGTGGAAACAGGGACACACTCATAAACACACACACTCACATACAGAGGAATAGATGTCCCATATGGGTAGAGCTGTGTGCAGTCTTAACTCACAACTGTTCATGCAAGCAGAGCTCCTGGTAAACAGCACAGTCTTTTTCTACTGTTGAGCAGGATTTGACTGTCTATCCTCTTTGGAAAATAATACATCAATATTATAGTCTCTGCAAAATACCAGCTCGCAAAATGTCAACCTTTCGGTTGCTCTTCACTTTTTAGTTTTTTTTATAGGGAGCTGAATGGAAGGGACTATATGTGGCAGAAATAAAAGTGAGTGTCTGTTTGCTCTGTGCAACTGGGAAGGAATTCTCAAGAATCGGTTAACAGCCCTTTGAGCTGCTGGTCGATTTTCCCCATCGACTCTCTGGCCCGGCATGACAAAGAAGATTGGACGTCATTAAGGCGTGCACTCTCTCTGCCGTCTGAAAACGATGCTGTGAAGTGCTGTGGAGGCCATATGTATCACTATTGTATGTCTGTAGAATACTAACTCTGGGACTTTAAGAACTAAAGAAATGACACAAATTGTGTGTTGTTGTTATCTTTATATTGATTGTATTATTCATCTTCAGATCAATCGTGTGTCAATCATGTGCAGCTGAAGGATCATGATCTGGCCCTTGCTGCCTTGGTTACTGCTACATTCACACTGCCAAGAGTAAAGCAAGTGAGAAATATGATCACTACAATAAAATGGTCCAATTATTCTCCTTTGACAACCTTCAAAACCCTTCTTTTACGGCCAATGCTGCCAAATAAAATCTTTATAGCTTGAGTGGTGAGGTACACTGTCATTTTTACATAGCATTTCTAAGCCGGCATTTTATATGATTCCATTTATTGGACCTCAGTGACATTTTAAACTTTATTGAACAAGACTTTAAAATCTGTTGGCAGTATATAAATCTTTTTGAATGTATTTATTTCTGATGGAAAGAGTGTCCTTTGCAGTGCTAACAGAGACCTCTGTTAGATTACATAATTCATTTATGAATTTTTGAGTATTTTCCATTGATAATATACACATTGTCATTTCAATCATTTTTGACAATGTTGTTTGGTTTAGCATTGTTATACTCCTAAAATGAGAAAGAGTACTAGGACTTTTGATATAGATATCATAACGTGTACTTTGTCAAGTGTTTGTCTTTTTAACGTAATTGGAAATATCCTCTTTATAAAAAATCTACCTTTCAAATATGTGTATGACAGGATAGACAGTCAGTTAGAGAATGAGAGAGAATGGAAGATAAAGAGACATGGGAAGCTAAATTGGATGAAGAGAGGCAGAGAAGGCTAGATAGAGGAGAAAGAGAGAGAGCCTGGCCCTCTGCTCTGTGTAATTAAAAGGGGGTGTGTATCAGGGCGTCTGGGTCTTTGTGTGGGCCCATATGTTTGGCTGCTGATATAGGGAGGATTATTCTGTTTGGGAGACTGATAACAGCCTGTTTATATCATTGGCACAGACTGCAACCTAATCTGGCAGCAGCTCTGGCCCCCTCCACACACATGCACCTCTACCCCCAAATTCTTACTGAAAAGCACGTTGGCAACTATGCCACATTGGGGAGATAGTCTTGACCCAAATTCAATGTCTGCCTGCACCTCATTCAATTTGTGTGTGTGCCTATTCTTGTTTGTGTGAGTGTGATTAATCTCTCACGCCGATTTGTCTGCTAGTGACTGTAAGCTTACTTTTTTGTCTGTTAGTCTATAATTTTTTCTTTGTTTCCTCCTACATGACTGACTGACTGGAAAGTTTATTCTTTTGTTCTCAATGCATTGTATGAAGGCTTTTTATATGATTGAGTGAACAAGAATTTGAGTATGCCACTGACAAGTGTTTTGTGTGTTTAAAAGTTCTTTATGTTTTTGGAATAATTGTTCTAGTTTTTCTACATTGGGAATATTTAAATGCCTCTGTTGGTATGCTAATTGGAAAATGATTGATTTTCTAAATGTATTAAACTAGAAGAAGCAGCACTAACAATAGCTCCTTTGAGTGAAATTGTGAGTTTTTGTGAGTGAAATTAGAGTTTTTTTGCAGACACTTTGCCACTGAGTGGTGTTCAACTCCACAAGAGCTCCATGGCCAAGACTGGTAGAAGAAGAGAACTGTCAACCTGTCATAGACAAGGGCTACAAGAGACTGGCATGGCAGGTCCCTGGAGATGCCAGACAACTAGGTCAGACTGATAATGGACTATCTGACTGGTCCTTCTGCGTCACCACCGTTGTGGAGGAGAGAAAAATAGAATACAAGCTTGATTGTTGCTGAAATGAGAAAGCAATTATGCAAAGGGAAGAAGTTAGGTTATTCAACAATGTAAGATATTAGATATTTAGTTAAAAGATATTTAGAATGTACATAAAGCTATACTCACTACTCTTTATTAGACATAAGGACAAGAAAACTCTGAAGTCAATTCTGTCATCCACGTTCAAGGTAAACTCCACAGAGAGATGGTTAACATGGGGCCATGTATTAATTGCATCTTCAATGAATAGTCCCGGTTTACACCATTTCTGTGTGAGGGGTGAACAAGTCCCTGCATCAGCAAAGTCCATTTTCATTCCAGTGCAGTTTTCCAGATAGACCAGAGCACGTGTGACTAGTCCCCCCTCCCAGCAGGTGAGGAAATCAAACGGGCCCTAAAAATAGGCTGGCAGCTGGGAGCTCTTCACTTTGGAGAGAGGAGGGAGGGATGAGTAGGAGGGAGGGAGGGACGGACAGAATCAGGGTTTCCAGCTGGGAAAACAGGTGTGTGTGGAGAATGACCGTCAGGAAGCACCCGGTAAAAATCTTGAAAGATGTCCATGCTGGTTGGTTTGTGCTGATATTTGTGTGTGGGTAGATTTGTTTGTTTGTGTGTGTGTGTATGTGTGTGTGGCATATTAACTGTCAAGTGGTCAGCCTCAGACAGAAGGTTTGAGAAAACCCTGGTATTTAAGTATTTTTACAAAGCTTCGGAAGGGATCCTTTATTGTCCTTTCCTATTGGTTGGGTTGATCTGTCTTCATGCTAATGACGTCTAGCACTGTTTGCATTATGGTATGTGGTTCATGGATATAAGCTGGGGGCGAATCAACCACACAATCTACACACCCACACCATGCACACATGCACATACAGTAGACACACACACACTGTGACAGCAGGGGCTCTCCCTGACCCAGTATCCAGTGGAGCAGCCTGAGGGGCCAGTGATTAACGTCAAGGAGGGTCTGTCCGTTAGTGCTGGCGTTGGTCCTGGCCGTCAGGGTTCCCGGTCCTCCATGCTCCACACTTCCCAGCCTGCTCTTCAAATGTGGCCTACAGGCCATGAGATTGTCACATCCGCCATCCCCCCCATCCTTGCCTTGTTCTAAGAAGCCCCCTTCCTTTCGTTCTGAGCCTTCTCTGTCTTTCTCTCTGAAATCCCATGCTGCTAATTACTGCGATTAGCCTCATTGTTAATCAGCTGTGTGTGAGGCAATGGAGATGCCGCGGACACTTGGTGTTGGAGACATTTGTTTTGTTCATTTATCCTTGAGTTGCTCAAGTAATGGCTTATAGCAAACGAAAGAAAGGGCGAATATGGAATAGTTTCTTTCTCCTGACTGAGGTTAAATACCAACACTTTGTCAGACTTAGCCAGTGTACTTGAAGAGGCAGTGGTAATAGAGTTTGATGTCTTGCATTGTTTTCCTCTCAGCTGGCAGGAGCAAGCTTGGGCGAAGGGAGGAGGTTGTATGGCGGGGAGCAGCAACACAGCTAGTCTCCTGAGAATCGCAGTTGCAGTGACAGCCAAATTGCACACTCTGCAAAAATTGAATAAAAAAACAAGTGTCCATGCAGATCTTTATAGGATGCTTCGCGGTGGATCTGGAGAGACAAGAAAACAGCTTCCGTCTCTTCCCTGGTCCCTTTGGACTCTGGGTTTTCAGTATTTATTAAGGCTCTCACACACTAGCTCTCAATATGGGTTCAGTCATGCAGGAGCCTTGATGTTGGGAATCAAAGCCACTGTGAGGATGGTTCATATTTCGGCATTGAACTTGGTTCCATTGTGATTTATACATTTTTGGGTTGTATGCTCTGTGGCTGTAGCACATACATTGATGGGAACATATCAGTTGGTCACAAGTTAGAGAGGCTGGGTGAAGGTGGCAAGTGTGTGTATTGTGTGTGTGTGTGTGTGTGGAGGGGGTAGTTCCACCCTCCTATAAAAAACCTGGGGAATTCAGAACATCTTGAACCATACCTGAACCAAATACTGTCAGATGGGTTCTGTATCTTCCCCCTTGTCAAGAAGCCCTCACACACACACACACACACACACACACACACACAGTCGCTAGTCCCGCACTCGGTGCCTCCAGATGTGGCTTAATTTACTGCGACTTGGCTAATTACTGTAATTAAGGATTAATTACTGTTAATTACACTCGCATAAACTCATTGCCAGTCAAAGAGCGGGAGCCTTATGAAATGTGCCATTCATAGGAACACACACGGCATGGCCCAGAGGTGTGAGGGGAGCTCTCTGAAGGAGCTTGCTTGGCCCTCTGGCACACCCCAGTTGATCTGCTGTGGAGAGGCCCCGTGTAGGGCCACCGAAAAGGCAGTACAACAGCTCCCTTGGCCCGTCACCTCTGAGCTCCAGCCTGTCTTCCAGCTCCACCACTGTGGGGTCTGCTGACTGTCACCAGTTCCTGGACCTCAGGCTAACTAGTCAGTGACACCATCCTGTGAATTGTTTTATTCTTCTAAATTAGTTCAAAGTAGTTCAATTCAGGTGTCCTACTGTTGACAATACCAAGAAACAAAAGCAGTTTGGGTTCACATTTCCATGATGGCAGTAAGTGTTATTAGGTGGAGATCACAAATGTGTCGATGCTAGCGGCAGCTTTTATATTTAGGATGAAGAGGACATCCAGTGTTGTTGCTTTGGCAAACCATAACCCCCACACACAGAGGCAGCGATACGAGTACCAAACATAGCCATGTTATCATACTGTTTTTTACATGATAAATGAGTATCACTAGCTTTTACAGCTCAGCTGTATGGTATGATAACACACTGAGGAGCCTTCCACGACAATGCTTACCACCCACTGGGATTGCTGGTGGCTGCTCTGCCCTCCATGCATAAGTGTGCATCCCTACTAGCTGGCTGACTCCTCGGGTCGCTACATCTCACACTCGTGACCCCACTGTGGCTGTGCAGCACTGGCTAGCTCAACTAAACTAGACAAGCACCCTGTTGGATTAGATTAAGACAATATACATAAAACACCTTAAGATGGACCTTGGACTAGTGGGATATAATACTGTATTCTCATTTTTAAATAATTATTTTAATGAAGGTCTTTTAAGTTTGAGCGTGGCGACTGGTGCGTGTGGGCAAGTAGGGAAGCGGTTGTAGGGGGAGGCGGGGGTGTAAATGGCCTTTCCTCTGGTGCTGACTGCCTCGTTATCAAGCACAGCCCCTGAGGCTCTGAGCACGGCCGGTCTAAGCCACATATGACGATGATAATTACTGTTATTAGAAGTAGCTGCGGGGGGAGCTTGCTCTGAAAACACCCAAACTGGCTGACTGGGTGACTGGCTGGCAGGTTGACTAGCTGGCAGGGTGACTAGCTGGCTGGATGACTGGCTGGGTAGTTGACTGGCTGGGTGTGTGACTGACTGGCTGGATGAGTGACAAGCTGGCTGGGTGACTGGCTTGCTGGGTGACTAGTTGACTGGGTGACTGGCCGACTAAATGACTGGCTGGTGGACTGTTTGGATGTCTGGCCAGATGACCAGATGACTGGCTAGGTACTGGCTAGCTGAATGGCTAAATGACTGGCTTGGTTACTGAGTGATTAGCTGGGTGACCATCTGATTGGTTGCCCTCTCAAGCCGATTCTGCAGCTACATGAAACTATAGATGGAGAGACAGAGATGGAGAGAGGAGAAAAATGGAGAAGATGGCAGGAAAAAGAAGCAGAGGGGGACAAGCGGCCACCAAATCCTCCTAATGTGACGCCTGTCAGCTCCTCTCCCACCAGCTGTCACCTCCCAAACGCACTGGGATTCATTTTTTTAATTGACACCTCACTTTCCTATTCCATTTGTCTTTTTCGCTTCAGTCCTCCTTCCCCCCCCCCCTCCTACTATAAGCTACCTTCTTCTACACCACTTCCACCATCATCTTTCTTCTTTCTCTTCCTCCCCATTGAGCCTCCCATTGGGGCATATTTGTCCTCGTTTTGTCCTTGACAAAACCACCACACTGACCCTTACAAAAAGGACATGCTCCCCACCTTCCTGTACCCTTGTATGTGACTGACTGTTCTGGGCCCTTTATCTGTAGATGGAGCAAATACCAGAGATGTGTACTGATAAGGGAGACCATCATAACCATGTATATATTTGGCAGATGCTTTTCATCCAAAGTAATGCAATGGGGGGATTTTGACCTTCTAGATCTGTTGTCAAAAGCTCGACCAAGGAGCTATACCTATATAATTTAACAGCACTTGTTGAATAATGTACTTGATTTCCTATGCCAATAGGTTGACTACGGAAGTAAATAGGATAGATTACGTTTCTACAAGATTGTAAGAGATTTTAATCTCTTAGGTGGTGAGCGATTAAGAAGTTCATTTTCCATGTTCCCATGACATACCTTTATCACATGCAGTGTACATGGTGAGGATGTGTTGTATAACTGATTGCTTTAAAATCCAGGTAACAAGTAGTAGTTCTAGTCCTTGTCATGTGTAAATCATTGAACCATTTTCAGGTTGCCAGTGTTTTTTCCCCATCCTAGAATGGTATGTGGCGTGGATGAATGGTGGCGATGTTGCATTATCATGTGGCTGTCGCATTCACTCCCGTTGACTGCTCTGTGACAGGCCCAAACACTCTCTCTTCTTTCTCCCACTCACATTCACATGCAAACACTCAGACACACACACACACGCACACCGGCCTGCGTCAGGACTAGATTTATTAACTTCTGAAACCCTGGATGACGTGGGCCCACTGCCCACAGAATCAATACATAATACATCCACACATGCTGCCCACCCCCAGCCCTGGTGAGTGTGACTTGCAGAGCTAAGCAGGGGATAGACACACACACAGCTCTGCAGAGCAGAGTGTATTGTGTTACAGTATCCATGCAAAATGGATCCGGTCCAGCGCTGGGTGGTAGCTGCCAGTCAGACGAGGCGAGGAGGGTAAACCTTCATCATGACTGTCAGGAACATCGCAGCTGCCTTGTTTAACCGTACATCTTTCTAATTGTGACAGAATACTTCAACATCATTAATTAAACATGCTTTCTTTTAAACGCTCAGGGGGAGCATGCACTGGGGACGTTGTGTGCCAATACACACGCACTGTGTGTGTGAATATGTGTGTGCATGCATGGGAGGCTAAGGTTTAGTTATGTACAGTGTACAATGTTTTTGATCCCCTAGAAACGTAGACAGGTTACACTTAAACAAGTAAAGCAAGGAAAAAACTAATAATTAATTGAGATAATAAAATAAAGGTGGCATGTGGTGAATTGCAATGCCTTCTTCCGTAATGATTATGATGGCATGGCATTCAACCCAAGATATTAGGCAAGTATTGAGCACTAAATGGTTTCACAGCTATTATTGCACACAACTAAAAAAAGCTGGTGGCAATAGAAAGGGTAATTACGTCATGGCAGAGTGAATTGTATGATTATCCTTATTATTTGTGTTTATTTTATCCATGTCATGCTTTTAGCCCTGCTCTGGAGGATCTAAGGGATGAATAAATCACAGTTTGGATCATTAAATGTCCCCTCCAATTGAGAGAAGCCAGCGCTATAGCTTTACTGGCAAGAATGTGCGCTCACACACATATATGCACACTCTCCTCATCTGCACTCTTGAACTTTTCTCTGTCCCTTTTGCCCTCTGTTATACTTCACACATTGCTCGGGAACCCTGGTCTGATGGTGGTGCTGGTCAGTAACAGGGAGGGAGATGGTGTAGAGGAGAGGTAGGATGGGGGAAGATGGACTAGGAGAAGGTATGGAAGGAGGTTATGAGAGACACTGCTGTTCTCCATTGGGGATCTAGGAGTCCAATAGAATTTCAGTGTAAGCGCCCATTCTCCTCCTCCTCTTCACTTGCAAAAAACTCCAGACATAGAAAACAAAGCACTATGCCTTTGCAGCTCCTTAACATCCACATGCCTCTATGACAGTTGTTTTTTTTTCATTTTCAGCATTCTTAAATTCCCCTGAATCACCCTTTATGTTGGCACGTAAAGGACATGTTGAGACGGCTCTGGGGGTGTGTGACTGTCTTAGTCAGTAAATGTTGATGGAACGGGAAGCTACACCTGATTGTTTTTCATCTCCTTTGATCCAGAGGGGCAGGCCCTGCTCCTTTACTTAGGGAGCCTCCCTGTGGTAGGAGGAGGAAGAGCAGCCAACTGCACACCTCATCAGAATGTTGTCCTGTTAGAACGTGGTAATTAGCTGGTGGAAAATACTGTTTCACTCCGATGTTGGTACATGATACACTCTATGTATGTGTGGGGTAGAGGTAGATGGGGCTGTGGTGTACATTTGATCAGTTATCTGCCACAAAACATAATTTTACATCTGGTTGTGTGTGTGTGTGTGTGTGTGTGTGTGTGTGTGTATGTGTACGTGCGTGCGTGCGTGCTTGTGTCTGTAGTAGCAGACCATAGTGTCTGTGTGAGTGTGAAGTAATGGTTCAAACCTTAGCCACTGAGAAGAACAGACCAATTGAACAACTTTATTATTGTTCCAATTTCTGGAAAAAGTACACATTTCCATACGGACTATTTGTATTTAGAGTTTGATAAATGAATCTCATGTAATGAAAAACTAAATTTATATGTATTAAGACTAGCTGTGTAGGAATGTATTATATTGAGCATTCAGTTAGCCAGTAGTTATACAGTTGATTATTCCCCTATATTGTGGTAGGTGTTGCCATTGATGTTAGATGGCTGCAATTAAGTTAGTTTTATTCTTGAAAAAATGCCTCACTCCAGTCAAACGTGATATAATGTCTTGTATTTTGATATAATGTCATATGTCTAACTGTTGCTGTAAAGCTACAGTAGGTAAACATCACAGTTCATTAAAAAAGAAGAGGAAAGACAAATTGACTCTCAAAGTCTGTGTTAAATAATTAGAATGATATTCAAAAATTACTTAAATTAGATTCTTATTACCTTGTGCTGGTGCCAGACTCTGTGAAACTAAAGGTTTTATGGCACGGATGTGAGCTATAAAATGAATGGTCACATTTCATACTGCAAAGTTGGTAGAATAATTATTTAAAAATCCAGATTAATCAACAACTGCTCTCCAGACAGATTCCTCATAATAACACAGAATTCAACGTCTCAGATACTGTAATGTGTTACTGTATGTCACGGCAACAGTCTTGGGCAGTGGAAGTAGAACTACTATATCTTTAAATGTTCAAATTACCTTTGTCTTTTTTAGATGAGAATAGAAACTGTGAAACTTTTTCCATACCGTCACGTGTGCCTCTCTTCTGCAGTGCTCAGTATCCGTGGCGCCCAAGAGGAGGAGCCGCCAGATGCCCAGCTCATGCGATTGGACAACATGCTCCTGGCAGAGGGTGTGTCGGGACCAGAGAAAGGGGGCGGCTCTGCGGCGGCCGCAGCAGCTGTGGCAGCAGCAGGAGGCGTGGGGCCGGACAACTCAGCCGAACACTCAGATTACCGGGCCAAACTGACCCAGATTAGGCAGATATACCACACAGAGCTGGAGAAGTATGAACAGGTAGGAGAGACCTGGAAAGCTCTGCATCCAAATGCACAGCTAAGGCCCAGTCCAAAAGGTGTAAACACTGCCATCCTCATACAAATCCAAGTATTTTTATTGTTGACATGTTAAGCAAAATGTTACTAAATGTAGTCAATGTTAGACGTTAATTTAAATGATCACTCTAGAATAGTAAAAACAATCCATTCAAAACACAAAAAATGTTGTCGCCCTTATTTTGTTCTTTTTGTGTTAATCCTCTCATCAAACCAGACCTCCCATGACACCTCATAAGTAACCAAGCTCTAAACATAAATTTGCACCTGGCAGTACTTGTATCAGTCACACACCAGCACATTGCCAAGGAAGGCAACTTTTTGTCATTTTCTTTGACGTCAAAATACTTCAAAATATTGCTGGCTTTTACGAGCACCCAGTAATCAGAACTAACTGTCAGTATGTAAATACACCTGAGTATGCCCTGTGTCACCACGCTATGTTTATTGCGTAGTGAAATGGTTCTGCGTGTGTAGGAGCGGAACGCACGTTTGCGTCGAAGTGTGGTATTGTTTTTTAACTGACGTGTCACCCTCGTGGTGACAGTCAACAGACACCCCAACTCACAATGCCAGGCGCAGCCTGTGACTGATGCTGACAGAGAAGTAGAAAGCAAGGGAACAACAACGATGAAAAAAGACTGAGAAACATGGAGAATGAGAGAGAGCTCATACCCATTGAACTTGAACAAGACTGAAAGTCTGCTGTCATTTTGTCTTCGCTTTTTTGTTTTTTTCCCCCTGTGCTGTACACGCCCTCTATATTCATAGAACACATCACTCAGCCTCTTTCGACATAAAACTTTGACTACTGTAACTTTGTAACTTCTGTAACTGCTTCAAAATAACAACCCCCCTCAAAATGATAACCTTGCGGTTGGCACTCAAAGGATTCCACCTCTTTCTATGCTTGTGTGTGAATGTATGTATGTGTTCATGTATGCAGGCCTGCAACGAGTTCACTACCCATGTGATGAACCTACTGAGGGAGCAGTCTCGAACGCGTCCCATCTCGCCCAAGGAGATTGAGCGCATGGTGGGCATTATCCACCGCAAGTTCTCCTCCATCCAGATGCAGCTGAAGCAGAGCACCTGTGAGGCCGTCATGATCCTGCGCTCCAGATTCCTTGATGCCAGGTCAGTCCACGCACGTCTGCACTTTGTGTCCGTACAGGTATGTGAGGATGGATAGATCTCTGAATTTCAGATTTAAGTTACCTGGTTGTACCTTTGCATGGTTGTAAAGGCTAAAAAAGCAGGGTAGATCCCTTTTGCCTGTTCAGATGCTCTAGATTCTGAGTGGCTCACACTCACTCTCTCTCTTTCTCGCTGTCTCTTATACCCATTGCCCGTCATCACTCTCCTCCTTTCATCTTAAAGACGAAAGAGGAGGAACTTCAATAAGCAGGCAACAGAGATCCTGAATGAGTACTTCTACTCTCACCTCAGTAACCCCTACCCCAGTGAGGAGGCCAAGGAGGAACTGGCTAAGAAGTGCAGCATCACAGTCTCCCAGGTGCAGTACCCTACCCTACCACACAACACAACATCCTAAGTTCAGTACCCTACCACACCACACAGCATCCTACGTGTAGTACCCTACCACACCACATAACATCCCAGGTGCAGTATCCTACCACAACACACAACATCCCAGGTGCAGTACCCTACCACACCTCACAACAACAATATCCTAGGTGCAGTACTCTACCAGACCTCACAATATCCAAGGTGCAGTAGCCTACCACACCTCACAACAGCCAAAAGAGCAACAAAAGTATTTCAATAGCCACAGTCAGTTATGAAGTCCACCTAACTTTAGTTTAAATGCTTTGAACAACGCAGTAATGTCAGTGGTGAAATGCTTAAAGATTTATACTAAAAATTAATAATAATCAGTGTAACAGTTTTTTTTTACAAAAGGAATGTATTTATTCCTTTGGACTCTCCAGGTATCCAACTGGTTTGGTAACAAAAGAATCCGATACAAGAAGAACATTGGTAAATTTCAGGAGGAGGCCAACATGTACGCAGCAAAGACGGCTGTGAGTGCAACAAGCGTGTCTGCTCAAGGCAGCCAGGCCAACTCCCCCTCCACCCCCAACTCTGCAGGTCAGCACAAGACAATGACACACAAATACAATCGTTTCAGCGTAAGACTTAGAGTTAGACACAATATGTGACAGAGGGACACAATGACCTTTTCCCAGACCTCCACTGAAGAACCCTAGATCCTTGGATGTAAATCTTTTGACTAACTGGCAATCCAAACCAACCCAATGATTGCAGAGTAAACCAACGATTTCCATGTCTATCTCATTTTTGTGCACTTCCTTGGTCTACCGAGGTCTATTTCTCCCTACCTCCCTCAATTCCTTGAATTTTCTCTATATCTAAACCCTTTTATCTCCCATCTATGTTTGTGTGGTGGGGTTTGTCTGGTGAGCTGGGTGGGATGGAGGGACCGTCTGGTCCTCTCGAGGCTCATCCATCCTGCTCCTCGTCCGGTTGACCTCCTGTAGGTCATTAAGCTGCTGAAAGGGCATTCCAAGTCTTTTGTCATATAGGGAGTTTTCCACAGTATTGGATTATGGCCAGAGTTTTTTTTCCTGTCCAAATCTAGTTAGGCAGTTCTCTCTCACGTCTGTGGACATACGGTTCACAGGACAAAGATGTTTCTTTCAGTCTTCCTGCAGATCAATTAGTGCTTCCTTAATGACACACTAGTACCAAGCAACTTTGACAATGGAACCATAAAGGTTATGGCCCAGTTTTGACATCAGTGCCTGCATGGCTATTAGTCATATTGTTATTCTATTATTGTATTATCATATGATCATACCTATCAGCCCTTCTGGTCTCATCTTTAAAACTTTTCTAAGACTGGCTTTTTCTCCCATTTTTAACATCATATTTTAACCATAACTTAAGACAGTAGATCATTGCATCTATCCTCAATCTCAAACATGTTGCTGCTATCCCACCCTTCCCCCACTCTTACTAATACATTTACTGCTTTTTTGCTGTTGCATGAATGTGTTTATTCCACTCTTCCTGCCTTCACTTCTTTTTTATGTATATATTTCTCTCTCTTTCTGTCTGTCTCTGGCTTCCGAATCTCTCTATCTCCTTTGATTTCTTTCTCTCTGTCTCTTTCTCTCTCTCTCCCTTGCTTTCCGTCCTCCCAGGTTCTGCTGGCTCTTTTAACATGTCCAATTCTGGAGACTTGTTCATGAGTGTGCAGTCTCTCAATGGGGACTCGTACCAGGGGGGGCAGGTGGGAGCCAACATTCAGTCGCAGGTAGGCACCTCTCTTGTCAGGGACTGGATTCGATTTTTTGTTGTTTTACAGAGATAGAAAGTCTCTTGACCTTAACCAGAGAGACAGAGAAGTCACACTTTGCCTTTGGCAAAATACTAATACAGTGGTCATTGTCAACTCACCAATGGATAAACAACTACGACAGATTTGGAAACAATACAACAGCAATCAACACCCCTGACATGGGTTACCATAGCCACCGGTGCCCAACACATCCTGACCTTGCCCAGATGGACAAGAATGACCAACACAAGGTTTCTGTGTGTTGGGGTTCTCACCCTGGGTTGGAGAGTCACTTGTGGTGACATTCTCATTTTAATCAAGCCCTTCAGCCCCATCCTTTCCCTCCGCTCCTTCATTTCTTTTTAAATCAGCTCTCCAAAAGCTTTGGGTATCTTATGAATATGCAAAAGCATAATACCCTCAGGAAGAAGTGGTCTCTCGGGTTGAAAGCTAATTCAAACCAATGTCCTTGTCAAAAGGTTATTCGCCAAGTGTTACTAAATGGCTTCCCAGTCACTGAGGATAAGCAATGAACTGAATATGTAAGAGATATTAAATTTGAGGCTCAGAGCGCTGCTGTTGTATTGTATTGTAAAATAACATGCATTACGAGTCCCCCAGTGCTCCTCTACGGTATTTGGAATTGTTCATCACTGCCCTTTTTCATGTTTACTGTCTCATTTTGGGCCAAAACATTCAGAAATCTTGGCAGTAACCTTTTCAGTACCCTTTTTGCTATCAACCTGACCTTTTCATGGCTCTTTTCGTCACATGGAGCTTTTGTTTGAAACATCCGTGCATCTGTCTGTTCCAGGTGGATACTCTTCGCCATGTTATCAGCCAGACAGGAGGATACAGTGACAGCCTAGCCACCAACCAGCTGTACAGTCCACAGGGCATCAACGTAAGACAAAGACAAAACAACCTTGATTCTTGATGAATGTATTTTATTGCCTTTTCTACCTTTGTTCTTTTGGTGCCCCTACGTTCTTTTATTGAAAAGGAGTCTGCTCGTAGCAATGTCTGTCAGAGCTGGGCTCACACTGGGGATGGGGTGTGGCCTGTCATGCTCCTGGCTGTCTGAGGACATCAGCTTTGTCGAGTCAACTACAGCCATCAAGAGCAATGGCGCAGGTGTTGTGCTGTCACCCAAGACAGCAAAACAGTGCACTTGTTCTGTCAGGGAGGCCTAAAGCAATAGAAGATCTGTAGAGCAGCACATTTTGTTGTCACTTCTCGGCAGGCCAGAACAGGGAACAGAGATTCATAGCTAATTGAAACAGAGGGGGAATCCATATGACATGTAAGTGTGCATGGAGGGTTGCAAGGCGTTTCACTTTTAAGGCATACTAATTTGACACCTGACCACTTGTTCCGTGTCAAAAACTTTGATAAGGTGCTTAACTTGGACAACGTTATTATTTAGTCGTTTTTATAAACTATCTTCTGGCTCTGTTGGAGAACGCACAGGTTCCTAGGTTTGTTCCTAGGTTGTCACAGCAATCCTTGAATTTTAATTATACCTTTGATAGGGTGTTGCAGAAGCACACAATTTGAAAAGTATTTTTATTCTAAATTCAATGACAGACGGCCTCAGTCTAAAATAACAGGGTTGGAAAATAAGAGGGTGCCAAAGCCCATTTCCAGCAATCACTGATGGCATGGAAATTGCCATTAATGTGCCAAATGCTCTTTAGCAAGGGCCTATCTCCGGTATGGCCTCCATTCTACAAAGCCATTATATTTCCCTCCCAATAGACTGTGTGATAATTTACTATAATCGATCCCCCCCACCAGACATCTTAGGATTTGGAACGTGTTCGTAAACGGTTTGCAGATCCTCAGAAATAACCCTCTATTGTTAGTGTTGTGGAAGGTGAACCTTTCAGATATACATAAGTCCCTAAGTTGTTTCTCTATAGATTCAATCTAATTTACAGGAAAGTAAAATTAATGTTGTATTATCAGCACAAACCAGGATGACTAATAAGAATATTAACCATCATATTGAGTTGACTGTCTTGTCTCTCCACAGACAAATGGTGGCTGGCAGGATGCCCCAACCCCCTCGTCAGTGACCTCACCCACAGAAGGACCTGGAAGTGTTCATTCGGACACCTCCAATTAAATATTTCAAATTTCTAAACCATACCCCACAATGATGAACTGGCTTGGCCAATCACAGTATTAAAGATGTACAGAGCCTAATCTACAGAATCTTCTAGTTTGGAGGGGTGCTTCAGGATCCTAACTCACAACCTTACAACCTTTCTTAAGATGCTGATGGACATTTGGGATACACTCTGCATATTTCAGAATAAAAAAATAAAATAAAAACAACAAAAAGGAATAGCAATGTTATTTGTACAGACTTCACAAGATGTTCAGAGAGTGAGGGTTACCTAGATATTTACCTGATAAAACCCATACAACCATGATTGACAAATGCTTTATTCTACCTCTCTGACAACTAATAGGTTAAATTGTCATAATGTTATATGTTTGGAAATAACATATTTGAGAGCAAGAGGTTCCCCATCATTGATTGATTTTGCAGTTTTTTTCCTATTCAGTGGTATGTCATATATATGTGGCTCCCCTGTTTACAGTGTGTGCTTGTAAAACTTGCTTTTGCCCTCTACAACAAGGAAGAATGAAACTATTTAGTGTTTTCCTACAGCCCCAAATCTACTGGAGGATGCGGGTCCACCTGGTGCATACAGCTTGACTAGCACTAGTTGTGGGACATTTGCAACATATTGATACGAGGTGGACAAGTTATATAATTTGAAATTGACCATCCACAGTAGGTGTTTGTCTTCCTTCTCACCTTCCCTTTGTAACCTATCAAAATGTGTGTCTGCCGTGGATTCCAGGAGGGCCTGGAAACCTTCTGTCCAATCTGTTGTCTGTTGAGGGCTTGTAAACTTGAGGGAATATTTGGTCTTTCGTCTCCCAGGTAAACCTGTGAAATATGTCCTGTGTAAAACTAAAATAAATACCTGTCATCAACAATCCAGATGAGCTCGATTCAAATCATTCATTTTGGACGGAAGTATAAACAAGGTTTAAGTCTCATCTGACACCGTCATCTTCAATCACTTGCCCTTGTTGGGTTCTGCAGCCAATCAAAGTAGAGCAAATGGTGAGGGTGGCGGAATCATAAAGTCTTTATTATATTATCTCATGCCATTTCCTTGCTTGACCTCCACATTTATTTAGCTTGGTGCTTCTGCACTTGTATAACCTACTCAAAATTGTACAAGACTAAAGCAAGTTAGTCTTTAATTTGATCAAACTTTTAAATGGCTGATCCAACCACCCCTTGACAAAACCTGAGATCCAATAGTGCAATAAGTTTGTATTCTCTCACAGACTGCAATTTCAGAAGACAGATACTTTTCAATATTTGCAAAATGTAGCCGTAAACCAAAACAGTTTGATATGTCCATCCAAAGTTTATTTGATCACAGTGCCATTCATGTTCATTCACTCCTCTATGTTTAATCATTCATCATAATTATGTTGCTGTATAGCTCTTGAAAAATAGACGCCATCTGAACTATGTCTAATTGAACGATATTGGTGAACTGTCTGGTAGAAAATCATTTCAGCAGAAAAATGTCTTTCAAGGTTCTGTGTAACTAAGTTTGTTTTTCAGTACATTAAATCAGAATCCAGTTAAACAGGGAAGTCGTTATGATAATATAATTTCAACAGTAACACTTGCTCTATTATTGCAGGTAACACCAGGTCTGAACTTTAGGCCAGGAGATGGTTTTTCTCAATGATGAAGAATAATTTTCTCAATATGTATTCTAATTCCCCCTTTGTGACACAACACAATGCTTTTAAATACTTTTCACTGTAGAGCTATAACTCCCAAAACCAGTTGTATGCATTCCTTTTTAAACATTTAGTTTGCTGTAACATGCTTGAGTTTACTGGTATAGGTCCCTAAAAAACAAAAGGAACAGAAGTCACATTTTTTTCAATTTATTTGTGTCCATATTTAGAAACCATTCTAAATACTAACATATAATATGGAACAAAAAAGGAAAATTCATTAGTCAGGCAGCTTTTTCACATTTTCTGCCATTTATATATTGTTGTGTGGGCTATATGTTTTAGTGTATTTTCTTTTGTATTGTATGGGACTGTTGTATACTTGCTTTCCCCCTATGTGAATTAATTCATTTTCTTAGCTCATGTGTTCATGTGCACCATAGTGCTTGACTTGCTTAGTTGAAAAAGGGATTAAAATGCGATGTAATACAACACAACCAAGAAGTTGCTTTTCATCTGTGAATACTCCAGAAGAAAATCCCTTTTAAGTAAATTCAATTGATTTAAATTATTTGTTTGCTTAAATACCAGAAATATGTAAATATAACTGTGTAACTCCAGAGGGAAAGTTGTACAAGGTCAATGAAAACGGAAGCCTGTTACTTTAATATGCTGTATGTGCTGCTGTCTACCAGTGGGTCGGATGGCACCCACCCAAAACCATCCCAGGGAATCAAACTTACAGCATTCTGACACACATTATCACATGCTACCAAATAGTTTGCCTCTGGTGTGATACTGGCCTATTTCCCCTCATCACTGGAAGGGGGATGTGTGGGGGTTATATCTACTGTATATAATGAGTGGAACATGTAAGGCCTCATACAGTATATCATACCCCCAGTTTAAGGCCCACAATACTTGACGTCAGGAGTGACGTCAGTTTTATACTTAAAGGGGAAGAGACAAAGTCATCCAATTCAATGCTTTTAAATGAGCAATTTAACACAATAAATGAACAGATTTTATGTCTGTGAAGATTATATTCATGGCTAATGTCTGGCAACCAGAGGTGGTCCTGTTGGTTTTGTTGACATGAGCACTGAAATATGACAAGAAATGGCAGAGTAGTGATGTAGTTGGACACCTCCCTTATGTAACAATTAAACCACAGTAGTAATGGAAGTTAGATTTAAAACTGCTGCATATTCACAATTGCCTAAATTGGGCAGAGATGGAGGAACAGTGGTAAGAAAGCTCATGACAGGACCCTTGATCTGGATCAATGCCCAGACCTAGAAGCTGCTCAGACAGATAGGAAAAGCTGATTGTTGATACATCAGCAGTTCCTCATAAATCAAAATGGGATCAACATGTCAGTGAAAGTGCACTATTCTCAACTACAGTACTCCAACTATGGAACATGATAATGACATGGCTATCAACACCTTACATATCAATACTTCCTCACCACTAGCAGTCTCTGCCATACAGTTGGCACTCCTGATGTCTCAAAGGTGGCATTCAATAGGCTGAGTAAAAACGAATGATTTTGTTAACGTGTGTACCCAGCCATGCAGGCAATCCGATTTAAATGCAAGTGCTGTCTAGTGTTAGTGTGTGGTCCAGACAGCATGTCCAAGCCAAGCACCCGCTGCATAAGTCCTAAGGTGGAGTGACAACTAAATTTACTGATGCCATTTCTACCAAACAAAACAAGCATGTTGGAAGGACATTTCCAATGGAAGCTTACTTGATTTAAGGATAATCTTAATTTAATGTGACAGATCTACACGTCAATGGTGAGGGTAATGTAAAATTATAATATTTTTTTTTTAATTAAAATAATTTCATTCATTCTTGACTTTCAACTAACTTAATTTTCAAACAATTTACACAATATTCTTTAAGTCAAATGTAATATTAAAAAATGCTTTCCCCCCCACTACCTAAGGTTTACACGGGGAGAGTTCCCATTCGTGGAGGCGAATTCCAGACTGCAGAGCAGGTGCGTTTGAAGAAACAAGGTTTGCTCTTGTCAAAGATGTCCTCCAGCCGAGGTTCTTCGATCTCCCCAAAGTAACTATCCAGGTCCAGTGGATTGAAATATTGCTTCATCGTCAACTGCTTTAGACTGAGGCCTAAAAGACAGTCAAAATTCAATTCATATGATATGAAGCAAATTTGTTATGGTTTTCAGTAACTGTATCCTCCCCTTTTCCATAAGAACTTTAAGTATTCCAGAAGAAAACTGTTCAAATGCCATTTTCAAATGTCATTATTATGTCATGAGGCAAAAGCCACATTGTACTGTCCATGTGAACTATAACTACAGATGTGAATGGTGATCAGTTCATTTATAATGTCATGAATCATGAAAATAGGCATATTCATTTGCCATCAAAATACCTTCTGCCCACGATGGAATGGGTTTCCTGGGTGCCGACTCATCATCTGTGGAGTCATCGCTATTCTGGTCCATCCCATAATTCTCAGGATCATAGCTGATAACCAAAGGTTTGGTGCCACCCTTTGGAGTCATTTCATAAGACTGAGGTGATTGCTGCAGGGAAGGACATAATCATGCCACAAGTCTGAATAGCATATTATTATGCCAGGTGTGTATGTGGGTGTAAGTTCTTTGGACATGACAAATAAAAGGTTTGTCTATATCTGAGTAAACATTCACCTCAACATCCAACAGATTCTGTCAAACAAGAACTAGCAAACAGTAATAGTGTCATGGCCAATTGCGTTAATGGGGTGGGGTTTTGAGGTATGGTTTAGAGAATGAGATTACACATATCGTAATTGTGTCCAAGCAATAAAGAAAAACAAATTCAAATGTCAACACTATACTCAATGATACGCAAGCCATATACTTGACAAAACGTTGCAATGTTCCTAAGCATTTCATAGTACATTTACAAACAGCAATGTTTTTGTGAAAGTACTACCACTAGCTATGGTGATCATAGTATCAGAGAGCAAGAGCCATGATGGCCACTGTACTATAAATTAACCAACATCTAAATCTAACATTAATCACTAGCTGCACCAAGGGCGTTGGTACAGCACTAGCTATGAAAATAAAATTCTCAGGTTCAAAATATTGAGGTGAGTATTAAACAGAAAGGTAGAAAGGCGCAGTTACTCCCATACCTCAATGTCTACAGTCTGGTTTAAAGCTACTCCTTTTCCTACAGGTGTCATGACAGCATGCTGCAATAGAGAGGCGTTTTAGAGAACAGTTTTTAACCCTTCAAATGCGATGAAATTAAATATCTGAAAGAAACATACTATACACAGATATAATAATAATAAACAACATATAACAAACAGCACTTAAGTTAATAACCTCTGGCTTGAAAGCTTCTCTGTGTTTGGCAGCCCTCTCCTCTTCAGCCAACATCGCCTGCTCCTCCTTGTGGAACACACACAATATTAAATAGTGTGTGTGTTCACTTAAGAAGGAGCATTCACTTAAATAATTAAGTCAGTATGCTCAGCTGAGCAACAACACTGCATTTTTAAATGTACCCTCTTTTCCTCCTGTATCTCCTTTCTCCTCTCCTCTAGCAGTCTATTTTCCTTCTCCCTCGCACACTTCTCTACTTCCCTCTGGAGAGCCAGGGCCTTTTCCCACTCCGCTCGCTCTCTGAAACCAGCAAGAAGCAAGTTAAAGATAATCCTACAAATATGATAAAAATTTGAAATGTACTGCAATTGCTTGGCTCCTCCGGAAGACTAATCAAATGGGGAAACGGCTCACTTTTCACCAGCTGCCTGTTTCCTTCCCTCTAAGTCCTTCTCCCTCTCCTGCTCCTTTTTCAGCTCATGCACCCGGCGGGCCTCAGCCAGTTTGCGAGCTCGCTCTTGCTCCTCCTCTGCTCTGCGCCAGGCCTGCTGCTCCTGCAAGTGTCTCTCCTCTTCCTCCTAGGGTCACAGAATCACATCCATCATGTACCAACTTCAGCAAATCCACCCCCCCCCCCAAAAAAAAAACAATTGGGTCTTGGGAATTAGGTCTCACAGCTTGTTGGATCTTCTTCCTCATCACTTCATCCTCCAACCTCCGCTCCAGTTGTTCCTGGCGCTTGGTGGCCACCTTGTTTTTGGCCTTCTCTTTGGCCAAGTGCTCCACTCTCAGCTGAGAAACAGTGCATATACAAGAGCCACGTTGCATGCTCAAGAACCCTTCGAAATGTCACTGAATGACCATAACCCTATACTCACTTGATCGTTTTTCTCGTAAATGTGTGCAATTCTTTGCTCAATTTTATTTTTTCTTTCTTTTTTTCTCTGTTCTTCCTTAACTCTCTCCTCTGCAACCTTTTGGAGTCTTTCATCCCTCTTCCTAAAAACGGATGACGTAAACAAACATAAGAAATGAGGCTAATCCAAGCAAGTAGCAACATTTTACAAACATTAAACTGACCACATTTGACTCAACACAAAGCTTTTCATCTCCTCACGTTTTCTCATTTTTTCCTCCTCCATCTTTCTCTTTCTTTCTTCCACCTGCTCCTGCTTCTTTTTAACAGCCTCCAGTTTCAGACGCTCCCTTTCCTTAAGAATACATGTATACATATACAATATATACACACACAATGTTTCTACATAAAATGCTATAGTAGTATGTTAATAGTTTATAGACAGAAGCCCACTAGTATCATTTCTATCCACCAACACAGATGAGATGGGGTGACAAGATGTTGACACATTTGGTGACGTGCCAAAAACTACTCTACAAACCCCCCCACATTCATTCACAATCCGACCTTATTAACACTTACCACAATACCACTGAGACTAGGGAGCGGGGTGGAAGAGAAATATTTGATTAAGAAACTACATTATGAACGTTCTACAAAAACTGAAGCTATTCTATAAAACATGGACAGACTGTAAAGGTAGCAGATTTGAGGAGGCCAGATCGGGGCTTACCTTGGCATCTACTTTGAGAGGAGTGGTGTGTTTAATGAAGGACTTCATCACACTGCCCCAGCCTACAGAGCTTGAGACCATCAGCATCTGGTTCTTCTGCACAGTATGGAGGAAGGACCTCATATTGGGCCTTATTGCCTAGGCATCACAGGTTTAATATAGTGATAGAATGATGTTGGAAAAGCAACAGGACAGTGCTATGACTAACAGTTTAAAAACACCCTCAACGTACAGTCTGGCTCTTGGGAGGAGAGGGTTTCTTCTCTGGGATTTGGAAATCGCCTGATGCATCTGTACCTTTACGTTTGGAGCTTGGTCGAGATCTAGGACAAGGACATCATTGACATCGAATGCACCTTTACTAAATGACTTACTCTATGACTTTAGGCCTAAATGGTTTCACAACTTACCTCAAAATTGAGTGTGACTGATTTTTTTTCCAGCTGCCATCTATGGACAAATCAAACTTGGGTAACTATGGTTGTTAAGCCACCTTCTCACACAGAACAAAGATACCACGCACAGACCACCATTTACACAGCAGGTTCCATAAGCCCACTAACAGCCTACTTTTATTTCCAATTTAAAAAAAAATTCATAATATAAAACGATGTTTTTGTTGGGTATGTTTGTGAACACTTAAGATGTCTCAAAAGTTGATGTGACCACTTGCCCTGATGAAAACTTTACCTCAATTTGAATTGATTCTAAATGTTTGGGCAAATGTTACAAAAACACTATTCCAGCACCCCTTTACAGCATCCTGGAGACGAAAGTGTTTTAGCCTTTTCAATTGTTCCCAAAACCATTCAACAAGAATGACAATGATCAGTAAGATGCTATTTTAGAGTTAGCCTGTCTAAACTTTCTGTAGGTGTGGCCTATGATCTAGCCTGGGATTAAAATGATTTGGCTGGCACGCGCACAGACGCACAGCACCTGAACCAGAGCAGGGTGTGCTGCTCTTGTCTTTGGTGTTGACGGGGATGGTGGAAACCATGCTAGGAGTGTTCTGGGCCATGGAGCGGGTGAAACGAATGCCGTCAGACTCTGACTGTGGAAGGAGTTTCTTATCCAGAACTTCTGGAGAAGTGTCTGTGTGGGTAGCTTGAGTCTGTTCTTCTGCTGTGGTCGCCTCTTCAGACACCACCCTAAAGGCAAACACAGTATGAACTTCAAAGAAATGAACACGTTCTGTTGTTGAGGAGCTAAAACCACAATCAGTGAAATCCCAGACAAACATTCAATTAAAGAATAAAACTGTTTAAAACAAATATGTAATATACTTACCCTTTTGTATTCTCTACAACCTCCTCACCATCAGACATTATGACATCCTCTGCATTGATAAATAATGTCAGTTAAAAAGTTAGACATCTACACCTTACTTAAAACGGCAGAACTCAACCCAACAAATTACCGTCTTTAGCTTTGGACAAAAACAACAGCATTCGATTTAAGACAGCACCCCCTGCCACCTCCAACAATACCACTAAGATGATCTGTGATATTACAGTGCAGCAGCAGAGTTAAACTGTATGCACAAGACAATATGCTGGCACGTACATTTTATGTATGGATTGTGTTAAAACTGCCCTCTCTAAGCCTCTGTATTCCACTCTATACATCCCAACTGTGGTTCATTGTTCATGGCTCACATTAAAGCAAAAATTACAAAGATTTGGATCACATTTAATGATGGATTCAGAAGCTCCCAAGACCGACATGTGCAAGTCATACATTTGCACATAGTCAAGTTCCCAGTTCTAATCCTTTGTTAATTAATCATATAAAGTATGCCAGCTAAATAATGACTGATCCTCTGTAACTGATCCCTACACAAAGAGATTAGGTTTCAATCACGTTTGACGTATTCCAGTCTATGTTCACTACTGCTTGTCCTTGGATTGCATTTTATTATATATGGACCTGTATGTCTTAAATACAAGTTACACACCACTGATGTTACTGCTGCAGGTGGAGCTACCAATACGAGCCTTCTTCTTCAGGAAGGAGCGCCTGGAGGCTCGTCGCACAGACTCGTGGGTCATGCTGTGGCGCAGGCCTGTCAGTGAGCGCCGAAGGGTGAGAGTGTGGCGGACAGAGCTTCTGCGAGTGCTGGAGGGGGTAGTGGCTATGGCAATCTTGGTGGCGAAACGGCCAGGGGAGGGCGAGGCTTTTACTAGTATTTCAGCAGATTGGTAGTCGGCAATAGTGAGTTTTGTCACAGCTTCTGGCACCTGTAGCCTGGCTGGAGAGTGTTGTGGACTTTTAGTGTTTGGACAATCAAACTCCTTCCCAGTCTCTGTCTCCTTTGTTTATGTTGATTGCTGGGATTTGAGCGCTAATCTCTTCTTTAGGTGCTCTCTTTGGAGGCCTATCTGAAAGAGACTTGGGAGGGGTGCTGCTAGTACCTGAAAGCAGCTCCAAATCCTCTGCCTCCTCAGACTGCTGCTTCAGGGCCTGCTTGGTTCTACAAGTGCTGCATTTGGGCTCATCAAACACCTCCGAGGCGGTTGCCTCTGGGACAATATCTTCAGCAATTAGATTCAGTGTACTAACAGAAGAGCGTCGCAAGTTACTACGCTTGCCCTTTGAAAATCTAAGGGTGAAAATAAACAAAGGGTTTGTTAGCCATGCGTAGCTATGAAGGTCACCTAAGTGAGTAGGCTGGAGTACAACATACCGCCGCTTGGCTGTCTTTTCAACACGTCCCAAAGACACACGTTTTCTGCGATTGCTTTTCTTCTGGGATGGGGTCTTTGACATCAATTCTGGCTCGGCACTAAAATCACTGGGATGCAATAGAAAAATTCAGATGTTCATAAATCCTCAATTATTGTAAATGCATAAGAACTAACTCTGTAAATGTGTATGTTCTCATATTTCCAGTAGTCTTAACTTAGAAATGGGAGGGAAGACGCATAAGAAAACTAGAGTATATCCACAACACAAACCCCAGGTTGTCAACTCACCTGTAGAACATCCGATTGGCTTCCTGCTGGATCTACACGAGCCAAACCATGTGGACGTTTTCGATTTCATTTATAAATTCTTGTACTTTACCATCAAACATTTGCATGAGGGCTTGTGTTGACGAGAAAACTGAGCAACTCATGGTGAAAGCCTGAAAGACAATTAGCCTCATTAACAATGCAGAGCTCAAGTTCAAGTTGTGCTTTATTGTCATTCCGCTACAGCTGTACAATATATCGAGACTAGCAAGCCTGCCCTCCAGCAACACTATGACGAAATCGTGAATTTGACAACAACCTTCCCTCCCAGCAATGTTAGTTAATGAGAAATATGATTGACGACGTAAGCTAGCTTGCTAGCAGACAGTAAGTAGTAAATGACTGTCTTCTGGTCAAACATAAAGGTAGTAGTGTAGACTACGACAGTACTGGTAAAATGACGACTAGCTTAGTGCTTGCCTGAAAAAAGACCCCTACCTTTGAAACACACGATACAGGTCTAAATATATGTAGTCAGAAATTTTCTAAAAGCCGCTGCGGTCGACTGTCAGCCTGCAGTGTCAAAAATTCATAAGGCCGTAACTTCAGCATTTACTCTTTTTACGTATCACCCGCTGAAAATGTTCATATAGTTTTAAACTCCCAATACCAATGGGGTGCCGTTCTGAAATGACGTATGCAAAGGTCTACTTGTTTTGTTAACATGTAATGTTGCGCCCTCTTCCAGGTTCATCCCTGTCGGCGAAGACTGGCGGATGAAGCACTTAAAAATATGAAATACACTAGAAAATGTTTTTATTAGGAGCACCTGTTCAATTTCTCATGCATGCAATTATCCAACCAACCAATCACATAGCATTTGCTTCAATGCCTTGTTGATGCTAGAGGTCAGGGGAGAATGGGCCGACTGATTCAAGATAGAAGAGCAACTTTGACTGAAATAACCACTCGTTACAACCGAGGTATGCAGCAAAGCATTTGTGAAACCACAACACACACAACCTTGTGGCGGATGGGCTACAACAGCAGAAGACCCCACCGGGTACCACTTATCTCCACTACAAATAGGAAAAAGAGGCTACAATTTGCACGAGCTTACCAAAATTGGACAGTTGAAGACTGGAAAAATGTTGCCTGGTCTGATGAGTCTCGATTTCTGTTGAGACATTCAGATGGTAGAGTCAAAACTTGGCGAATGAGAACAGGGATCCATCATGCCTTGTTACCACTGTGCAGGTTGTTGTTGGTGGTGTAATGGTGTGGGGGATGTTTTCTTGGCACATTTTAGGCTCCTTAGTGCCAATTGGGCATCGTTTAAATGCCAAGGCCTACCTGAGCATTGTTTCTGACCATGTCCATCCCTTTATGACCACCATGAACCCATCCTCTGCAGATGGACTGTAGAGAAAGAACCACTCAGGAGGAAGGAGGGGATCATCTAGATCATCTAGTGCGAGGAGAGTTCGGCTATTCAGAGAAGTGGATCTGAGGAAAGCAGTTCGACTGTTGTAGGAAGCATTCCTCCGACAGTTGAGAAGCACCTGGGTCCAAAGATCAGGTCACGAGGCGGGGCGAGGCATCTGGGGTGAAGTCATCGCCAGGGCAGCATCCAGGACAGAGCTCACCTCAGGGGGAGCGAAACTTGTGAATAGCAATGAACAGACTATAGTGAACTAAGATATTAACTAATGTTGAAGGTGAAAGAGGGAAGAACCATAGGATAGCGCTCAAGCTGCCATACTTCCCCCAGCAGAGTTGCTCCTAGGGCAGTATGGCCGAATACTTTATATTTTTATGTCTGTTCCTAAACAGCCTCGGTCAAATTGGTTTCTTGAACATGAGGATGAGTTCACTACTAAAATGCCCCCCACAGTCACCAGATCTCAACCCAATAGAGCATCTTTGGGATGTGGTGGAATGGGAGCTTCGTGCCCTGGATGTGCATCCCACAAATCTCCATCAACTGCAAGATGCTATCCTATCAATATGGGCCAACAGTTCTAAAGAATGCTTTCAGCACCTTGTTGAATCAATGCCACATAGAATTAAGGCAGTTCTGAAGGCAAAAGGGGGTCAAACACAGTATTAGTATACTGTTCCTAACAATCCTTTCGGTGAGTGTATATGAAAGTTTTACCCATTGATGGTGTATCCAATTGAATTCAAAATGATGGGTTTCAAACGGGCAATGCAGTTGATATGACCCGCCAATAAATACTGTCGGTGTCAACACAGTGACCCTAAGAAAGGTGGGGTTTACATGTTCACAGTGACGTCCCTCACCGGGACGTTCATAAATCTTGTTCAGACTAAACAGTGGTGAATGAAATTTTGTTCCGACCGTAAACCTCGTAACAATAGCTCGTAAGAGAAATAATCTGCGATGCCCTACACGCGTCGTTATAAAGCATTACACCTATATGCTTACATATTCATGTTGTTACGAAGTACAAGAAACCGGTATATTTGAAAGTAGGTATATTTTAAGAAAAATATTTGCAGTGCAAACTATTTGGATTTTAAAGTATTGCTTGTCAAGTGCATCAACCTCAATTATCGACTAAACATGAATTAAGAGCACAGATTCTAAATTCTCAAATCAAGGGTCATTACCAATCTCTGACTCTTTGCCAGTGGTACAGTACATTCGAGAACTAGCAGTGGGCCTACTCAAGAAAAAGTGCAGGTATGCTTGAGGGTGAAATGTAAAAAGTATAGTGCTCTGAACCAGTCCACAGATCTTTACGAACCGAGAGGTATTCCTAAGGAAACGGGCACATCATCGGCCTAACAGTAGAATCCCCTCTTGACGTGTATTTGAACAGGTCCTATGTGCAATTTGGTGCATGAGGGGGAACATCCCACAATTGTCCCATTGAGCACAGCTTATCACAGGCCGCTTTTATCATCATCACAAAAGTCAAAATAGTACAGTGAAAATGTTTGTTTCTCATCGATACCTAATCAAAGCTGACCACAAGATGGCAATGCTCATCAATTTTCCTTCAGGCCTTGGTTCTCCCAGTTGGATGCTCCTCCTCCTTCGTCATTCCCCACGACCCCAGCCACTTTTCCCTGAACACGACTTTGCGGTCTATAAAGAGGACTATTGTCCTCGGATTGAAAACAACATGGCAGACAATTTAGTTGGCAAATCTGGAAGAAGAGACAGGGGAGTTGTGGTAAATATAACATACAACTGGATAAACATATATGGGAAATTTACGAGTTCTTGAATCATAAAAGCAAGCACCGGCAACGGATGGATGCAAGTCTACTTAAGCCGCAAAGTTTCTAGTTGGGTGGTTAACTTGTCTCAGCCAATGATGTGTAACTAATTTGGTAATTTTGTCGACGATTGTGATTCCAGTAACCTTCGTTATAATGTCATAAAGATAATAATAACAATCACTTTGACAACGTTGCCGGACATTATGGTAACTTATTGTAGATTGCGTTAGAATCAAATAAATTATACATTGTAGGCTAACAAATATAGGCAACTATTTCTTTTACTTGTAGATCAACGATGACTGGCCAGGATACAATTTAGATTTGTTCAGTTATCCTGAGCACTATTCTATGGATTTGGAATGCGTCTACATTCCTCATGGTGTGATTATGGACAGGTAACTGAAGTACATCCATCCACTGTCTCATCAAGTTGTCAAATTATTCAACACACAGGTATGTGATAGGTTTCTCACATCCTCTGACTAAGTGAGTTAATGGACCTTCACCCTCTGTTTTACGTACCTTGTAGGACAGAGCGCCTTGCCAGGAACATCATGGAGGACCTGGGGGATCATGCTATTGAGGTATTATGTGTGCTGAAGGGAGGCTACCAATTCTGTGCTGATTTGGTAGAGAAGATCAAAGCCTTGAGCCGCAACTCTGACCACACCCTCCCCATGAGGGTCAACTTCATCCGCCTTAAGAGCTATCTGGTGAGGGTCCAAGCAGTGTACTCCTTCCTTAACTTCTGCTGGCTTGGTAACAATAGCCAACTGCATATAACAGAATCTGCCCTTGCCTTAGAAAACATAAATGGCAAATATTTGTCTTCTAGAATGACCAATCGACAGAGGATCTCCACATCGTGGGGGTGGAAGACCTGTCCTTCCTCAGTGGAAAGGTGATTTAAATACACTACAGGTCTAAAGTTTTCTTTCTTTCACCCAGTGAGTCTCTTCTGAAACGGACTTTGAGTCCTTTTCCTGTCAGTTTCCTCCAGTTTCCAAGTGCCTTTTGATGGTGTAGGAAACTAGCTTCTTTACGGCATTTTAAAGATCCTTTACACTTTCTGGTAACCTAAACTCTTTCTTCTGGCAGTTGTCCTTAACATTTGAATCATTTCAGGTTATTAACATGACTTTAATCATTAGCATTTAAATAAAAATGGGAAAAGATTGAGGTTCTAAAAGTTGTCAATGGTACTGTAGGTCCCCTTTGATGTCTGATAATGTAATTTTCTAAATACACGGTACCTTTCTTATTCTCTTCTTTGAAAGATCCCTGGTCTAATATCCTGAATTGGAAATGGCCATGAGGAAGATTTTCCTGTTGACTAATCACTTTTGTTAGATCAAAGAGTTAGTGATGGAGATGTATGTAGTTGGCAGGGCGTAGTTGATTCCTCTTTCTGAGCCCACCACTGTGGAGCTTATAAGGAGGAACACTGCATGGTGACTGTGTGAGAGCCATTCTTCCATTACGCAGGGTTTACAAGGCAACCTAATGTCATGGTGCCAACTGGCTGCTGATGTTCTGGAGGTTTAAGGAGCAGCAACATAGTTAAGGGTGAAGTAAGGTAAAACACGTGCCTCTTCAAGGGTCACCATTTTGTGCCATATCGCAGTGACGGGTAGGCTGTGAAGCGACCCCCCCAGAGGAGTGGTATGTGAGTAAATGGGGGTAATTAGGCAGGTGGCTGCATTCCAGAAGATCTGCAGATGGTTTATGGCCCACGCTGGTAGCCCTTTCAGTTAGTTAGTTAGTTAGTTAGTTAGTTGGTTGGTTGGTTGGTTAGGGTTAACTCCCTGTAGTTCTGTGTGACTGATGTGCAACATCCCCTTGCGGAGTTAGTTAGTTACAGCTGGGGGGAGAAGTCTGTTGCGTTGTAGATATTCATATTTTCAGTGAGAGTGATTATTTAGTTTTGGTCCAGTGGTGGGATGACAAACATGAGATGTCAGACATTTGAGATTCTTTTGGAGGGTGTGATTGAGAGAAACGGTTGAGCATAATCAATGTAGCGGTGGTAGGAGAAGCCATGTGATTTGGTCAGAAGAAAAAAGGTCCAAACAGAGATCCTTGTGGCAAAACCAAAGTTAGGGAGCAGGGTCCTAGATGTACTTTCCCAAGTGGACCTAGAAGGATCTAACTTACACAAGCAGTTCCAGCAATACCCTTTTCAGCCACCTTGGAGATAAGAAGCTGGATGTTGATCTGATTAAAGGCAGTATTGGTTGAGAGCCGCCACCACTGCCATCGCCATCAAGTGTCTGGCTTTGAATAAAGATTAGTTAGGGTCCAGCAGTTCCTACTGGTTAAAAAGGGAAGAATGACTGAGAGTAGCAATGATCCAGATTGTTTACTTTGATTTATATTAGCACATGGGTGATATCAGCCATCTTAAGTTTGAGGGCAGATCACCTGTTCCTTTTTTACATTTGTTGGATACAGAGAAGAATAATACTCTTTTTAGGTATAAGGTAGTGGGATCTCCTTGAAGTCATTGAAGAAGGGAAAAAGAGATTAAAACCAAGTTGTTTGACATACGGAGGGTGGCTACTGTATAATGTAAAGCACCTCAAAAGTTTTCATTAAG
Organism: Plecoglossus altivelis; assembly: GCA_036571765.1. Taxonomy (NCBI): domain Eukaryota; kingdom Metazoa; phylum Chordata; class Actinopteri; order Osmeriformes; family Plecoglossidae; genus Plecoglossus; species Plecoglossus altivelis. The sequence continues at coordinate 1,061,173 of BROE01000001.1, forward strand.
CAGCTGGGGAATTATTGCGATTTTGATTTTCATTCGTTTGATGGCAGATTTCAGGTGGAATTTAACTAATTTAAATTACCACAAGAGGGCACCCTTCCCCTTAATCTGCCAGCTCTTTTTTCATCTGAATTCAAAGGTTCCTCAAGACCCCACCCCTTGCCCTTCAGTTTGAAGCAAAGGCGCCAATGGCTCTTGATGGTATTGCATTTGCATCTTGGCACCCGGCTTGTTCTGATGATTTTATTCGCTTAACTCAAAGCCAAAATTCTTGAACCTGGCGCAAAATACTTGCATTTTCAGTAGAGTTTTTGCAGCATTTGAAACCCATATGAAATGGGGAAACTAGCAACCCAATTAAAATATTATTTTTTTGTTTTTTCAAGCTTCAATGTGCCACTAAACAGCTTCCAAACAGGATGCCATCTTTCAACAGCCTTGATGCTTTGTCCAATTAATTGTAAGTCTATGGTTTCTCTAACAGCCCTGCTGAGACGTAATCCAGACATAGACAAGTGACTTTGTCCACATGCAGAATATTCCATTCCAATCAACCAAGGTATAATAGACTGTGGTTACACGCAAGAAATATCCCTTTTATCAGAAGAAAAATATAGACTATTTGTGTATGACAGAGGCTGTTGGTGGCAATCACTGAGAATCCTTCTTTCTGTACCGTACAGCACAATAGTTCTTGGCACTTTTCTCTCAAAATAGGCATTAAGATAGGTCGATGGAGTTAAGTGTTATTTACTGGTGCCCGTCTGTTCCTGCATGATGGTAAATCCTAACCATCCTCTGATTGACCTTTTGTTACAATACCAGGAATGTTGTTGATGAATATTGAGACTTCTGTCTTCTATCATCATTACCTATACTGAAAACACCAGTTTTCAAATGCCACGAGTCACATGGAATTTTGTGTGTGTCATTAGTTTCATGTGGTGATTTGTGACTTTCAGACAAACACTTTGCAGATAAACCTCACTCGAGCTGCTTTACGGATGTAGTCTTGGTAATGCACTTGGTGAATACCAGATAAGCTGTTATGCATGAGTGTTTTGTTGAACCTTGTTTGACTGTTTGCTTTTCTCCTTCTTTCATTAACATGCTCTTAAAAGAACGTCTTGATAGTGGAGGTAAGTCAACCTTCTTATTTATTAATTATTTGGGCATTACTTTTAGATATAGTAGCTAACTACTGAACAAAATGTTGTAGAAACCCAAGGCAATAATTGGACTTGTTATTTCTGCTTGCATGAGTCAGACCAGACATAATTTCTAAATTGGGGGAAAAATACATTTTATTTCTCAGCAGAAGGCCCATAATGAGACTCATTGAGGTACTGTCATCAAAATGGATCAAATCTTGTCTTGTTAGCAAATTGCTAACCATGTATCTCAGACATCATATACAGGGTGCATCATTATGCTATATAGAAACATGAATTTAAATCTACTGTAAATAGTAATGGGTTTGAACATCAGGTTAAAACCAAATTGGACTTTGACTGTGTAGTGATTCATAACAAGGCCTCATTTCAACAGTAAACCTGAATACTTTTTTTGTTTACTTACTGTAAAAGCAAATCACTTGAGTAGCATAGCAGCTCTGGTATTGTCAAATTCTCTATGCTGGCTTGAGCAGGAAATACATGGAGACTTTCATTCACACATGTTGAAACAACAACAATGATGTACACAATTAGTCCTGTGATGATCTCATAAAAAGCAGGTTTGACAACACAAGACACCAGTGTGGTGATGCCCCCCTAGTCTTGGAAACACAACCACTTCCTCCCTATTACTCTAAAGCCACATGGTTAGATGTTTGCGGTGAGATAGGTTTCACTATCATTCTGTTCCCTTTTTCTGTTTGTTGTGGTTTAGACAGAATACTTTTCTATGGCCTTACCCCCCTGCTTTAACTCTTTAACCATGTCTCTCTCTTCTATGTAAAATGTGTCCCTCACGGCATGGTTAATATTTAAGTGTTGATGAACATCCCGAAAACCCTTTTTTATTATTTTTCCACTACAGGCCATTGTAGACACAGGGAAAACGATGAAGACTCTGCTTAAACATGTGGAGGCCTTCAGGCCTAAGATGATCAAAGTAGCAGGGTAAGTGAGTCTATGCTTGGGACACTGCTGCACTGAGCCCAAAGGACCTGCTTTTCTTAATCACGCAATTTCCTCTCTCCAGTCTAGACAGGGAAAGATAATGAAGGGCCTTTGTTTCAGGTTTGGGGCTCAGGTTTCTCTGTATTACAGGTGGGAAATATTGAGTAATCTAAAATGGTGTTCTGATTCATTTCAGACTGCTGGTGAAGAGAGTTCTAAACGGAGCAGGATGTGTCCCTGACTGTGTGTATATGGTTTTATCTATATTGTTCGATTGTGCTTATGGAGCATAGCAAGTGAAAGATGTACGTTTTTACTGTGTACATTTTATTTTGTTTTTCAATGGCATCTCCCTTTTTATCCTGTTGTCTGCCTTCTCAGATGTTGGTTTTGAGATACCCAGTCGCTTTGTAGTTGGCTATGCCCTAGACTACAATGAGTATTTCAGAGACCTCGATGTAAGTAAAAAAAATTTAAAAAAAATTTAAATTACTTTTCCTGATGCTAACCTCTTTATTCTTTTAACATTGCGCTCTTGGCTTGGGCCTCTTTAGTTTGTCAGTTGAACAACAGTCTCCATTTATACATCTAATGAGCACTATTATGACATTCAAATCTGAAGGGAAAAATACAATTGGCAAAATATATATTGCATTTAATCTTATCGGTTTGACTTTCTTTCCTTTTTTTCTTCTCCGCAGCATATCTGTGTACTGAGTGAAAGGGGGAAACTGAAGTACAAAGTTTAAAAGGGGAGCTGCTGTGTAGGCAAACTGATGAGGAACAGGAAATGTTGTGCCACAAAAACCTTGGACAGGCTTCCTATGAGTGGTCTGTGACACAAATGTTATGAGACTGATTAATAAGGATAGCCACGTCCTGTTCCTTCACTACATTCATTGAGACATTCGCCAGAACCCACTCCCTATTCAATGTGTTGCATAAGGACCCAAATACATTGATTTGTTTGTAGAACTGTGAAGTGCTTGTTCCATTTACTTACCTGTTCAGAATGACAAAATGTTGACATTGCATATTTTTTTTGTAAAAAATAACGATTTAAACGTTTTCGTTGCCTTTATTTATGTTCTTTCTCATCTTTTAACTAACCCTGTTCCTATTCTAACAACATATCCATGTGGGATCATATTTTTCATCTCTAAATGTATTGACAGAAAATGTTGATTGACATACTTTGGCTTAATTCTTGAGTGTAGGGTGTTTGCTTTAACTACAGAGTTTGACTCCATGCTTCATGTGAAACAGCTTGAAACATGCAGCTTTGGACGAAAGGAAGTTTGGAAGGTAGTTGAATGTTTTGATAGAAAAGAATGATAAATATACTTCACCTCAGTTTGGCCATGGACATTTTTCGTCTTTCCAAGTTTTCAAGGTCAGACTGTGAAAATCATTTACAATTTTCGGTATATGTTTTGGTGTTAGAAAAATGATCTACACTAAACCAACTGATGTCTATCATTTTGGGGTGCATGTTTGAAATAACAGATATAATACAATTGTATTAGTTCTGATTGCCTACACTTAATGAACAAAACTACACTTTCCTCTTTAATAGAAAATAAAGCTTTCATATAGATGGGTTGCTTAACTGGTTGCTGTGGTGCAGCTCACAAGACTAAAAGCAGCTGTGCATCATGTTTCTCTCCGCTCTTGGATGTATTTGAACAATAGCTGCAAATTATGAGTCAATCCACTAGATGTTCTGAAAGCAGTCTTTCCATTAAGAAATACTCTAATGTATAATTCATGCATATCATTCCATGTAGTTAATTCTATTCTGTCAGGTGTTATGCAGCACTCATTATCCTTGGACATTCATATGGTCAAAGCAACAACCTGTCAATAGTTGAACTAGATTTTAGACTTTGAGCTGGTAAACACTAGGTTAAAAGGTTAAAGATATTCAATGGAACAAAAGAGGTCTGGTTTGAACTGTCAGCCTCTTTGTGTTCACCTGACATGACTTCGGTGTTTGAGCAACGGGACTAGATAGACAGCAACATTTTAAAAATCTTGAGTCCTTATCTTGTTATAGTCTAAGGTAGGACTGCAGTGAAACAGTGGTCTGTAATAAGTAGTTGGGAATTACAAATCCCCATAAACTGTACTATTAAAATTGTTAAATAGAAACTTTATATCCACATCTTAATGCATCGCTACAAAAATTGATGAACGTGTTACAGCCTCCTTGATGAAGATTACAAAGACCAGGCCACAATCTGTTCTGGATCAACATGCATTAGGATGCTACTGTAACTGTGTTTCCCTTAAAATGTTGGAATACATTCACCTCCATTTTGAGAATGGCCTATGACTGCCCTTGGAGTGGTTTGATGTAGAACTGGCCTGGCAGGACAGCTTTGTGAAAGTCCCTTTACTAAAGATGACCTCCACAACAAAGGCCACCAATCCTCAGAACAGGTGGCCCCTTCTGTTGGGAGGGTATGAAAGGGACATTTGTTAAGGCTCTGAGAATCAGAACACTTTTTAAATTCCTTTTTTTCCCCTGGGGTTGTGTTTATGTAATAGAGTGGAGAAAGACAAACTCAGGATCTTAATTTATTTAATCTGGACAATACATTTAACGTTATGAAATTTGTCTCTTTTGGGGTGAGTTGTCCTCAAATTGTATGCCACAGACCCAGGAGAAAGAATATCGTTAGTTTAAGTACTTCTTTCTTTCTATAAAATGCAGTGGGAATCCCCATGTCATGAACACTGCCAACCACACGACAAACACTTCGACCCAGCTCTGAACCTGGACATCATGTGACTGTGATCTAAACCATTAGTTGCTGTTGTGTGTAAGAGAACCTATGTGTGTCAAGTACATGTGTCAGATTGTCACTTTTTAAATTATTAAATACTTCGACATAATTTCAATATGTCTTCTGGTGTCTAACGCGCTTCAGCAACAAGCGTTGAGATATGGAAATCGTAAAATAATAAATGAGCGATATGAGTTCCATTATTTATATAAAATCCATCGGAACACCAACACCTTTGTGCGAAACGGTCTATTCTAACTTTGTAAAAAACAATTCGGTTGGTCTGATTCCCAAACACTAAACCTAAGTCAGATTGTGATTGGCTTATCTCCGCGCTTCCTGGCAAACAGTGTGGTCTTTGAGACTTGGGAAGGCTGGACGCGAATTCCAACCAGCTACCTTCAACAGGCGTGCGTCTCCCTTTATTTGGGTTGGGATGCTTTACGAACAACTAACATGGAAGTATGCCAGTAATGTATCCGAGGACACAGAACTTCTGCGATAGATATCGAGTTTTACAAGCTTTTATGGACCGTTAATTACTTTACTGGCACCTAAAATAAAAGAAAAGGTATGTTTCCGAGCAAGCTAGCAGGCTAGCTTTACTGCACCGCACGACAAGCTAAGTAGCTAGCTAACGTTAGCTGGTCTCTTTCCCCCCCGAGGTGATCACTTGATCTAAACAACGCATAACTAGTGCGTTGTAAAAACCATCCGGTAGTATTTAGTTTTCGCCATCGAACTTGCGATCTGCCTTAAAAGTTGTACGCAATTAGTTGTATGTTTTGTACATTGATTACAATTATAGTTCACTTAGTTTGTTTTTTAAAGTTTTTTGGGTTTTTTAAATTATCATTAAGCATGAGAACAACAGGGGTGGCACGTTGTTCCAGTCGGTGTAGCCGTTTGGACTACCTGCGCTTCCCCGCGGTTTGGAAGCGAATTGAGGTAGTTGTAGTAGTTTTGGAAGACAGGCGGGCATCTAATAAATCGCTGCAGTGCTTGCGTACTTGTTAAAGTCATACTTACATTCAAGCTTAATGACTTTTGTTCTTAACGTAATTTATAAATAACGCTGAGTTGATTAGGCAGAGTAACCCCGCCCTTGCCTTCTCGGTGTGTCCCGGCCACATGACGCGAATGTCTTTCATTTTATTCAAAACGATAAGTAATCGAGACGTTGTCTTCGAATACCAAAGTAACCTTCTGCATATGAAAATGTAGGCTAATCATTTTTTAGTTTAAAAACATGTACACTGCCAATGATCTCTGATGAATAGAGAGGGGAGGGCAGCGTCGTACTTTTAATTTGAAACGTTCGTCTTTACTTCATCTACAGTAAATAGCCACTTGTTGCAGTGGAGTTGCTTTGTCGATTGGCCGCACGGTAGTTGATGCTACATCGATTATAAAAACATAACGGCCACAATGATGCTACATCAACGATCAGATAAACCAGATCATTGCAATACTTTTAACAACAACAGAACAATATAAAACATATTTTTTCGTCCAGAGCTTGCCACGTAATAGTCGATAATCATAGCAACTAATCTTAACATCTACAATACAAACGTTAATTGTGTTCATGTCTTCTGACGCATATTAGGCTAGCTGCACACTTTGTATTTCGATATAAATCTTTAAATTTCCCTTTATAATGAAACATTATCCTTTTGTAATTGAAATTTCCCACTTGTTTCCATGACACACTAGCAGACTACCGGCCGATCTGTCTGTCCGTACCCAGTTAAAGAAGTGGATTTAGGACAAGAACAAGTATGGCTGTGTGAATTAGGTTAAGGTAAACTCAAAACCGTGGACTCATTTACTCTTGGACGGCTCAGTTCAATGTGGACTTGGAAGGATAGTCCGTCTTTATGTGAAATAAAATGATGGCATCGCGTTGGAAAGGTCTCCGTGATGAAGATGAAGTGGACCAACTGCCAGGACCTCCTTTATGCGAGGTAAGCCTCCACTCCCTGCATATGCATGAAATGGCAAACCTATTTCCAGGTTGTTTTAAGTTTTATTGAGATTTTTATATGGAAAGGGGTGTTCCTAGCAAGATACTATTTTGTAATAAAAATGTAAGTTGTGTAAACTTTCTTGCTTAACATTTCTTTCATCTTATCTAGTCTATATCTCTCTGCTGTAGTCAAAAGTCAACCTTGTCTGTTCCTCAATTCCTTTCACTGTTGGTTTCAACCTTACCCGGGAGTAGCCTGCCTCCCATTTCCAGTTCACCTCTCATTGGTCACTTCTGTCACCTTTTCCCTAGTTTCCATTCTCCATTATGTTCTGATTATCATAGCCCTAAGACTGAGTCAGTGACCAGCCAAAGCTCTTAACACAGTTTAGGCGCTGTGGGGGAGTGTCAGAGACAAGGAAATGCTAGTGAACAAGATGTACCATTGGAGGGATCTAGGGTTCACTTTTGGGTCTTTTTTCTTATTCTGTTTGTTTTTAGAGAGAGCCTCTCTCCTGTTGGTCTGACACTTCAGACCAGCTGCAAGTATTTGGGTGTTCTGACATCCCTTTGGTGCCACTTTACGCCGACATCCCTCAAATGCTTGAAGGTTGGACTCGTTAGCGTAGAGACATGATGTTTGAAGTGGCTTCACGAGACCAAGCAGCAATGTTAGTTGTTGTACAGTCTACGTATTCCTGTTAATTTGGGGACATAATGTGTCCAAACAAAAGGAAAAGCTATTGTAGTAAGTATTTAACGCAGATTAGCCAACTCCCTCAATGTGTGGCTAGTATGATTGAAAGTAGCAAAAGTATAATTAGACCAGTTTAGTCATACCTGGGACAAGAAGACAAAGAAAGTGAATCTGAGAGACCTGTCTATAATGGCAACATTTTAAAATTGGTAGTTGACATTTCAGTGTCTAACTTGACTGGAGATATCAGCAAATTGCATTTTCAATTTTTGACCACTTTTGATATTTTTTCAGTCCACAAATTCCTGTAGGTAAGGCCACCTATTTAAGACCTAATAATTTCTGTGTATATTACTCATGTATACGTGGCTCCTAATGTCTGTGTCCCTGTTTCTGTGGAAGAGACACAGAGCTTTGTCTGTCAGGTCATTACCAGCAGGCTTCTTACTTTGATGGCCTAATATACAACGCAGTGTACAATAAACAGTAGCCTACTCTTTGGGCTTCTTTTAATCAAGCATGAATTCCCACATGCAATATTTCATGGGTTGTGTGAATACAATGAATCTCAAGTTTCAAACTTTATGATTTTGATTTATAGAGAAAGCCGACAAATGATAACATTTGTTTGACACCATTTGACCTGGACATGTTCTGAAGCCAAGTCTGTTTTGAGGAGCAGGGGTTGGCTCCATGGCCTTCTCAACAGCCAAGTGGAACTGAGAAGACAGTCCATTCAGACAGTGTAGCCAGTATTGTGAAGGGGGTTCCATGGCGGAGTCAGCTTCAAGCCTACTCTCTCTGGCTGGATCCCTTTGATTAGATTAGACACACATGAGAAGAAGGAGCTGATCTCAAGCCAGTTGCATTCCACCAGTCCGGATATTCTTCCTTCCATCTTGTTTTTATTTAACACCACACTGTCACTCAACAGTCTAACAGAGGTTAACCAAGCAAGACCCAACTCAAAATTAAATGATTCAGTCAGTCGTTGTTTAGAACACAAACACATAAATGTACTTGCTATGTAACTGTTCACAATTTTGTATTTTCTATTTGTTAATGTAATTTTGGCTTTGTCAGTTCCATTGGACGTAGACAGGAGCAGTAGAAGGGAAGGAAGGGGAAGACACTATGGATTTTTTTCCTCATTCAATACCAATAAATACCTGCTTTGCATGGCTGATACAGATAAGCAATCATTTTATTCAACTTGTTTTTGACATATAGGAATGAGCTACCCTAGTTTCCACTCCTTTATTGCACTGTAATTTGTCAGGGCTCTTGAAAACGGCCATTGGGCTCATCAAGGGTCCTATACAAACACGTTGGTACCAGCCTGAGTTTGTGGGCTGTTCTGAACTAGAGAAACCCTTGTTCAGAGTTTATAATGGGGTAATCTAATGTGCCTTACCTGATTTTGGCAGGTTTACTCTGACTCTTCAAATTTGATATTTTTTGGGACTGTTGCCAGCGAAACCAATCAAACCTTGACACCTAATCATGCCCCTAGGATCTGCCTGGAACACATGCCTCAATAAACCTACTTTTCTGGCAAATTATGTGTGTTCAGTAATCCCCCAAATAATGGTTATAATATTAAGTGACTGCTTCAAGATGAATGAAAACAGAATTAGTTTAGTTTCTAGATGTAAACAGTCAGGACAGAGCAATGTGAGGAAAAATTCCACAACGGATAGCAGTCTGTCATATGGTCATCTTATCCATGAAAACAAAATGTCTAGTAGGAGAGGGCCAATGGGCTTGTCCTGAGAATTGGACATTCGTTGCAAGATAAAAAATCTCACAACACCAACTCAGTTATCTGTTGAAGTGGGCCTCTTTTGCAAATCACTATACCCCTCTGCTTCCCGAAGACACAGTAAAATAACAAATGTAGTTATGTTTCATTTTGGCCAAAGACATGCCTAATAAACACGGTCACAAATGAAGGCTTCAAATTAATGGTCAACACTATGGATAAACAATGTGATACCCTCACACAAATATTTTGTGAGTGATCTTTCCAATGTAAAGTACTTTGCAACTACAACAGATCTGTGGTCAAGCATGACAATGAAGGCAGGCAGGCCCCCACTCTGGTGGGCTCTGTCCATCATTCAGGCCCAGCACATAACTCACTTAGCTTCCATTTATTGGACCTTATGCACAAGCATCATACAGGCTGATGGATATCGGAAGGGAGAATGGATCCTCAATTTGATATAAGGCAGCTTGGACTTCCTGTCAGCTTGTGGTTATGTCTGTGTGAGGGGTGGGTTGTCTGTGGTAAATATAAAAAAGGGTTTGGCCACTTCACTAATTCCTCCATCACAAATGGCACCTGTTCCGAGGTTTCCTCAGCTAAGAATAAGTGTTTTTGCCCCTTTTCCTCCACATAGCCTAACCTAACCCTAACATTTTCACCCTAATTCCCCCCAAAATAACAATTAATATTAGAGGTCAGACAGAGGTTGACCAAGGTACTACTCACAGAACATAACAACACTCCTACCACTACCCCTGGACAACGTAACAACACTCTTACCACTACCCCTGAACCATTTACGAGGCAAAATCACCCCATAGAGGCCTTGGCCTAGTTTTAGTCATTATCTTAGGCCTTTCACAGATAAGTGTTTGGTTTGGACTGGATGTGGTGTAGAATGTGGCACCCCACAGAGAGCTGTAGCCTTTCTGCAGTGAGAAGGGGACATCACACATGTTGGATGTTTAGGGAGCTGATGTCATGTGTTCTTTATTGATGTGTTATTGTGTGATGTAAGGGAAGCCTCTAAACATTGGAGCCATACGTCATTGGATCACCAACTTGCGGAAAAACGTTAACTGGAGCTCAGTTTTGCCTTAGCCCATTTTTGGTTCTCTTTTTTTTGTTGCCAAAATTTGTGTTTGCGTGTCTGATCACATAAGGCTTGTCTATCTTGGGCTTGTTACCTATGCGAACACAAATAAAAGCTTTTAATTATAAGGTTTTCCCAACTTCAAACACGTTCCATAAGAGTTTGATGTCTTGTTTGACCTATATTGAGGGAAGGTTTTTTCCCTATTCCAAATTCATATGAAAACTTTTTATCATATTATGAATAAAAGCGTGTTATTTTTCAACATAATTCACCATTGATTGTAGCAAAATATTAAGTGTTTTTTTTGTATGGTAATATTGTTTTCATGTTGTGCGTATATTACTGCCTTTATAATATTTAGTTCAAGACTGTCATGTATTTAAATGTAATTGAAATGATGTATAAAAGGCTTAAATGACAAAAAAAAAAGAAAAAAGAAAAGACTGAAATGCTTAAATGACAAGGTGTCAGGTTCCTTGTTGGGGTTATATGAATTGGCCTAAAAGGATGAGCCATCAGATGGAAATGGCATGGCAAGTGTGGCACAGGTATCTGGCTCTTAGTTCCTTGACAGAAAACAGGATGGAACTTCAATGTCTGGTTGGAGATATGTCAGTGCGATCCCATAATTTAGTTGGGAAGAGTCCATTTAAACTACATCTATCTGATTGGAAAATATCAAGGAAAACCCCCCATCCATATCACATAACCTGGTGGATGTATGCACAGTTGTGTAACTCAACACCATTTTCTCTCTCCATATAATGCAACCTAAGTAAAGTCAGACTGCATGGAATCCTAATCCCGACCTGGCTGTTTGGAGCTGACCTGTAAGTCACCATTCCTAGTCAGTGGAACATAGGGCTGATCAGCTTACTACCCCATGGGTGTACTCCACCCAGCGCAAACACCAAGTGACTGAGGCATTCTGGTGAATCAGAGAGGACCTGATTTACTTTTTCCAGAGAGATTTGGTGGCGTGCATTTGCGTGTGAGTGTTTCTCTGGAAAGGTTATTTCCTCTCTTCTGTTGTGGGCCGTCCTGCCCCTGCTTATTAACATGTGCCTGACACATTGTCTCAGCTAGGACTGACTTGGGGGGAGAGAGACTAAAAGAGAAACAGGAAGTGAGTTTGAGAGAGAGAGAGAGAGAGAGAGAGAGAGAGGGAAAGGATGGGGGGGGTGGAGAGGGAGGGGGAGAGACCTGGAATGTATTGGCCGGGTCTGTCACCACAGAAATGAACCTTGCATGTCGCAGTGAGAACCCTGCCAGGCAGCCAACCGTTTCTTCCAAACCCTATCTGAAGATAAAAGGTCAGCCCCCCAGGGAGCGCACATACCCCAATAAGAATGTCATACTCCCCTGGCATCCCAACATTCATTGTGAGGACTTGGTATTCAGATGCAAACTGTGAAAGTGTTGAACTGTTTGGCGTCACACCAAATGGAGGTTTAGGATTGTAAAAATTATACACAAAGACACACACACAAAACAAGAGGAAGGTGCTGGTGTTCTGATGCAGCTTCGGCTGGGTCAGACAGATGCAAACTTGTTCAGCTAGTTCCCACCAATACCCTGCACTGTTAGCTGCACCTGGATAACTCAGTCTGTGTCTCTTCCTCCCCCTCACCACCTCTCTCTCATTTTCAAATGAAATCCTTAGGACTAGGCCTTTAGTTACAAGTTATATTTCCATTTTTTTCCTTTTTTTTAAACCGCCAAAATATTTTTTTCCTGGCACTCCTTGAGCATGACTAACTGTAAAAGGTCTACAGAAAGCTGACATAAAGACATGTTTTAACAAGGTATCAGCATGTTAAAGTTTAATTCACCATTAAAGGAAAAGTCCTTATGATATTGGAATAACAACTAGTCACCTACATGCCCACGGTGTGTGGATAGCATCATTTAACTAAGAGGCATGGAATGATATGCTTAGCCTAACTCTAACCTTGTAAAGGGTTGGTTTAGACCAAGGGGTGTAGTCTCTTCCAGTTTGCCTAAATGAGTCTAAATTGAGCCCAGATTGGTTTGGATAGCAGGTAGCATTGTAAATTCATTTTCATCTACTCATAATCTCATTTGCTTCACTTACCTCAGGCAGGGTTGCCTTAACTGCAGGCTCAGCACATTCCTCTCTTTTGTGAGTGAAGCTCAGGGCGAGGGAGTGAGAGAGGAGGGGTTGAGGGTAAGGTTTGGGATTGAACAGTGAGACATCTTTTTTCCCCTTTTCATTACCCCCCCCCCCATAAAAGTTCCTGCAGAGAAAGGGACAGTTCTAAGCCACCACCAAGGTGTGAGTTTATTTATAGACTGTCAACAGAAGGGTGGGTGCTAGAGCTGGCATTACTGTAAACTAAAAGTTACCAGAACTATGACAAGCTAACTGTGGAAACGGGACATAGATGAGACCGTTCTCACCCCACTGGCTGTTCCTCCTGTACGGCACTGATCGCTGTGACAGCGTTTGGCTGCCTTTTGATATTGAAATAGTCTAACAACATTGTGACATTATGATCAGCAGACCGTTCAGTTAGGTAGTAAGGAATACGTCAGAGGTGATTTGAGGATTTTAAGATAATGTAATGCAAAATACTGATCTTTTCCACCCCCCCCCCTTTATCTCCCTTTCCATCCTTGTTGGGTAGAATGACCCTCCAGAGTGGGGTAACGGGGGGGAGCACATCGCTGGCATGTTACCAGAGGATGAGGAGTGTTTCTCCTGGCCGGGGCCCAAGACCCTGCTCCTGCGCCGCACCGCTCAGGGCTTCGGCTTCACGCTTCGACACTTCATTGTGTACCCCCCAGAGTCGGCCGTACACCAGCCCTACCTGGTAAGACCTAGCAACCGTTCTGGGATACATGTAGTCCCCCTTTTAATGAGGTGTTTGCAATTCTGCATCCCATCTATACATATTGAAATTCTGGTTTGAAAAAAACAACAAAAAAAAACAACCTCATGTTGTCTTATTTTGTATTTGTTTTTCTAGGAGGAAGAGCGCGGCCGGAGAGGTATGTTGAATGTTCTCACTGTCCCCTCTCCTGCTTGCCTTTCACTTCTGCAAAGTCAGTACCTTGCCTTCCCCACAGGATCATGTTCCCCCTCCTGCATCTATTAGGTCGCTGAGTGCCTTCCTTATGTTCTCCGAACAAAGCATCAACTGTTTTAGGGTGAACTCTTTGGAGGCGTGATGGGGGTTAAGTCATGACCACCTGTCACTGTCCTGCACTTCTCGCTCAGTTCAACCTCTCTTTTTTGTCCCCGTCCCCCCACGAAACCAACATTTAGGTGTTTGGGGAGGTTGTCAACTCTTTTTTTTTTCTTTTTTCCCCCCCGATGTGTATATTCATACGTTAAAATTGTGTTTTTTATTTTTTTACACGGCTGTTTTGTTGTACATACGCAATGATGCAGTTACCTGACACCGACAGGCATTTTGCATGTTGGACGCTATCATGCATCCAAGCAGTGTGGTTTTCCAGACACCAGGGTCCAACCTGATGTGCAGCAGAACAGAGCTGCACTCTGTGGTTTGTTTGTATGTTTAAACGTTGTGTTTAGTCTGGGCTGGCCTCTGTTGACCTTAGGGAAGCTGCTGGCACTGGAGCTAGTCCAGCTGGGGCTAAACAATTCTCCTAGACACGTCTTCTCACACAGGCTTCTTAAAGTCTGTTTCAAAATGCATTGTACCGTCAACAGGTGGCCAAGTAAACAATTGGCTGTACCAACATGTCTTTTGAAATGTTTATTGATTAAATATCAGGGAACTTCATCTAGAAGTGAGACCAGGGAAAGAGTATTGATAATATTTGGGGGAGCGCCCCAGGATCCCGACCCTCAGGGGAGAGATGTTGAGGAGCCTGACCGTGACATCATCCCAGACACACAGACAGTTGGCTGGTTCCCAGGACTGACGTGACACATTTCGACAATCCCTGCTCAACTGCAACTGCCACATAGCAGCAGTGTGATAGGCCAGGTCATAGATTCCTCAGTTTGTGCGTTTGGTGCCTTTTGCTAGAGGAGCATATCCTAGCTTTGTTTCAAGGGGGGGGGGGCACATTCCCACACTTTGGTGTAACAGTGGAGGCCGAGTTTGCTGATACAGGGGGAATCCCTGCAGACCATCAATGGGAAGGGGTTCCTTTATTGTGCAATCATGAAGGTGGCCGTGCCCTAAGGATGTCAACCATGTTGCTGTCCCCACAAATACATTGAAAGACCCTATTTAGATACCAGGCTTCTAACTAACCACCAAATCCCTGCTTTTCATAATGAGAGTCAAGGTAAGCACTTGTTTAGTCAATGACCATTATTCCAGCTTTAATTAAGCTTGTATCATCCCTGTATTGGACAATAAAGTGCAAATGGTGCCTTTAATAGTGTGGACTGATTAAATAGGACATATTGTCTCACTTGATTTTGTCATGTGGAGGCTACATGCCTGTTAAGGAATGCTGCCGTTCCACTGCTCACCACTAGATAGAGCCTTTGACAAAGGTTCTGCAGTGTTATATAAGGCATTTTATCACTGATGAGAAGTCTGAGTTTGTTAATATGCTTAATAAGCTGTGAAAGGTGTGACTGTTTGCTGTGCTTCATGTCCTCAAAGGCTAACCTCTGGTATCACCAAGGCTCTGGGGTTTAAGGAGAACGATCAACAGTAGGGGCCGCCTATTCTGCCACCTGTTCTGTCCTTTGCGATCCTCATTAGCTACACTGTCGATAGCCATGCTTTCTGTAGTGGCCTCTCAACACACGTGCACATGCACACATGGATATCACACGCACACAGAACATACACACGTGCACACGCACACATGGATATCACATCCACACAGAACATACACACTTGGACTTAGCACCAGGGTTTCCTGGCGCCTGAAGCTGATTCTCTGTTCATCAGAAACGAGTGGGAGTTGTGCAGCTGAGCTCACTCTCAGTCGCTCTCTTCTCTTGTCCACTGCTGCTGCTAGGAGACAGGAGCAGAATGAACAAACAGGTCTTTTGCCACAGCTCGGTCATTGCGATCATTTCCCCCACAGCCCCACCTATTAACAGCCCGCCATCCCCTCAATTCTCCTTTAATTCCCCTTAATTCTCATTGCTATTCACGGCCACAACACTTAAGCACGCATTGGAACAACAACAAAAGTTGAGATTTTTGTTTTATTTCAAAATCTTTACTCGACTATTTTGCTGCCATGACTCAAATTCACAAAGGCTTTTGTGTTCTTGCTTCGCACACACCTCCACTCTTTACCACCCCACCGCCCCACACACACGTTTGTAAATACGGTAAAATAATTTCAGAGGTTGTCTAGTTTATTGCTGTTAAGCAATTTACCCCTAGGCTTTTCTACATGTGCGTGAGTTGATTTTTAAACATGAGCTACCCAAGCAGTCCCATCTCCGTCCTTGCTGTGGAAGATGGCCCTCCCGTGGCCACTGTTGGAAACCCAAACTTGCCATTCTCACAGATGTTATGACTTTTTGTTGTTGTTTTGTCTTGTTTCCACATCAAATGAATCTTGTTTGTGAGCGTGTCACACACATAGGACCTGCAAATGAGGTTGCAGTTACTAAGGATGCTGATAATTAAAGTAATCACTGTTGTAGACAAATATTGACCGGTTAATGCTATCGGTTAAACAGTGTTGCCAATATAATGACAATGTTGCTAGATTAGGTAACTTTTCACCTTCCCTATTGACAAGGGAAGGGGTGCTGGTATTTCTGCTTGGCTGGTAGGAGGCATGTAACCTGTATAACATACTTCTGTACGCCTGCACCTCATCCATTAATTGTATTTAGGGGGACAAGTTACCCCTTCTTTGAATGGGTTGAAATGCGTGAGACCTGAGAGGGTTAATGGTCGTTAATGAGCGTTGGTTATGGTTCAAATTTAGTTTCCAAAATGAGCATCCCCAATGTCTTATTTTTGTTGGCAGGGCGACAGCGCAACAGGTTGGAGCCAATGGATACCATCTTTGTAAAGCAAGTAAAGGAAGGAGGCCCTGCTCATGAAGCAGGCCTCTGCACAGGTAATCAACCTCCCAATGCCAGCCCCCAGTCACAACACCAAAACATGAACCCAACCATCTAGACCACAGGCACACATTGTCAGGGTCTCATCTTTGATATCTTTAGCATCCAACACCATAGCAGTCAGTCTATACAGCTGCAGCCATGACTAAATCTAAATTCCATTTTTGGCCCTGCAACACCAAGTTGCTAGCTTGTGAAAGGAGTTATAATCATGGCTAGTTATCCACTCTGGTGAGTAGTTGCAGGCAGGGTGAGCCCCAAGCGCTCTTTGACTGTAAACACACATCAGATGACTGATACAAGCCTGCCTGCCCCTGCCTCTCTCTGAGCTGGTATCAGTACAGCGTAACTTCAGTGGTCCTCTCTCAAACTGTCATCTGTTCTGCTGTCCCACAGGGGACCGGATCGTCAAGGTCAACGGAGCCAGCATTATCGGCAAAACCTACTCCCAGGTCATCAGCTTGATCCAGCACAGGTGGGAAGTCCTATCAACAACAAGCACCTCTTTTTTTCACCACCCAAGGATCGTGGGGCTGGAGTTCTGGCCTGGAGTTTATTGACCAGTGTGTGTTCTTTTGCAGTGACACCTTCCTTGAACTCTGTGTGATGCCCAAAGACGAGGACATTCTTCAGCTGGTAAGTTAGTCTGACCGCTTCCTCCACCGTCGGTTCTGTTGGCGTCTATTTTTGTATTTGTGTACTGGAGAAGCTCTCATTCCACTCTGTAATCTGCCAGCAATGTATGTGATTCGCTGTAAGAAAGCTGCTCTAGTTTGTTTGAGTGCACGCGCGCGCCGCCATGGTGCTCCAAGAGCAGAGCTTGCATGCTGCTCTCTGGTGGAGCTTCGTCCCCTCCTGAGGGCTCTATTTGGGGCTTCTAATCAGGCCAAAGCAGCCTGTCCTCTCCCTTCTCTCTGTCTCCCTGCTGGCCTTTCTCCCTGCATGCTGAGACCCAGCACAGAAAACACACACAGTCAACTCCCTCATATAAACTCACAAACCAACATGCGTAGGCTTAAAAGAAAAAAGATTGAATACACTATATTTCTTTTCATCGGTTTTGCAGATTGTCTCCATTTACTGCTGTAGGTACTTTGATACTATTCCCTCATATGACTTCTCATATCCACTGGCCATACACAATAGCAGACATTTTCAGTTCACCTAACTTGACCAACACTGGAATTAGGCCACACACAGTTCACTGCAACAACAACAACATAGACACACACGCACACTCCCTCTGAGTTCCAACATGACGTTATTCCTGTCAACCCTGTCCTGGGATATTGAAACACTTGTTTTTTTGCCTCCAGCTGAGGTCAACTGTGCTGGGTCACAGTTTTTAGCTCACAAACTGGCCCTATGTTTGTCATGCCCGCCTGTGTGTCGGTGTGTGTGTGTGTGTGTGTTGTATCTGGTGGTTCTAACTGTTTTCATATCGAACCCCCCGCGCTGACTGTTACAGCAGGGACAGAGTGTCAACCTGGCCGCAGGCCTGTCACTGCTGACAATCTGTGTCAGATGATGGAAACAGTCCTGTGAGCCTGCGTAGGGTCCTGGTAATCTGAAATGAGAGGTTTGGACAGACATTCCTGGGAAATTGGACAATGAAATCTCCTTATGGCCTTGGGGGTTTCTTGGGCCATCGTTTTTCATGCTAGCATCCCAGACTAGCTGGCACGTTGGCTGTCTAAGCATGATGGCTATGTGCAAGCGGGGGAAACTTGTTTAGCTTCTCTTCTCAAATCTACAGCATCCTCTCTTTCTCCAAAGAGCTTTTCGTGTTCCGACATCCATTCTTAATAACAACTGATAGTACCAGGACTATTTAATCAATGTGCAGTAATCTTCCCCTGTGGACCCATCCCCATAACAATTACCTAATGGACTTATTTAGCCTGGTGTGTTATATGCAGTAGGTTGGCCTGTTTTGGTTTTGCGTCTCTGCCTCTCATCCTGTTGACTGCTGCCCACCTACATTGTCTGGGCCCAAGCCAGAACCCAGGATCTCCCTTTCACCGTGCGCTTGTTAAATGGTCTGTAGTCTGCCTCTCCCAAGACAAAAAAGACAACATGCCTTGATGCCTGAGGACCACGGCCCGCTCAGCCGAATGTCACCCTAAGCTGTTGCGCTGCCCCTTTTCTCCTCCCCCCCTTTCTTTTTATTGGCTCTGCTTCTTTCACCAGCCCTTCCCTCCCCATTTCTCTTTTTCCCCTCCCCCCATTAAATTACCTAAGCTGCATGTGTGTTGCACATCTGTTGCATTTGCGTCTGGCGGTGCACTCAGTGCAGGGAAGGAGAGACCGAGGTAGAGAGGGAGACTGGGAAGAAGAGACACACACTTGCTGCCTAGAAACAGGCTACAGTCTCTCATGGCAGCGGTTGCTTAGCATGGGAGAGAGGAGCGTGGAGGGAGAGGACACGAAGGAAGAGAATAAACCAGCTGCAGTCAGCTGACTGCCCTTGGTGTTTTGAACAGGTTGATGCCGTTGAAAGCGAGGGAGGGAGGAGGAGAGAGGGAGAGGCTGGAGAGGGGGAGAGAGGGAGAGGGTGGAGAGAGAGAGGCAAGCTGGGAGGAAGAGAGAGAGGGCGAGCAGTACCATCTGAGCTGAATGTATAATCAAGCAGCTGCTGCCTCTGTCATGTGAGTGATACCAGCGGAAGGGAGTTGAGCGAGCTAGAGAGAGGAGAAACTCACACAGTGCTGCACGGTAGCCGTGGCTGGCGAATGGAGAGAGCAGGGGGATGGAGTGCTCTCAACGGAGGCCGATCCGGACTCCCCCCAACTTGCTCAGGACAGACTGGCACGAGCAGGTGGCATCGCTAACGTGACAGCCCCGCCGCTGCAGACCTCCCTTGCCATCTCTGGCAAGACCCCTGGGCAGCGCTAGCTCTGGGGGAGAGGGAGGGGGGGGGCAGGGGTGTCCTTTTCTCTCTTTCTCCGTGTGCGGTGCGTCAAGCCTAGCGAGCGTTCACACACCGCCGCTCTTATTTTTCCTCTCATGGGTGTTTTTTCCCTCCGCTTGCCGTCTTTCCTTTTTCTATTTGCGCCCCTGCGCTAACGGCAGCCCCCGTCAGAGGAGACCACAGATCTGGTAAGCAGAGGGATGGGAGGGATTGGGATGACGACTGGTGAGCGCTTGATGTCAACACGTTGTACTCCCATGTCTCATCTTTGTTGTCACGCACCCTGTCACTGTCTGGATGTCACAAACTGCGTTGTTTGTTTACGCTTCTCGCAAACTAGTCAGGTCCTGAGTCGAATGTATCGCAGATTTGCCCGTCGCCTTGCCACTGGAAAAAGGGCTGTGTTGTCACGGCTCTGTAGCGCTACCTGTTTGATTAGGAAGGCTGGGCACGGTGGAGCTGGCATGTTACAGCCGGCCTCGCCCCGTCTCCCTAACCCGCCAGCTCAGAGAGGCGGTGACCCAGCCCCCTGCCAACCCTCTATCAACAAGCTTGAACCATAGCTGCTGCTGAAAGGGAGGGGCCAAAGCTCAGGTTGTCTAATAGTGTAAGGAGGCTTGCAGAGACGTTACGTAAGATTGTAAATGCCAGGTAGAGGGTTAAAGTCCCTAGGTTGTGACGTGTCAGTCCCTTCAGGGAGAGCTCCGCACCGCAAGGGTAATACAGCTGTTCAAGAGACGTTCACCAGCAGGCCAGTCCTATGGACCCTCTCTCCCTATCACTTTGGGATTATTCACTGGTATAATCCTGCATGGGGTATCTCTGGGCCGGTGGTTAAGGGAGGTCAGAATGATTACTGAGGTTAAATTCAGCGCGATGACCGTCAGGGGAGGTCGTCCCCACCTGTCAGTGTCGCTCAGGTCGTGCTCGGTCGGTCCCAAGGTGGGTGAACCTGGCAACCCCCGTTCAGCTTCTTTGGTATCTTTTTAATTTCTACCTCTGCTGTCCTGTCTAGTGTGTGTTGGTCAAATGTCACTTAACTGCTACTTATGTTATGTCCATCGGTCGTTGGTGTTTTAGATTGTTTACTTATCAGGAGGTCAACAATTTGATACATTTTGCTTATTGCAGTACTGTTAGTGTGATGTACGGTTGTATTCAGTACTGAAGGCACAGATGGTACGCACAAGTAGGAAGTATGTGAGAATGTGTGTATTGAGTGCTACGTGGGTTTGTACACCGTACATGGTGTCCATGAAGGCATGGGAGGTAGTGCACAGAGCTCTCCATGTAGAGCAGATGAACACCACTAGCCCTCCTGACCTGCTAACCGCCTCCACTCTCTCCAACTGCAACAAGAGTTGCCCACGCAGATACTCTTACAAACGCGCACACATTTATTTGACTTGAGTTCCCCACGAGTTGAGTTCACAAGGCAGTGTAGAATATGACATTCTTTTGTAAATATGGCCAGTATGGCACTTGACTCCCGCTTTCTCTCCTGTTGTCCCTCAGGCTTACTCCCAAGATGCCTACCTGCGGGGTCACGGCGCCTACAGCGGAAACGCCCGTCACATCCCAGAGCCGCCCCCCGTATGCTACCCCAGAGTAGACTGTAAGCCCCCGGGGATGGCCCAGGCTACAGATGTGTCCCGGGCTGGGGCACCCCCTGACCTCGGCTACCGCAAGGAGATCCCCGTTCCTCCTTCCCCATCTCCCCAGCGGCAGACAGCAGCGTGCATGAGAAATGAGAGCGTGCGGACGGCGGTGGTTCCGCCAGACACGGTGCACAGCAGTCGC
This sequence comes from Plecoglossus altivelis, assembly GCA_036571765.1. NCBI lineage: Eukaryota > Metazoa > Chordata > Actinopteri > Osmeriformes > Plecoglossidae > Plecoglossus > Plecoglossus altivelis. Next base: position 1,082,372 of record BROE01000001.1, read on the forward strand.
GTGGGTCTACCCCTGACTCATCGAGTGGACTACCTGGATCCAGTTTATCTCAGGGGGAGGCCTGGCTCAGTGTCCCAGTACCCCCTGATGCCCAGAAAAATGGACGTGTACTCCCCAGGGATGGTCCCCTACGGCCCTCCGCCACCCCACTTTCCACCTAGCCACCAGAACATCGACTGGCGTACCTACCAGACGTACCGGGAATATATAGACAACAAGGGCATCCACTCTCACGGTAGCTGGACCATCCAAGAGAGGCTGGATAGCATGCGAGCCTCAAGCCACAACACCTTCAACACTGGCCACCACATCCCTCGCGGGGGATGGGGCGGACACCCTAGGATGGCTCTTCGCCGCAGAAGCACATCCCACGACCGGGCTTACCACGGCCCCCCACCCCCCTTCCACCTTCCCCCGCGTAGCGCGTCCCAGGACCGCATGAGCATGGCAGAGAGGAGCGCCCCGCCCAGGAACTGGCCGCCGCGAAGTGTGTCCCAAGACGCCCTGGTACTAAAGGCCCGTGCACGGTCCACGGACTACCCAGACCCAGACGTGACCCGGCCTGCGGACTGGAGGGGCTACAGCCGGGCGGAGCAGGCCAGTCGGCCTGCCAGACAGTCCCTCCCCAGCCAGCCCCCACTGCACAGGCCTGTGTATGGTGGCAGTGTCCAGGCCGCTACTAACTCAAGGCTGTACACGAAAGGACCAGAGCAGGTCCATTTCCATGCCTCGCCCATGCCTGTGGACAGGCCCTCTTATCTGGGGAAGAGTATGGAGCCCTCACCTAATGACCAAAGGGTCGGGGGGAAAGGTACCAATGGAAGCCAGGCAGGTCAGCAGACCCACAGTAGAGGACAGGCAGAGAGCATGCAGCCTGGAGGAGGGGAGGGTGCTGGGAGAGAGGTTGGTGTCCGGTCTTCCTCCTGCTCTGCTTCCAGTAGTAAACAGCAGCGGCCTGGTATTCTCAAGATTCACCACCAAGAGCCCCAGAGCCAGTTGAACGGGCGGAGTCCGAGCGAGGCTGGGGGTGTTGTCCTCAGGGAGAAACCACCTCCGGGGAAGAGCAGCCACCCTCTCCGCCACCCTTCCTACATCCTGGCTGTCAACGAGGAAGGGACAGAGCCCGCTGTGGCAGATGCAGTCTGCTGGTTGCCCAACGACGCTCGGCGGGAGATGCAGATGAGGCGCCTGGACGAGCAGCGACTGACCTCTTGCTCCAGCAACCTGGATGAATCTCTGGATGCCATTCCTTTCATCGGTAAGGAAAGGGCCCCCACCCCCCGGCAAAGTGTGCGCGCGTATGCACACACACAGTCGCCATGGCAACTGCTCAGCAGGGATAGGGGGAGGCTAGGGCCAGTTATAGAACTGCTGGATAGATAGCAGCAGTCATCTGTACAGACTCAAGAGTCAGGACCAGGGAGGAGAGATGCAGTAGATTTCCCAAGTGAAGTGTGTGTGTGTGTGTGTGTGTGTGTGTGTGCGCGCGCGCACGCACGCACGCGCACGTGTGTACACAAATTACAATGGGTCCCACAATCAGCTCAAGAACTAGACACTCTTTGAAGTTTATTTTCTGTATGTGTCCTCTTTATAACCCAACGGAGTGCAGTGCCACAATTTAAGTTTGTATAAGCATTTTGACATCAAATTATGAAAAAAAGAATTTGCCGGCAGTTTGGTTTGCTCTTCTCATGTCCCAGCCCCTGGTCTGAAGAAGGTTTCCTACAAATGTCTCAAAAACACATCACTCAGCTTTTACAACTGATCCACTACTTTCAAAGGGACTGGCTAGTGAACAGAATGACATAGCGGATTTACTTTTAGTAAACATCAGTGAATTTTGTTACATAAATGAATGTTTACTGATACCTGCACATACAAAGTGTACAAGCGCAGTATGGTGAATTAGGCCGCAATGACAACTGGCTCAACCATTGTACATGTAATTAGTTTTTTGATATGAACAAAATATGTTTGCAGAGCCATAGCTTGCTGTGATGTCACAGAGGTCCAAAACTGTTCATATTTTGTGCATAATATATAATATCTAACATTTTTCGAATAGAAAAACAAATGGCGCCATTTACCTCTGTGAAGAAAACATTGACAGTTAAAGACATGGGTTGAGTGGAAGTGATTTTGAGCTAAAGTAAACACAAAGTCATGCTGAGTCATTGTCAGAAATAGTCTTCAGAGTCTATAAAGTTTTTGCTCTACCTATCATTGCTCGTTCAACCACTTTCAATAGAGAAATGTCAAGTTTCATGCACAAGACAGACTATAGACCGCTGAACATGGTTTAAGATCACATTTATATCTTTTGAATATCAAAGAGGATGTCACTTGGTATCCATGCAATATACAAAACACAATATAAGCATCTATGTTGAAGTAGTAGCAGTTGAATGTCGAGCGAGGCTAGTCTTGAGGGTATGATGGCTAACTATTATGTTGACATGTGCATATCTTAATTCCTTCAAGCCCTTAATATATTATTTTCAAGAAACTGTAGGCAAGGGTAAACTAGCCGGTGCTTTAGTTTGGGCTAGCTTTCTAGTTAACCATTGCGAAGGTGTCCATGATTACCAGGTTTGAGCCATGACGAGGCTAACACCCACTGAATTGCATAGTAAACAAACTAGACACGTAACAAACTTACACATTCATGTCTAACACAGCTCACAGGTTAACAATATGCGTCCAATGTAATGTTTATATTGCATGAGTTCAAACCCCTGTATTTTGATCTCAAATGAATACAAAAACAATTCAGTCCCTCTCCTGACACTCTTGCATGAACTGCAGATATCCCTAAGCTTTAATCAAACCTGTCTTAGGTTTGGACTATACCCTTTTCTCTCCAAAAGCTCAGTACTAAAACACAAAAACTCTGATAAATTCATTTCATTAGTGTCTTTAAAGGTAGACAGCACTAACAAATGTATTCAGCTGTAGACCGCCAAAATAAAACAAAACAAAATGACCATGCCTTTGTTAAGACAGACATTGAAGACAGAAGCCTACATAAAAATGTTTGCAACTTTGCATTCCAAGCCTTAAAGTATCCTGAATGAGCAATTGGCTGTCAAATAAAACAGTAGGCTGGTCAGTTTGAATTCCAAAATCATTGTGTCTTTGCACCAATGCTTTGTTAGTTTGTTGTGTTTTTTTATGATGGGGTATTTGATATTTAAGATTCAGAGTTATTGTCTAACGAACTTTTAGAGTTTTTGTCATGGACTGTTGTCACATGACCAGACATTTTGCTCATTGTCATTAAAGCAGAGGCAAAATCAAACGTTGCATAATACAAATGCATATTTAAACTTTTAAACAGATATTATAGGTTGCAATATTATCTTATTAAAATTTGCTAATAATTAATGGATTTATTGGGATTATTTCCCACTGTATATGTCATTAGTCTTTTAGGAGTCCATACCAGCATTTAGGACTAACTATTCAGTCTACCAAGGTGACTGTATTGTAGCCTAGTTTAGACAGCACAGTCTGTACTCTCGAAAAAGAGGCCGATAAGTTTCACATTGCTTCTTATAAAGATACTTGGCTTGAAAAATTTGTTGTGTCTCTAAGGCTGATCTACTTTTTAAATTTTGGGAGGACAGAAAGGATTTCTGCCCTCTTCAGGTGCTTGAGTGGTGGATCTGGGTCACTGTTCAGGCTAGGCTTGAGTATTTTTTAGGGTGGGCCCATGGGACACTGCTCATTTTGCCCTGGCCCATTTGAGAAAGAGGCTTCACTGCTTAGCACATTTGTGAGAGGGCTAACAGACCCTCGGAGTATCGTTAAAAAAAATCTATTTGAAAGCTGTCCATCCAGCATTAAGTCAGTAAGTGTTGCAGTTTTTCTAGACAGTTCATGATCTCTTGGTTTAAAATGTTCTTTTTATGGATTTCTCAAGACTCAAACGCATTATTAGCCACCAACCAAAGACTGGTGTCCGACCATCAGTAAAATAAACTAGAACCAAGCTATTTTATAATCAGTTTTATAAAAAAAAAAACTTTTTTTAAACAATATAAGCAGATTTTCATTTCATTTTGCACGTCAAAGACTGCTTTAGAAATTATTTTCGTTGAGGGAGAGTTTATTTTCAGGCCTATTTTCAGGTGGTATCACAGACAGTGTAACCTTTGCCCCTAGTCATGGACAACCACTATCCTATGCCAGGCCAGCTGCAGACAAAGCGGGCAGTGACAGTTACAACGTGGCAGGAGCTCCATTCTGAGCCCGTTGCCCTGCTCGGGGTTACAACAGTACTCTGATTGAAAGTCTCTCCGGTCAGACATCAATGATCCATTTGAATGGTCCTTCTGGATCTGTTCCTCCTTGTCATGTGAGTCAAGACTGCTTCCTATGGGCTCCAGAACAGCCAGAATAGGGCTGGATGCTCTCTCTGCCTCAGAACAGATCACATAGCTTCATTCTCTGATCTCAAAGACTAGAGGTGAAGAGTTCTGTTTGACTGGTTTTAATGTCCATCAAAGGTGACACAGGATTATGTTGAAGTGCTTTACTGACCATTTTTTTCTAAAGTTGTTCTGGAAGTTTCCCCAAGTGTCATGCTGTGAAGTTTGGGATTAGGTCAACACATTTCCCTAACACCAGTGTCTGAACATGGAGCTCTCTGCTTTCAAGAGAAAATCGACAATATCTGTCCTGTGGACATGTTGTAAGCTCCAGAATGACTTTTCATGAAACTATAAGGATCCTTCAGCCAATTGCTGGGTGCATTTCCATCACACTAACTTTCTCATGAAGATTAGACAATTATTGCAGACAAGTATCCAAAGTGTCAATATTCCGGGAAGTATTCTACGTTGGAAATTCCATGAAAATTGATAGGAATACATGGGAGTCTAAACTGGGATTGATCAAAATTGCAGGTTAGCCTAGATCAGGGAACTGAAATGCAGTTCAGAAAAATACCATAAATTAATGCAAATTCTGGAGTTCCTCCATCACATTAATCTAATTTAATTTCTTTTTATTCAATTCATGCATGTTGAATACATAATTGAAATAACAAATTAAAGTTCAACTCGTAAATCAGGGAAAAAACATTTTTTGGCTTGCATGTGTGTTTTTGACCAAGCTAAATGTTTGCATAGGAGTGTGTGGGTGGGTGTGTTTGTGTTTTTAAATTACCTTAAAATTTCCCATAAATTCCTGTTTACGGTTTTTCATATTTCCCAAACTTTCTATCTTAACGTCCAATAGAAAGTTTATTGTTGTTGCGATCAATCAGAAATGTTGAGCTCTGCAAGCTCTTCCTCCAAAGCTACCATATTTTGGATTATTCTACCCCTGCAACTCAATGGGTCCTACTTTTTGCTCCCTGGAAGTCAATGTAGACACTGGTTCCTGCGGTGGAAATGCTGCTTATGTTGCTGTTGTAGTGGATGGGCCTGCCAGGACTGTGATTGCAGCCACTTGCAGCTGGAGAAGCTGGGAGGGTTTAGTTGAGGTCACAGTATTGGTGTTTTTGGAGGGTATGAGAAATTGGCATTGGTGCATGAGGAGAGACCTGTAGATCCACTGTAATTCATATGGTTGAGGACAGCTTTTTGGTATGTTCTTTGTCACGTGAAGTTTATTTATAGAGCACGTTTAAAAGCAACAACCATTTACCAAATTGTTGAACCGTCAGAGCAGCAAAAGCCATCAAACTGTACAGTCAAAACAGTTTAAGCAACAGAAAAGACTAATATGTCATGCTGTGTCGAAGGTCAAAGAATAAAAATGATTTGAACGGTTCAAAAACATGCAACAGACAGGTCTTTAGAGAGTTTGGGGGCTGCTTTGAAGTGCGGTGGATAGATCTAAATGGGTCAGTTTGCGTGTATAGGGTGACCGAGGATAAAAGAGTTGCTGAAGATTGGTGCCCCATCAATGAGGGTGGAGGGTTAGGAACTGTAGAAAAACATTGGATGCCCTGGCGCTGCACACACATTGCCGCCTTCTCCTTGGCCCTTGGCGGACGACAGCAGTCGAGCTTGAACTAGAAACTGGGACAGTGGCTTTTAAATTTAGCTCTGAAAGCCCCTGCCTGACTGTGGAGAGCAACTCTGTACTCTGAGCTGTTCCGGCCTGCCTTAGAGCCCCAAACTTAAGGGGGATTTTGACAAGAAGAACTAACGAGATGGTTTCCAAACAGTGGGAGGCATGATGAAGTGATGTGGCCTGGTTCTATTGGTAGTCTCACCAAAGTTTTCAGTAGCAGGTTATATTTACTGTGTTTCTTTCGTTTTCTTCTCTCTTCTACTAAATTCTGCAGAAGAGTACTTGCTGAGGCTGCAAACTGAAATAACTTCGAGTCCTACTTTTATCTTACCACGGTAATCCAAAGTAAGATAAAGTGGTGAGGATGATGTGGAAGATTGACTTTTGAGTTTAAAACATCTTTTGACAATTAAACATCCTTTGTATATTAAATAGGGACATCACCTTCTATCCATGTGCAATGACATGTGACAGCAGTATAACACGTTTTGTTTGGAATGTAACTGGTGTGTGCTGTTTGTTTGTAGACGAGCCTGCTAGCCCTAGTGTTGACCATGAGGCCACGCCCATTCCAGCCTCCGCTGTCATATCTGCTGGTCCAGCAATCACTACAGTCCCACCCAGCCCCACCTCCCCGTGCCCCCTCATTCGTCGGCAGTTGTCACATGATCAAGGTAAGCGCTTTGTCAGACAGTTGTCTTCTGTGTTTGTTTGTAATGGGATTTATGATGGCCCTGTTATAAATGCTCACTGCCACACAGCTCTCTCTGGGACAAAATTACCCACCCTAGAATAAATCTGTCAAATGTTATTGTTTGAATGGGCTGAAAATAATCCCTTACCTTCCAGATAATCATATATTTTCACAAACCTCTTCGTCATCAAACAAGAGTCCCTCCACCACGTCACACAACAACCCAATCTGCGTACACCACTTAAGTGATGGAGATTTGAGCCTACCTGTAATACAGAAACGCAGACTAACGCTTTCTTTAACATGTCATTGCTCTTCGTTTTTAGAGTCCCTCCGAAATGCTATCTTGGAATCAGAAAATGGTAACAAAACTGAGCGCTCCAAGTCCTATGATGAGGGTCTGGACAACTACAGAGAAGAGGGCAGAGGGTGAGGTTTCATCAGCAGAGGGCTTCATCTCGTGAACAACCATCAGCTACGCCTTTTTTCATTACTTTGTCTGATTTAATCTGAGTTAACCCTAAATCTTTCCTCGCTTTGCCTTATCTTACTCTTCCTGCAGACGGTCATCTAGTAAGCACATGCCCAGCTTGCGTGGACTCAGAAAGGTGAGCACTTTAATCATTTTCTCAAACTGCCAGGAAATAATTTGTGAAAAGGGGAACTGCTTTCTAATATAATCATACTAAGAAGGATATTTCCACTGGGGCACCTATGTACACTCTTGTTGTTGTTTGTGAACAGGCTTCACCCGATTCTCGTTTCATTCGAAACTCCCTTGACTAGTGGTGTCATATGGTTTCCTAGCAGCACTAGGCTTTCTTCTTGATATTTTTCACAGCTCTAAACATGTATTGTTGTAGTGTATTAGGCTAGGCATCGATGCCCTCAAGATATAGTCATTTACCACTGGATTAGTGTTTGGTTATATCTGCCCACCTTGTACTCCAGCTGGTATTGCTATGTCTTTGTGCATACCCAGGCTCTGGATGGACACAAGTCTTCAGATGAGTCATGCTCCAGGAGGGACTCGTCCTCCGACATCTTCAGCGACTCTACGAAAGAGGGTTGGCTCAACTTCCGGCAGCTCAACACAGATAAGAATAAGGTACACACACACACACACACACATGCGCGCGCAAGCGCACCTTGTCTCCCTTTTTTTCAAAACGGCACGCCTGAGCTGTATCTGTCTGTCTCTTCAGCGAGTGGGTGGGGGAATGAAGTCCTGGAAGCAGATGTATGCAGTTCTGCGAGGCCACGCTCTCACCCTCTACAAGGACAAGAAGGAGGGGCTGGCTCACCTCTCCTCCACCCAGTCTGACGAGGAGCCTCAGCCAATCAGCATCAAGGCCTGCCTAATTGACATATCCTACAGCGACACAAAACGCAAAAACGTGCTGCGTCTCACAACGTCGGATTGCGAGTACCTTTTCCAGGCTGAGGGGCGGGATGACATGCTGTCGTGGATCCGACTCATCCAAGAGAACAGTACCGTCGATGAGGAGGTGGGCTCAGGGTTCCGCAGCGTATTCGCTTGCACCATTTGATTGAACAATCTTTAAGATGATAACAAAATTCAGACATTTCTGCTCATGGCTAATGGCTAGCTTTCTCTGGAATGTGATTGTGGCTAAGGTTTATTGAAAGCCCTGTGACTCACATGCTTGGTATTTGACACAGGGAGCTGTGCAAATGACCAGGCCCAACCCTGATGGCTGAACGTTGTTCGAAATGACTTGCTTGTCTTTTCCACAGACAACACCAAAGAGAGAAAGTGACAAGTTGACTTCAATGTTTGCCTCAACCACAATTTGAAATATAATGTTTGTTTACAACATTTAAACATATTTCCAATAATATGATAATATGATGTCCTGCAAATATAAAGGAATATATAAGCCGTCCCCACCCTCCAAAAAAAAAACAAGCACTGCACAACCTAAACCAGTAAACATAGCTTCAGTCCTTTCTTATTGACTGTGGAGAGATATTCTCAGCCTCTCTCCCCATCTCTCCTCACACATCACCGCTGGTCTTCTCTGAATAGGGGGGGTTGAACAGTGGCCTTGTTTGTTCGGTGCTTGTCCATTTGCAGTTAGGCCCCAGGGCTCGGTTTGCGGTCTCCAGTTTCCAAAGAGGCTCTCTCTGGTGGGACTGAACCCATGACCACCAGGATGCCTAACCACAGCATTCCGGGAGCTTCGGAGTGGATAATTGCAAAATCCCCTGGTTCCCCTGTTTGAAATCTCTGAAGACAAATATTGTCTTTTTGATAAGAAAGATTATCTCACAGATACTGTGTCTTATCAACATGTCCTTTCATTACTGTTTTAATTGTTTGTGGGCTACATGCTACGTATGTCTCTATCTCATTCACCAATGTCGTTCTGTGTCGGCTCTAGAATGCTGCCATCACCAGTCAGGACCTGATCAGCAGGAAAATCAAAGAGTACAACACCATGATGAGGTATGTGCTCAGAGGCTCCACACCGCCCCCGAGGGGTTGCAACTTAGTACTGCACCCCACGTGCAAACAGCCATGTTAGACCTACTGCTTTTAGCCACCTGTCACCCACAGAATTGTCACCACATCCATGTATCTTCGTTGTTTGGACCACGTGCGGTGTTGGCAGATTTAATTTCTACTCTTCAGAACTGTCCAGTCACTCACCCCTAAAAGTTATTGAATATGTTTACGTGTGTGTTTGACAGCACTCCAAGCAGCAGGACAGAGCCCTCCCCCAAAACCTCGCGGCAGTCTCTCAGCATCAAGCAGGCCTTCCTGGGGGGCAAGGGAGAGGCAAAAAACCAGAGCCCCCACTCCCCTAAGGCAGGAGAGGACAGGAAGGCACTCCGAGGTAAGGCCATCACAACCTGCAGGGCTGGACTCACTGAGGGCAGATGGCTGCAGGTAGACATGGGGAGAATGGACGTTTTGACAGCAAAACGCAATGGAATTTTGAAAGGTCACTTATCCTCAATATTCGAATGCCTAAGTTTGTTGTGGTTGAATTAGGAGTCCATTTTTCTCCATCTCTGTGGTTGGACTACTGTGCTCAGTTGGTTGCTGTGTGTGTTTGTGTGTGTGTGTGTGTGTGTGTGTCTCAGACGACTCCAGCCCACCTCGAGACAAAGCCACGTGGAGGCGGGGCATCCCAGGCATTATGAGGAAGCCCTTTGAGAAGAAACCCTCTGCTGGGGTCACGTTTGGGGTGCGTCTAGATGACTGCCCGCCTGGCCAAAACAACAGGGTGAGTTCAGCTGTGTGCGAGACGAAATGAAATGTGGGTGTTTCAATGCGTGTGGCCAGGTGTCCTCAAGCCAATTGTGTGTGTGTGTTGCACAGTTTGTTCCACTGATAGTGGAGGTGTGCTGTGGGCTAGTAGAGGCCCGAGGGTTGGAGTACACAGGCATCTACAGAGTACCAGGCAACAATGCAGCCATCTCCAGCATGCAGGAAGAGCTCAACAGCAAAGGCATGACAGACATCGACATCCAAGAGGATGTAAGTATATGCACGCGCACACTCACAAATGCACACGCACAAATGTGTGTTTACTCTTACAAATGCATTTCTGACCTCCTCAGAAATGGCGGGACCTCAACGTGATCAGCAGTTTACTGAAATCCTTTTTCCGGAAACTTCCAGAACCTCTTTTTACAAACGGTGTGGTTCCTAATAAAATGCATGCTGAAAATTATGGTCACATTGGCTCCACAATATGTTGTGTCTTTGTTACTTCCTCTTTATATTTACTTGTCTTTTATATCTTAAATCTTTCAGAAAAATATGCATGTTTTATTGATGCCAACCGAACAGAGGATCCAGTGGAGCGGTTGAAAGTCCTCAAGAGGCTGGTGAGTTCACCACTATCAGCTGATGATTTGGGTGGAAGAGCAGACTGTCTCCTTAGGCCTATTCACACTGTTAAAGTTAAATGCTGGTAAAGGTTTAACTGTATACTACCGTCTGTCTTCTTAGATCCATGAATTGCCTGACCATCACTACGAAACTCTAAAATTCCTCTCTGGTCATCTCAAGACGGTTTCTGAAAACTGTGAAAAGAACAAGGTATGTGTGAGAATGCCACAACGTCCATGATTTAGAAATACGGTTTAGTCATGAAATATAGGTGGTAAATCAGAGTAAAATAAAGCATTCAATTATTGCCAATAAGTAAACCCACCCCACTCACTCAGATGGAGCCCCGAAACCTGGCCATTGTCTTTGGTCCCACTCTGGTCCGGACGTCAGAGGACAACATGACCAACATGGTGAACCACATGCCAGACCAGTGCAAGATAGTGGAGAACCTCATCCAGCAGTACGACTGGTTCTTCACAGAGGAGGGCGACGAGGACCCTGTTGTATGTGGATGCCCGTGCTGACCTCAACACTATTGCTCTAGGATAGTGTGTTCTGTACATGTCTGAATGCTCCAAGGGAAATGTAGTCCTAAACTTCTGCTTGTTATTCCTCCGACAAGCCTTACCCACTCTCCTTTTCTCTCTCCCCACCCCACCACACACACTCTACCCTTCCAGACCTCAGCCGAGCAGGACAGCACCGTACAGTCTCAGCCTGTGCCCAACATCGACCACCTGCTCTCCAACATTGGCCGCACCACAGCTGCCACCAGCAGCACGTCTCCAGGTGAAGTCTCAGGTAAAGCACCCTCCACCTCACGTCTCTTCCTGTTCCCTCTTTACCTAGACAAACATTGAGGTCAGTCAATCTCAGGCAGTCACTTCAACATCCACTAATGGCTGCTGTTCAAGTGTGTTGCGAGATATTTACTGTGTGTGTATGTTAGTCCTTAAGTAAGAAGCATCCTGTTTGTTTTCCATCAGATTGTCAAAGTCATATAGTTCTTAGTATGGTTTAGGAAGTACGCCAAAGTCTGTGTGCTTCTGTGACACCAAGCTATTTTTGTGATTTTTCAATGACGTGTCCTGTATTTGTGGATTATCCTGTTGGAAAATTGCTAAAAATAGTTTGCGTATGTTGAGCCTTCTGTTTATATAAGGTTTGTTTCTGTTACCTTTCTTCGGGCCCAAAAAGAAAATGAATTGCTTCAAAGTTCTATTATTTCCCCCTACTTCTCTCCTTTTGCTTTGAGTTATTTCTTTTCAGTTTCACCTTGCTCATGTCATCTTTCTCCCTGTGCTTTCCTTCTGTTGAGATGACAACTCCTATTCTTTCAGTTCTTTTCTTCCCCTCCTCCTCTTCTACAGAAACCCGGCATGTTCTTTCCCCTCCTCACCCCCCCCCCCCTTACAAAAAAACCGTAGCAAATTAAAAACCTGACCAAACCAAAAGAAACCAATGGACGTTTTAACCCTTCTGACCTCTGCCCTCTTGTGTGTAGTGTGTTGTTTCTCTCCCCTGTCCCTGTCCAGCACTCACACATGACCCCATCTTGACACAGGCCAAGTGGGCGGCGTCTATCACTCGGTGATGTCACTGATGGACTCAGTAATGTCAGTGATGGACAGCTGGGACTGTAGGAAGAAGGACGAGTGTTGTCCCAAGTGTAGCTGCGTAGTCTGCAGAAACCCGCAGCTCTTGTAAATTGGGGTGGAGAGAGAGAGAGAGAGAGAACCCAAAAAAAGGAGAGAAAAAAAGAAAAAAAAAGAAAGAAAGAGAAGTTGATGTTTTTTTGTCATTTATTACTGTGGTGTGTGCACGTCTCATATCTAAAAGTAAATGAGCAAAATGACATGACCCTCGAGCAGAGGGGATACACGGCCGCGCTGAACCTGTCTCTCACGGCCCCCCTCTGCTGTCTCTTGTTGTCCCTAAAGCTGATCGTGAGGACAAGTAGCATGGTACGGTCAACACCCCCCGACCACACACGCGCTCACACACCCACACATATATACACAGGCGCACGCATACACCCAGGTTCACCCCCCACCGCTCATGTGGCATACCCGTTCATGATGTCTGAAAGGGGGGTGGGGAGTGTGTGTAAGTGTGAGGGGACAGGGCGTGGGCTGACCGGGCTGGTCTCCCACCTCCTACATACACCCACAATATACAAGGCTGGCTCAGTATTTGTTATTAAAGGAAACCAAGCTTAAATATTTAATTGAGGGTCAGATTTGGCATTTGGCATTTTAATAGCAAATACTGGCCTGCCCCTTCTCCATCTATCTCAACAGACCACATCTGCCATCAGTACACACCCACAATGAAGTACACAAAACTCACTTTCTCACTTCTGGATTTTAACCTGACAAAAAGGCACACGCTAATGGTTATTGTTCACAAAACTTGAGAGAGAAGCAATTCCGTTCATGATGTAGCAGGGAGCAGTATTGGCAGGACATCTAGTTTTTCTGTTTGTGTTTTCCGTTGCCATTTCAGTTGATGTATTTTCAGTTGACAGTGAAGATTTGCCTGTTTTTCAAGGGATTTCAGGCAATCCATGCTACTGCTACTAGTCTGCTTAGATTGGACACAGGGGACAGATGTGATCAGAACCCTACCGTTCGTTGAATGTACTTGTTGTTGTTAACCCCCATGCCCCTTCCGACGGTGTGACGTGTCTGAGCGGGGAAAGAATGCCCTTGCTGGTGGCTGTGTGTAAACGTGTTTGTGAGTTGGAGTCATATGCTGTTGTCACTGTGGGCACACGAGCATGAGAAGCTTCCTGTCTTGGGTACACACTGCTGGGTGTCACTTCCTCTCTGTCTCTCTCCATCTGTGTATCCCAGTCTTCTACCGTCACCTCCCGTTTCATCAAAGGTGACCTCTTTATTTAAAAAAATGTTTTTGTCTTTTCCATATCTCTGAGCCATCGATGACTCCATTTGTTAGTTCCATCCATCTGCTTGCTTCGCCAGGCTAGCCTCAGTTGTTTCTCTCTTTTCTTCCATTTCCCTTCATTTTCCCAGTGTCTCTTCATCCTTTTCTGTCAGTGACTGTCTTGGGCGGGCAGCTGCGCGTTAGAATGTCACTAACCACTATATCCTCTCCCACCAGATTCCGCATGTAGTGACTCGTCTAAATCAAAGGTAAGTTGAACTATCTTGTAACGGTCATTTCACATTACTTGTTGGTTGATTAAGGATCCTTGTTGCGTTAATGTGGCCATGGTACATGCCTGCCAACACTACCAGGTTGGCAGGCATGTACCACTGGTACAGTGTGTGTACATTAGCAAGGTGTGGGGGTGTGTTTGCTGACCTGCTGGTGCTGCATTCCTGCAGGGCCTATGGGGGTCTGGGAGAGACCAGTGTAGCAGAGAGATGCTGCGCTCCTCCTTCTTTGTCAGCCGCAAGCGTAAGAAGCCCAAGGATAAAGCCCAGCCCAGCAGCTCTGATGACGACCTAGACTCGGTCTTCCCTAAGAACGAGCTCCCTGAGCAGGGCCAGGCCCTGGCCACTCCCCTAACCCAGCCTCCCTGGTGTCTGGATGGCCAAGAGGTGAAGGAGGAGAAGAGGTCTGAGGACGGGAGGAGGAGGGATACGCACTGCTCTTTGACGGACAAGGTTGACGGCAAAATGGGGAACTGGAAGGAGTCTCGCTCCAGCATGTCCCATCCCTCGCCTTCACCCTCCCCTAAACATTTCTCCTCCCCCTCCCCCATCCTCCGCACACGCTCCCCCTACACCTCCCCCTCCCACTCCCCCAACTTAAACTACCGCATGCAGACAATCCACCAGTCCTCGCTGTCCGACCCTCCTTCAGCCTACGAGGATGGCGTGTCGGACCTGGGCACCATGAACAGCACCAGCTCCCAGGCCTCAGCTGCCCAGCCTCGGCAGGGCCGGGCAGGGCCAGAGGCTGAGGTCTGCTCCATCACTTCTGATTACTCCACCACCTCCTCCATGACTTTCCTGACTGGGGCGGAGCTGAACGCGCTCAGCCTGGAGGTGCGCTCAGTGGCCGAGAGCCGGGGAGGCGATGATGCTGACGACGAACGCAGTGAGCTGGTCAGTGAGGGTCGAGCCATGGAGACAGACAGTGAGAGCGAGCTGTCGCCGTTCGCCGGCGGCAAGGAGGCGGGACACACGGTGGAGATTGGCCAACCGGATGTCCCAAAGTCGCCCCGCCCCCTACCCTCCCACAGGCTCATAGAATGTGACACCCTCTCCAGGAAGAAGTCTGCAAATGCACGACTCAAGACCGAGAGCGAGTCTTCTGTGGACGGAGGGTGTGACAATAGTCCTGCCTGCACCCTGGGCCCCCGTGGCACCTCCCCCGCGAGCCTCAGCTCCTCCTCCTCCCGAAGCGAGTCTGACAAGGCGGAGCCAGCGTGGCGCCTGAAGATTACCGACCGCCTAAAGTTCCGCCTGCGCACGTCCGTAGATGACATGTTCGGGGTGGGCACCCAGAGGAGCCGCTCCCCCGAGGGCCGCACCAAGAAGAAGAGCATCCGGCGCAGACACACCATGGGGGGCCAGAGAGACTTCGCCCAGCTGTCGGTGCTGGGTGGCTGGCAGGAGCAGGCCGGGGGCGGCTCGCGAGCCGAGCTGTCGGCTGTGGACCGCCTCAAGCCCAAGTGCAGCTCCCAGGACTTCTCCATCCGGGAGTGGATTGCTCGAGAGCGCCACCGTGCCAGCAACCCCGAGGTCAGCCTTGACTCTTCGGCTGAACAGCAGGGAGACCCCCTGGCTCTGGCACCCTCGGTGGGGCTGCTGAATGGAGACCCCCCCCAGGGGAAAAACCTGAGCTTGTCTGCCACTGCCCACCCACACAAACTGTCTGGAGCCCAGGTGGTACACTCTCGCTTCTACCAGTACCTGTGAGCAGAGCGAGTGTGAGGTAGAGTAAGACAGTGAGGCTGATGTGTGTGAGTAAGTGCGTTTGTGTGTTTGTTTACTGTCTGTATGAGTCATCCGTGAATGAGCTGTGTAAGTCTGTGTCAATACCTGGGAGATGCTGTCTGTTGTGTGTCACTATGTGTCGTCTGTGCGTGTGTGTGTGTGCGCGTTTGTGAAATAAAAGGGTTACTGTACTGATATATCAAGATTCAAGGCATGGAACAAAAACTTAGATGTTATGAATATATATTTTTTCTTTTTCAAGAGAAATTACTTTTTAATGACACAACATTCTGGTCTGTGATGGGGGTGGGAAGTACTTGAGCTTCTCAAACTCCTAACTATGCTGGAAATTGAGAGGAGAGCCTATTCTTTTCAGACTGAACAAACCTGTGAAGCTGGGTGTAAGAAAGTGTAAACCCAATGTAGAGATTGTGTACAGGTCAGCTAACTGGCTTTAACGTAAACAAACAAGTTGTATGGCGAGCAGGTGACGAGGGAGAATAGACTGGTTTTAGTATTGCAGAGGAATTATTTTTGTGTAAAAGATAATGGGTCTCAGCGAGTCCCTCGGTAACCAAATGAAGAATGTGTTTGCTTGCTGTAATACTGACTAAAAGCTTTATTTGCTTGTGTTTCTATTTGAAATGTGTACATACTGTGTACGTCTGTGTACTTGAAGTGTTCTGACGGTACGGCCTACATGTACAACCACCTGCTGGGCGGAGGCTCATTCCCACGGTACAATGTGACAAGGAAACACTGGACACCATGGAACTACGGCTAACCCCTTCCCCCTTCACAGCGATAGAAAAAGAGCAGTGAACAATGTCAAATGCAAAATGCTGTTCGTGTCAATGTGTTAATGGTCTCATGCATTTGTCAGTTTTACTGGCATCAGATGTGGAAAAACAAAAGAGTGATTAGAGGGAGGAGATGAATCAAGTCAGAAATAATGTTTCTTGGCGATAGGAAGTGCCTCATACTTAAAGGGTGCCATAAACTCTTTGTGGACATGTGCAAAGATGCTACTGGGTATAGCGTTTTTTTAAATCGTTGACTGGCACAGTCATACTTCAAGAAATGTTTAGACGGACACAGAGCTTCCACTTGCTAGGCATTCCATTCTGGTCTTAACACGTTTTATACTCACTTTACGTTGTTGTTGTTTTTCGGGATTTTAACAGAACTTGAATTTTAAATATGTCTGTAAAATAAGTAACTTAAATGTGTATATAAATGGTGTGTTTTAGCTTCTTTTCTCTTCATTTCCATCAAATTTGCCAGATTTTTTGTAAGTACAGTATTGTGAAGTGTTGCTCTCGGTGAGCCAGGAGAGGTGGGGCTAGTGGAACGGTTGGAGCAGGGCCCCCTGCAGGTGAACACATGTCATTGAGATTGACTGTGTGTGTGGGGGGGTGGGGTGTGGGGGGAACTGGCCTGGGGGCCCCTAAACACTGGAATTAAAATGTGTCAATGGCAAAACCGTTTCTGTCTTATTACATTCATTCATGTCGCAGACGCCTCTATTTGAAGCAACAAATAATGCACATAGCTTAGTGTAGTGCATGCAGGCCTGTCAAGTGTTGCCAGTTAACTTTACTTTACAGCTTGATCCTTTAGTTATACTGGTGGAAACATTCCTACTAAACATGTATTCTAGACAATTCTGTGCTTGAAACTTTGTGGGAACCATTTGAAGAAGGCCCTTACAGCTTCATACTCTCTCCATATTCAAAGAGAAGTTCATTCTGAATTATTTTATAGAGTTCAGTGTGAGGAAAACTTGACTGGCCTGCACACTTTTTGAACTTAACACCATGAAACACATTTGGTATGAATTATTGCTCTGCAAGCTGGGTCTACCTAACATCAATACCCATCCTCTAATTCTCTTGTGACTGAATGGAAGAAACTGCCGAACAAATGCTCCAACGTCTTTAGGAAAGCTTTCCACGAAAAGTGAAACAGAGCGGCAACCAACTCTGGCCAACATTTTATATATGCACATTAAGTTTTTCACAATGCCCATGCTCAAAACAGCGATGCAGCATAGCTTACATCTTTGTTGCTCGTTAAAAAGCGGCCAGAATTGTTTTCATTACTCAGCAGTCACATTCTATTTAAGTGACGTTAAAGTGCCTGTTTAGCTACAGTTGACTGGACATTTTCATAGTCAAACTATTAAGGCTTATAAATTTCAAAATGCTTTATGTACAAGTTGCACAAACGGTACTTTCACAGAGAAAAATTTATACAGTCTGTACATCATCTCTAGGAACTTTCAGTTACAATATTAAAATAGGTGACAAGCAGACAGTCAAACTATTTAACACTTGACTCAATTGAAACTGTCACCAACAAGCCAAATTGGAACATAAACATTAAGTGTGCCTCAATCATGTTATTTACTTGCAACATACATAACATTAAGGTCACTGTGTGATTGTTATTACATGGTACCCTTCATAAACAAAATGGGAATTACAGGAATGTATGGATTGGCATGTTAGTATCACAGAATTATATCTTACATGTTTTAGAATTGGTCTGTTTATGATTGTTTATGTCAGCTTAATGGAGAATAAGAACTTCAATTGACCTTTTCATACTGGAGAAATAGTAGTTATTTAATATTTTTTTGGCCCTTCGATGAGTCCCTGACACATACATATTTACTCCCAGTAAGGCACAGTGACAAAAAATAACATTATACAACTCAATGCAAGGTCAGGGAGGAATGGACAGTCAACTAAATGTTATTTTAACTATACATTCAAATCAATGACAGTTACACAATGGTTTTCAATGTAAGCGTACATCAATTCAAAACACAACACTACTAAACTGTTAGACATACCGAACAAACAAGAATAAACATTAGGGATCGTGTTCTGCGTGCTGCTGAACATCGAAAGCGGGGGCAGGTACAGTTCATGTGAAGGTACCCAAGGAGTAGGTGGAAGTCTACAGGTATGATCCCACAAACTTGCTTCTTTCACAGTGTCTTTCATCTGGCCCATGTTTAACGTGTGAGCTCATAAGATAGGGGGGCAGTGAATCTGAACAGAGGTTATTGGAGTCCAGTGGATGTCATGGTTCTCTGCCACATTTCCATTAGGGAGGAGTAGACACTGCTGTTGCTTCTGTCAACGGTTCAGGAAAGGAGATGAAACTTTTGGTTGATATCTGTTTACAGTCAACGATATAGCAAAAAGACATTTCAGTCCAGGCCTCTTGATACGAAAGGAGGTAAGAAGAATGGTAGAGAGGGGAAGATGGCAGCTGGTTCTTGGTGCATGCAGGAACTGTGCTGTTAGGAGAAGCTTAAATCATATACAGCAAGTCAGGTGTGTGCGTGCGCATGATCTGTTGCATATTGTGCTGTCTGTCTGTAGTAGCTGGGTAGAGTGATGTCACCACGGACTCAGTTAGCTTAACCATCATCTTCATCCTCCATCTGCCTCTCCTCCATCGGCAGCTCAGGAAGACGAAAACACTCCTCGAAAAAGTTGACCAGCGATTGGCTGAGGTGCTGCTGCGCCCCATCACTGTGCAGGAAGTGGCTCTCGTCTGGGTAGATCTATGGGGAAGCCCGCAGAAACAGGGAGGATATTCACATCCTTAGTATCATACAAGGATTAAAGCTGAGTGTATACTGATCTAAATAAACAGTGCATTGAGATGCTAACCTGTAGAGAATAATTGGCCTTCTTGGTGATTAAATGATTAATGAACTTCGCTGTGTGCTGGAAATGAACTTTTTCTGCAAATGGAGATGGGGTAAACATTGAGTTGGCACCTGCGAATATGGAACTGTTCAAACCTTCTTTTACAATGGTTGCAATTATAAACGATGAAGGCATTTGACAATTACCATCAGCTGTCGAATGGACAATCATGTACTGTCTGTCCATAAGCTGACCAGCACGGTGGGCCAAACTAGCCATCTGAGAGTAGGTAAAAACACACTGAGTACCTTTTTCGAGGGACACTGTTTTGAGTGAATAAGAACACAGGGTGTAAAATGTACAAAATGCATGTGCCCTTTACCGAGTATACTCGAGCCTCTGTTTTCGGAGATCCAAGAAATCTCTCTGAGAATGCAGAGGCTGGAGGACAGGAGGGATGAACAGAACACGACAAAAAGAAAAGATCATCCAGATCAGATCTCTTATATTACTCCCACAGGGACAACAGAAGGTAGAAAGATGATGACGGTTTACCATATAATTCAAAATCTGTGATGGGTGAAACAGCAACTCCGCATTTAAGCAGCGAGTCCTCTGAACTTAAGAGCAATGTGGCTAAGTATCCTCCGTACACCTAGGTATAGAGACAACAGTTAGTATGATCAGGTGGTCACATAATTAGGTGGTCTTCAAACAAGGTTTAAAAAGACCAGTAAATGATAACTTACCTGTCCAAAAACACCTATGCGTCTATTGTCAATGTATGTTTCTTTAGAAATGAGTCTAGGGTCAAATTAAGGTAGGAGACACCTGGTTAGGATACAGGGACTGCAAGCATTGAGAATCTTTTACTTACACTAATAAAAAGAATGTGTTTTTATGTGAGTGTGTATGAATATGTGTGTGACTAGTTACCTCAGTGCCTCCATCTGGTCCCTCTCCTCCAGAACCCCTAACTTCCTGCGGACCCTATGCAGCAGGTTGGTCCCCTGGAAGCCACTGCCATGGCCGTCGAAGCGGACCACCACTGCGCTGTAGCTGCTTACCAGAATCGTGGCCCAGTCCACACCAAACTGCTCTGTCACCATTTGTCCCCCAGGTGTACCGTCCCTGAAAAAACACCCCAAGTTGTGGCTGTGCTTGCAATAACTTTCACCTCCATTTTTGTGTGTGTATGTGCATACGTACACTAGAAGCAGTAAAGGATAGTGTGCTGTTTCTGTGAACGCAGCAGGCTTCAGAATCTGCATTGTCAGAGCTATGAAACAGGCAAAGATACACGTTAACATCTAGAAATAGGTCCTTCGGTGGGAGTTCCAAACGTGAACGCTGCAGCTACATACTGTAGTCATCGATGACAATTTCCTTATACTCCACTTTGGGCATTTGCATGTTGTAGTAGGTGTTATTAACAATGTCATTGGTCTCCAAGTCAATCAATTCTGAAGTCAAACAAATAAAAAGTATCATTAGCCAATTAAATTGAGCACATTAGCATTAATGTGGTTATAGTTTACTCACATCCAAAGTACAGAATAAAAATATAGCAGACATCCACAGAGCATGATATAGAATGTCAATTCTCAATACTCCATGGAATATGTGCACTTGGGTGATTTAATTCTAGAGCAAGGTTTCAGTAATTATTTACTCTTTTCGGAGACTCACTCTCTCTGTCGTCTGTGCTGTAAACGGCCACACTTGGTATGTCCGGGCCTAAACAGAGCAAACATGGAGAGCAAGGACCATGAAGAAACATAAACACAGTAGCTTCAAACAGGTGTTTCAGCACTTAGGTAAATCAACATAGGGTGACAAACTACTACAGTATATTTTGCTAAGGCATGTAGTCAGTGAACCAGCATCATCTCCCTGCATCTGTCTACAATCAAATTTAGTCTTGTTCCATTAACCCTTTCAGTAAGTGGATTTCTTAAAATCCTGTTATTCATCTAGCAATGCTGGGCTCTCAAATAATTGAATGAATGAAAAAACCATTGGCGTATTGTCTTCTCTAGAAGGGTCTCCTGAACAAATTAGCTCCTATGGAAACTATGGCGCCAGGGTACCGGCGGGGGGAGGAGAAGAGAGCGAGATAACAATAATGAATGTTCTCTGAGGAAATGAGAACATAGCAGTAAACACCATACTCTCCCCACCCTCTGTCTTTTTACAGCTCTGTCTTGCAGATACCAAACACAGAATCATAAACTGCAGGACTATGTCAGCTTATCCACAAACACTGAAGTTGCCTGTCTAATGAAGATTGAAGTAGCTCTAATTCAACAGCATATACTGACTGAGCAGTTCATATAGCCTTTGGCCAACAGCCCTTTACACCATCACCAACACAATCAGAAACATGCTGGCAACATTCTACCACAAGCCTTTCCTGTTGGTAGAAAGAGGACTGTGGAATCAGAATGCAGCTAGGTTTGGGAAATGTGTGTAGATTTGTTGGGGTCAGGACTTTCACCTTTACAATCGAGGAGGAAATATCTCATGTCATGGCTGAACGCTCCATCCACAAAGCCGCACTTGAACTCACAAGATACACAGCGGCGATTGAAGGGGCCGATGGTGTCGGCACTTTACAGAGGGAGAAAGTCAGAATCACAACATTGTTCAGCCAATCTTCCCTCTCCAGTGTATAAATAGCTAGATTGAGGGCGAGGCAGTGACATACTGCAGTGTGAATGCTTAACAAATACCTATACAGATGACGCCGTTTGGGGTCATCCTCTGTGCTCAGGAAGTATCTGGAAAAAATACAAGGTTTGCAGTGCCGGACTTCAAAAGAAGACTAGGTTGCATAGGCTATTCCCTGAACAACAACATACAAGGGCAAAATCCTTTTTCTACATAAAAACATTGCGCAGCTGTGATAGGAAGTGGGAAACCGATTGTCCCTGAAAGGTAGACAACTGCTAGGCACCATTGTGTAAGTGTGGAGTGTTGAGGCCAATGTGGGGCTTACACTAGCTGCCTATCTTTGCTGTATGCCAAGATGCGAGTGACGTCCCAGTCCCCGGAGGTGAGCGACTGCAGCGTGTCTGTGCTGATGTTGGGCTGGAACAAAACCACACGTCACAACAAGACAAGGTCACCTTTTCTGGCTCTGTACCACACTGCTGATTCACACCGATTCAGCTAAAATTTACCTTCTATGGAGGATGCTGGGAATTGCAGAGGTGAAGGACATGACCAAGGAGATAGAATTTAGGAAGAATTATGGAGGACGGTTTGTAAGCACTCAATGGACGTACCTTGGAGGTGGACATTGAGATGTGGAAGAACTTTCCCCTCCCTCCCTGAGGGATCGCTCTGGTGAAGAAGAACTTGAGCCCATTCTCAGAGAAGAGTGGCGCTTCGTTCTGCAGTACAAAGGAAGGGAATTGGAGAATTTGCTAAGGAAGTGCAGGAACTTTAATTGGCTAGTCACAGACTCTGGGTTTTAAAGGCTGAAATTCTAACCTTTTGTTAAATATGATTTGTAAGTGCTGTTATGTTTGGTATTGATCTGGGATGAATCACTTCTCACTCACCTGTCTGTGAAGCCAACTCTGACTCTCATCCTCATGTTTCTGAAAAGTAAGTAAGTAAGTTTGGTATGGTATGGTAAGTAAGGTTTCATTTGGTTTCATACATGGAGAGAACAGCAAGGTGTTGTTTTTGCTCAATGTGTGTTTTAGAATTTGCAGCATGGTTTGGAGTTCAGTTGTAAAATCAAGTGTGAGACAGTGTGTTCGCACCTTAATGCAGACCCCTGTGGTGGCCTCACACAGGGTGAGAATAGAATTGTTCTGACCTCTGTTCAGCCAATTGACTGCTAGCTTAGTGCTGGTGGCCCACTTCACCATGGTGATGTAATATTCCTTCCTGAGAACCACATATGTATCACAATGACATCATCATTCTTGAACCTTATAAAGCTATAATATAACGACACAGTCTGACATTTCCCTTCTATTCTAGGTGTAATCACACAACACAAGAAAACCCTTCCGTCAGACGCGTTGATGGATAGACGTTGGTCTGTGTAACCTTTGATAGATGCAGGACGGAGACTCACCCTATGCGGGGGTCATCTGGTTTCTTCATCTCCACTGTGTGCACAGGGCCGTTCAGACTGGCTACGAACAGCAGCACTGCAGGGTTTTCCTCCCCAGCCTGTAGGAGCATGCCAGCACAGAACAAACAAACACATATCAAAGGCCATCAGAATCAATATTTAGCCATTTGCCCATTCTACGACAGCGTTAATAAGAGTTTAAGAAGTTTATTCTAAGTAATTATCCCGCGACTGTGCTTGCCACGACTAACCTTGGGGTAATGGTACTCCTGTGCTGTGGGGTAAGGTGCTCCAGTGAACATGGGCACCTCCATTCTTGGCACGAGGGAGTCGTTGATGGTAGTGTAGGCCAGTCTTAGGCCATCTGGTGACCACCAATGGGCAATGTGGGTCTGAAAGATTTCCTCTGCAAAGAGAAACACAAGCACATTGAAGCAAGCAAATAGAACTAAATAAAACAAATATAAAACGTAACTACTTTCTCAGTACAACACAGACAGAAATTGGGTTTTTAATGCTGGTATCCTTAACTTGCTGTTAGTTATCGGGTCTAAGGAAACCTTATCTGAAGGAGAATGTGTAACCAGTGTTTCAAGAAAATTTGAACTGGATTTGGAAATCCCAAATTATTCTCTCCAGGATCTGGTATGTCATTTTTCTTTTGTGCTGGTTTTTCAAAGCAACATAGGACTGGATCCCCTGATCTAAAAACAAATTATTAAAAATGAGCAAACTTGGATCACCAGTGCCCAAACTCGGATTACATATCACAATGTGCAACAGGTAGCATAGCCTGTGTGGGGTCAATGTAGCGGCAAAAAGGTCAGTTTTGTTGTTAATGATGTCACTACATTTGGGCAAAAAGGTTCTGACTCATGGTCTGATTACTGTAAACGTCTACCATTCTCCACATTGGGCGTGCCATGCTACTCAAGAAAGACCAAGACCTGGACAATTCACCTTATTTTCAGTTGGTCTTATCAACTTCTCAGTAAAGCGAATCAGAGAAAGATGGGCTTGCAAAGATGACACTGAAAAAACTATAAGTAAGTATATATCCCATCTGCACATATGTCTAAAACTCCAACCACACACACTTTTCAGGACCTTCTATCTTTTAGTATGTGCAGCAAAATCTCCAACAAGATCTCCAACAACCCATATAAACTTATAAGCGAACCTTAATTCCACTATCATTATATGGAATTATACATAAGTAGCACAACTGTCTAAAAACAACAGAAATGTCATCACAAAATAGTTTATCAGCAATTTGGCTCTTACAGTGACTTAAACAATGAAGAGCCAGAAAACAGCACACAAAGTACTTGGTACCAAACCACAAATTGAGCCAGATTTCTCCAACGTCTGTAGAATAAGAACATAATAATGAACACTTGAACAGTTCAATTACAATCCACCTCTTTGGTGTGGTATCATAGGTTTGAAAGGCCTTGGCCATGAATGATCTTGTTGGAACCTATGCCAAATACAACACATTTAAAAAATCTTCCAAATCTTATCAGATACAATCTGCTTGCCGAAGTCCGATCAGATTACTTCTGAACAACTGAGCTCTGATGAAAACTTGATTATGATTTATTGCAACCCAGCTAAAGTTGTCGCTGAAGGGGAAAGATTCGTTTCTCATATTTAATTGTGACAGTTTGAAATATGTTCTGGGGAATTGAAGAGGCCTCAAGGTAGATGAGTTATTGTAATTCAACATTCACCAGCAATGAAGAACGAGCCAGAGGTCACTGAAACAATGCTAGACGATGATGAAACGTATAAAATAGGTTTTAGTTTGTGCCAGAAGTACAGCATTTCAATCAATGTGTTCTGGTTCAAACACATTGTTTTGAAAGGATTTGAAACGATCTTCGATTAAACAGTGTTTAATAAAAGATACGAATAACATTGACTATGTTTCAACTGACAGTAAAAGTAAAAGTATTGTCTTTTTATGTCCAGCAGATGGCAGTAGATTCCTTTGAGAGGCCATCTCCTTAGAGATGAACTGGTAACCAGTCACTACTCTCGGACTAGAGCATCCATGACCACTGGAGGAGAGGGTCAAGGAAATCTGAATTGATGACTAAGTGAATGTGTCACGATGAAGATGACGATTGAGGTGGCAATGAAGACCACCTGCCTGACAGCCTGTGGGTAGGCAGGCTGGGTACAGCATGGCCATGTGACAAATTCATCTTTGATCAAGCTTTAGAGCCAGAACAAAATCAATGACAAGACACACATATATACGCAAAATCCAGATTTGGACGAAAAAACTCTATATAAGCAGACAAGGCTGAGGTATATTGTCTGACATCACCAAGCCGAGGCAATAATTGCATATTTCTCATGGAAAACAAAAATCTGAATCATGAGAATTTATCAAAACTAGCATGGCTAAATCACACACATCTGGGAGCTACCATGGAAAACCATTTGCATGCTATTAGCTAACTACTCAAACGAAGACACAGACCATCTGCTATAATAAGTCAAAGTTGGTGTGGGTGTTGTGGAGAGATGTGCACCCTATTGTTTTGCGATACCCTCTCCCTGCTCTGCATGCCAACCACAAGTGTCTAGCAGAAACCTACTTGACTCACCCACCAATCATATGAGAAAAATAAATAATGAGTGAAAGAAATAATGAAGAGAGAGAGAGCTGTATGAAGAGGTTAATAACACAAAGAAGAAATGGGACAAAAATTATCAAGAAAACAAAGAGAAAAAAGAGGCCTACAAACAGAGAACGCAGACAGAAGTTGTAAACTGTCTACTTGAACAATCAACTGATTCATTACCAGCATTAAAAGTGGGTAAAGTAATAACTGTCTTAATAGAGTTATGTAATCTCCATTTGGCTATTCATGAAGAAATATCACACAATTTGACAGTTTTAATTAGATGAAGTAATTTAAAATCAATTCTACATGATCAAATGTGTTTGTATATAAAAGCTATTCTGTACTACACAGCCTAAATCGTGAATAAAGTACGTGACAGACTCTGATATTTGAAGTTTGGTGCTGTTGTAATCCTCTCATAACTGGATTGAGGCATCCAACTTCATCCAACCTGACTACCTTGACACTACACGCCCCGCAGACAAAGCCAGTTATACAAGTATGACATCAAAAGATTTTTAATTGTACAACCTGTTAAAACAGAAGCTACACATTCAAATGAATGCAAGAAAGCACCCTTTCTTTGTCCTGATACAGACAAAACTCTACAGACTTTCTCGGAAACACAATGCAATGTGAATCGTTTCAGCAGTTTGTTGTTATTTTTCCTACACCAGAAATATCAGCAAATAAGACTGATGGCCAACAGTATACGATTGCAGTGAAGCAGGGACAAATGAAATGAACATGTCCTAGATACAATGACAACCCCATAGAACCGAGGGACATGTCAACATTGACATGTGTACACATGCAGTTTTGAAAGCAAATGATTATACTGAATGCTACCAATACTTGGGACCTCTATACATTTCAGAGCACAACAGGAGTAATCTCTTGTCTATCCTTTGAAGTTTAGACAGGACATTATATTTTATGCTTTCTTTCGGTTGTACTCTTTTGAAGACATCTCATTCCAATGTACGTATGTTTGGAAATAACCTTCTCCTTGGTAGTATAACAATCTGGAAGCTTTTATATTTGGAATCAATGCTTCATAGACATGTTCAACAGGAAATGCATTTAGATGCATCTTGTTGGGATTTGTTCTGTAATGGGTTTTCCAATAAGCAGTGTCTGCAGTCCACCTACCCTCGTAGAGCCAGTCAGCCAGGCCGTTGAAGATGACCCCTTCCTTCCCTGTGGACACCAGACGGATGGTGCGACTCTCCACTGTAGCTCTGTAGTAAATGTTGTTCTCAAAGATGAAAATCTGTGTGGAGACAATGTGTCACAGTGATTCCAGCTTCTGATGGAGACACAGACACAAAGCGCTGGAGAGTTCTGAAGTGGCCAGCAATAAGACCAGATCTTAATCCCATTGAACACCTGTGGAGAAATCTTAAAATTGCTGTTGGGAAAAGGCACCCATCCAATATGAGAGACCTGGAGCAGTTTGCAAAAGAAGAGTGGTCCAAAATTCCGGGTGAGAGGTGTAAGAAGCTTATTGATGGTTATAGGAAGCGACTGATTTCAGTTATTTTTTCCAAAGGGTGTGCAACCAAATATTAAATTAAGGGTGCCAATAATTTTGTCCGGACCATTTTTTGAGTTTTGTGTGAAATTATGTCAAATTTGCTTTTTTCCAGTTTTTTTGTGTTATTCCAATACACACAAAGGAAATAAACATGTGCATGGCAAAACATGTGTAATTTCAATACTTTTCTGTGAGAAATACTTCATTTTCTGGAAAAATGTCAGGGGTGCCAACAATTTTGGCCATGACTGTATTTGTACCCAACCCAGGCAATTAAAACAATGTCACATTCACTCAGTTCAGAAACTTCACCAGTTTCCAGACCTATATCCACTCACACATACAGAGCCTTATATGCCTCAGATCCACTTAATCAATACAGGCCTGAGAGCAGCATGCTCTTGTTTCATTAGAGGTCATATCTCTGTTTCTGTCCAGAGGCGCTGGCAAATATAGCCTCTCTGATACTAATGAAGCTACTCCAGCTGGCTGAGACTTGCCTAAAGGCACACACACACACACACACACACACACACACACACACACACACACACACACACACACACACACACACACGGCAGGCACAATTGTAAGAATGTTTAAAGAGACACAAAGGCGTGTTTACCCAGACAATACACACACAAATAGTAAGACAGCAACGTGGGAAGATAGTGCTGTCTCAGCACTGGATGTAGGTTAGTAAAGTCATTATGGGAAACTGGTGATGTAAACCGGCTGTGCCATAATGGTGTCACCAGCGAGGATAAAGATGCAGCGTTGGGTGGATCAGTGTGTGTTTGGCACGTGGGGATTCACAGTGAGACCAGTGCGAAGAGACATGCTTCTAGTAACACCAGTCAGATTTAGGCTTAGAGACGTTGATAAAGAGAAACTAGAGAAACTACCATAAGTATAGATGCTTACTGTTGTCATAATTATAAAGTAATGCAGATGTTGCCTTTTCTTTCAGTTTATATATCCCCTTTTGGGGTGCTGTATAGAAGATACACCTTAATCACAAGTTATGTTGCATAGGCAGGTGAACGGCAGCAGGTGAATGGCAGCAGGTGAATGGCAGCAGGTTCCATATGACTCAGTGTTATCCCTTAGTCTCTGAGGGGTTATGTGCGTGAAAAGGGTGTTGGAGAACAAAGGGTACTAAGAGACACCTGCGGTGTATGTGACAGGCTTGTGGATTGGTGCTTGTCTGTGGTAACTGACGTGTGTGATGCTTCTTCCTTGATCTTTCACCACCTACGGCTATGACTCGACTTCAGTTCCATCTATTTTTCATATTTCTTTTCAAACCTTAGACTATAATTTATCTTTTCAGTTAGATGTCCATATCTAAGTAGTACCACTGCTTGGGTTAAGCTACTTCAGACTGTTAACACAGACATCAGTGTGGCAAACCAACAAACAACATCTGTTTGTCTGTATGAGATACGCACTATTTTCGCAACCACCTTCCAGTTCAACTGAAATGCCTTCCGTTAAATACATGAAATCCCTTCAAACAACAAACTGAAATACTCTCATACATCAGACTAAAATGCTTTCATGCATTAAAATTTTAACAGTAACAGTGAATGTTTTTCAAAGGTTTATGTAAAAGGTTTTCACAAAACTACATATGAGCATTTTAACTGTGCATTTTAACACACTTTACAGAGAGTAAGGTATGTGTGAAAGCTATTCAACAGTTTATGTAAAAGGTTTTCACAGCACTATGAGAGAAGGTGAACTGTGTATCTAAGCACACTTTACTAGTTTGTGTGAAAGCGTCTGTTTGTATGAGATCTTGCCAGTTAGATGTCAGTATATAATTGTTCTTTTTAGCAACAAAAAAATGCTACACCAAACCAAAAATACCCTATGCATATAAAAAGATTTATTAGAAGTGAGGTTTCATATTCTACTTGTAATGTTTTTGTTTTGTCCATAAATGTGTCATTGTCATTTGCCAAGAGTGCAATTATGAGAACCCTTTTTATTGTGAAAAGTGATAACTCATTACTGGGTGTATATGTTTTAAGTAGGCATTTCATAAATGGCAAATAATGAGGTAGAGTGAAAAGGTTGGTATATTGTTGTGACACAACATAAAAGATTTTCAACAACAACAAAAAAATGTTTAAACAAAATGCATAGTAGGCACACAAAGTACATAAATCCCATAGTGGGTTTTGCTACTGAGATTCTGTCAGTCAGAGTGCCACACTGAACCCACCTTGGCCAAACAGATGTCCCAAAACTTGGTAATGCCGAGAAATATTTAGCTACAAAGACACTTTCGATGTCTGTGCAGTTCACATGACAAGGGCCCTACAGACATCTTACATGTCAGCAAGTGTGTGCGTGTTTCCTTACCAATTGTTGACCTTTGGGTCCCCACCCGGCGTACTGCAGGAAGGCATCTCTCACCTCTGGAGGGTTCAGACTCCATGTCTCCCTGAGAGAACACACAAACAAACAGTCATTCCTTTAAGTACTGTGTGTGTGTGTGTGTGTGTGAGTGTGTGTGTGTGTGTGTGTGTGTGTGAGTGAGTGTGTGTGTGTGTGTGAGTGTGTGTGTGAGTGAGTGAGTGAGTGAGTGAGTGTGTGTGTGTGTGTGTGTGTGTGTGTGTGTGTGTGTGTGTGTGTGTGTGTGTGTGTGTAAGTGAGTGTGAGTGTGTGAGAGTGTGTGTGTGAGTGTGTGTGTGAGTGTGTGAGAGTGTGTGTGTGAGTGTGCATACTCAGCAAACCAAGGAACCCTGCTGCAGGCTCACTGTGCTGCTTACTCGAACCATAATCAATCATCCACAGCCAGATCTAGTTAGCTAGCCTAGAACAGCTAGTGTTCACTGCTTTTTATAACTATGGAAAAGTAAGGAAAAGAGCCGGCAGAGATGGATTAACTTGTAAAAAGAAAGAGATCAGAGAGGATGTACTAAATTGTGAGCACTATAATAAAGGCTTGCACTGCCGCCAGACATACTACAGCCACCAGGTGGCAGGACAAACAGACATGCCTGCATGAATAAACTCTCGATAGAATAAGCGTAGGGAGCAGTAAGACCAAAAGAGAGGCAGAGAGAAGTAAACACGGAGAAAAAGATGGACAGAAAGAGAATAAAGGGCCCAAGGGATATCTCACGGGGTAACCAGGCTGCAGATGATGTAGGAGGCCTTGTAAGAGTGCTGATAGACCTACGAAGACAAACACACAGTAAGTTGTCACCTTGAGGTTGAGGTGAACCTTTATATCTGGAAAAGAAAGCTGAGTCTTTCTGCTCTTTCTGACACAAGCAGCACTTACTGGGGTCACCCTGTAGGCCAGCAGAACATGCTGCAAGTCTGGAGAAACCTGGTATTTGGTGGCTTGGTACGTTTCCTAGACAGAGGCACAAGAATCAAAAGTTATTTAAATTAACGATTTTTAAGTGACCTGCAGGTTGACAAGAAACTAAGGTCCCTTTGAAGTACACAGATTTGTATAAGTAGGAAATGTTGGATGAACACAAATGATCAGGTCACATCACGGCTAGTTGCATTTGAAATAACCAGTTTCACACAACCCCATTGTACAGTCACATCTACTTGTCATAAACATATGTTCATAATAAATAATGCAGTGGTTTCTTTGTCACAGTTGACAAACTTTGTTGACCAACTTTGCCAGCTGTTTGTCACTAAACCACAGTGTCACTGAAGAGAATGTAAAGAATGAGATGGTACTTACGAACATCCTGCTATGCACTAATATAACCTTCTCCATGGTCTCCACATTGACTTTGACCACGTCTCCTTCACGTGTGCGGTACAGAAGTTCATTACCTGGTGTGGAGGAAGTGAACAATAAAATCAAATAAGTTTGGGTAGAGATGGGAAGGTCTAAAATCCAAGTTGTCTTGTGCATTTTTCTGTGCTGTTTTATGTTCTTCCATGTTGCACCAAGGTCCTGGAAGATGTTCATGTTTGCAAATGACAATTATAAAACACACTTGACTTGAACATCCACATGTAGCATGTCAGTGTATTTAAAACTGTTTTTTTTCCAGGGGTGGTTATGGGAAGGGGGTAGGGGGTGCAGTGCCTCTGTGACAACAGGCTTGGACCCCTCTCAATGTAGAATCTGTTTAATTACAAACATGGTATTTTGCCAGCTAATGCCTACAATGCAGTGAAGTAAACTACAAGACAACAACAATATTTTATGTAACTGGCCTGTCTAACAGAACAACTGGTCCCAATACAAATGGTCTCCTGTACTTACCATTGACATGATAGCACAACCTACGAGCTGTGGTATTAACTCACTTCTGACTAAACTGCAGGCAGTCAATGAGTGTTTAGTGCATGCATATTCTTGTTCAGTGTGTTCATCTGTACAACACAGACACGGCCTCCTTCATCAGGAAGACTGACTTAATTCACATTCACACTGTCGCTCCTACAGAATAGCATCTCTGCCTCCTTTCTCTTAGTCT
This sequence comes from Plecoglossus altivelis, assembly GCA_036571765.1. NCBI lineage: Eukaryota > Metazoa > Chordata > Actinopteri > Osmeriformes > Plecoglossidae > Plecoglossus > Plecoglossus altivelis. Next base: position 1,114,277 of record BROE01000001.1, read on the forward strand.
TTTTCCAACTCTCTCTGTTGCACAAACTCTCTTCATTTCAATATTTTGCGTGTGCATGCGTGTGTGTGTGTGTATGTGTGCGTGCATGTGAATGTCAGTGCACAGTGCTGTTTTTATTCCATGCCTGACAAAAGACAATCTGATGACTCTTAAAGTAACACAGACGCAGTCTGTTCATCTGCACTGTCATGGTCATCTCAGATAAGTTGATCTGGTGAGAACACTGTTTGAAAATTACATTTCCAACCTGCGGACTAGCATCATTTAATTCCACATCAATTACTGGCTGAGAGGCAGGGAGAGACCAATGACACTTGACATTGATATTGCAGTGATATTGGATACCTTTTAGACCCTGGTCTAAAAGCAAGCAAGTCGGCTCTCAATCATGCAGTCTAACAATGGAGGCAGAATGTCTATTGACACACACCAGTGAAGTTCAGGTATTGAATTCCGTTCATGATTCCAGCTTGTTACTAATATGTTAAGAGCAAGAGAGAGCAGTTGCAGTGGACCTACCGAACATGCTGAGAAGATAGAAGTTCTAAATGATTCCTCTTTGTGACTCAGGGAATGAAGGTGCCAGAGCAATGATCAAAGAACCAAGCAGATCAATTATGCACCGTGCAGAATCAAGCCACACAAAACATTAATGAGGAAGTACAAGGTTGCATAACCGCCTCCTTTATCAGTGATCACTAGCACAAAAAGTGTGTGTGTGTGTGTTTCAATATATACTTCATGGCACTTTTTGCGGAATCTATTCAAAAAGTGCGTGCCTGTGATGCATCTGAAGATGTCGGTAACTTGACTCAGTGACACACAGACACACACAGATTCCTGGAGCCTTATCGTGATGTTAGTGCAGTTGCTGTGTCTGTGATGGCCCTTGATACAGTTATGATATGATATGATGGCTAAAGTTGATTCAGTGTTGCCTTAATTAGAGTTGAGTATGGGTAATCTGCATGTAATCTTTCAAATTTATAATAACCATTAGTCTAGGTTTATCAAATGTACTGAAATATTTTTACAGCTGCTTAAGAGTTGAACGATAAAAGAGTCAATATATCTATATATTTATAATTAACACCAGGGGGCGCTGATTTCTCTTTCAGAAGTGTTGCAGCTTGATACTTGCACAAGTTTAAGAGGGCCGAACCTATTCCGTTACACATCAGGTTAATTTAGAGATGATTAACTACTAATTCCACATATTTAACAGCCATAGCGCATGGTGAACAGCAGCGGAGTATACTGGAGAAAGCATCTTTACACTGTGCTAAGGAGGCAAATATGTTTCACTGGAACATTGGATTAGGTGGATCAATTGTGTGCTGTGGCTGTTGTAGTGGGAACAGTCATGACACTGTAATGCTTAAATCTCACAAAGAGGTTGTTAATGAGCGTGTCTTGACGGTAGACAGGCTGACAGATCCTAAAGAATGGGAGCGATGCCGATGGGTATGAATTGGCTTTCTGGCTTTTGGTTTCTCTGTGAAGAAGCCATTCGACTTTGTTGTAAGGCAATACATAGCATGTTGTTACAGTGACGTTTGTGTAGTTTTTCGTGGCTGATAAGTACATACATTTCTATAGCAAACCAAGAGGACTGGCTATTAAGTGCTACCGCATGAGCATGACCGTGTGTTCCTGAGTTCAGTCCTCTGATCGACCACCACACATAACTAACTTCTATAAGCACTGCTTCTCTTCCAACAGAAAGTTAACAATTGGATGCTTTGTGTGGGTGGTCGGGCACTATATTTTATCTTTGTGAATGATAAACCAATCAGTTCCTCGAGCAAACATGTTGTGAAAACACTGCCATTGTTCTGATGTGTAACCTTTGGGCCAAGTGTGTACTCACCACTTAGCCATTTAGCATCTGGGTTGTGGATATGGAAACCTTCTCCAAAGACGTCCTCAACAGTAACTTTTTTCTTGAGGGCCAGGCTGTCGTCTTCACCTGCTCATGAACAAAAACATCCACATAAGAACAGGGGAAGAAAAATTCTTCAAAACATCTCATGCTAAAATTCGTTTGACACGTGAATTGAGTAAACTCATGAGCAAAATATGCGCTGACTTTGTTTAAAAGGATTTGAAAACTGTCTCGCGTTCGAAGGAAGGGGACTTTTACTTCTTGGAAAGCTTTTGGAGAAAATACTTTTTATAGAAGATGTCAGTGTCAGTCTGACTAGGAGGGTGTGTTTCTATCCCAGGAGACGAGACTTTCAGGACCTATTTCCACCGTCACAACAATTTACAGAAGGTTACAGAAGAGACAGGGATTCTGGGCCCAATGCTGAGCTCTATTGATCTGCTACACATCGATTCACAGTCGGTCTGATCCAATGAAACCTTTACAGCCAAAAGACTAACACAAATAGAACCATAGTTTTGTATGTGTGTCTGTGTGAGTGGGCTGGGTATTAAAAAGAAAGTGTTTATTTTCAAAATGTATAATGTATTTACATACATTATACATGTTGAATATTTATGAAATGTCTTTGTTTTTCTTTCTTAAAAATGCTTAAAATTGCTCTGGGCTGGGAGAATGGAGCTAGAGGACAAAGAACGTTGTCATTCCAGACACAAGGCAAGCGTCACCCATGATACTGTGCCAATTTGAGAAATTACTGGGGCCATTACTTCTTAATAATCTCAATTAAATAGAACTGAACAGCACTACAAATTAAAGCCCATTACCTGGCAGGAGCGTGACCTCATCTCCCCCCCAAAAACGATATGCAATCTCTATATTCAACACATTACCATTACCCTGCAGCGGGGCCAATTTGAATCCTTCTCAATCTAAAACTTAATCTGTCCTGAATGGTATAGGGTGTGACTTGACTAAACAACAGATGTAGCATTCATGCTTCTCCAGCACTTACTCACACAGCAGTGTAAGCAAGTAAGTAAAGTACCTTTCACAAAGCTAAGTCACAAAGTACTTCACGGAGGTAAAATAAGACCATAAAAACAGCAAAAGAAAAGAGGCAACAAAATATAAGCAAAAACAGACCTTTAAAAACAAGAAACACTAGACAGCACCAGAGGAAACAAGAGTCAAATTGAATAAATGTGCTTCCCGCTGCTTTTTAAAAGCGTCAACCACTGCGGAACGTTTTTCTACAGGAGTGTTCTGCAGTGTCTGAACACTTCTAAAGCACAATACATTTTTGTTGTCAGTCTATCTGAAAGTGTAATGTGTGCGTGCACGTGTGTGTACATGCATGCAGGTATTCACGCACGGGGAGTGAGCAGGATCACAGAGGTGACGATCAGAGAGCAGATGACTAGGATGACCAGCAGAGCGATGGCGATCCCTTTCCAGTTCCTCTGGGGAGGAGCACTGCCCACCAGGTCCTGTCATGCACGCACACGCATACACACACGCACAGGCAAAAGAGGGAGAGAAACTGTAGTTGAGCTCTACACATAATATGATCGCTTTATGTAATGTAGAAAAGAATGACTCCGGTCATTTCTTAAGAATCTGCATTTATATATTTATTTTGACTCAGTGCTCTGGACCCTGCAGTTCAGCCTCATGAGTACAGAGCTACTTGGTACCACATGCACAGAACACAGATCCACAGGAAGAGACAGAGACAGAGAAAGCGATGGTTATATTGAAGTAAAGAGGCCTATCAGTACTTTCCTTCTACAAACTCCCAGTAGCATCCCAAGGACACGCTGGTACAAAACTGCCAGGATTGCCATGGTTCCATACCAGTCAAACCACAGAAACATAAATATGGTGGAGGAAGAAACTTGTAGAAAAAATGTAGAAGTTAATATGTAGCTTTTTTAGGACAATGAAACTGTTGACATTAAAATAGCAATTTAGAGAATTGATCATTATCTCCATGAGACACAGGCTGGGGTAGACTCATGGACGCAGAACAGAGGCTTACCTCTATTATGAATGTGTTTAAAATCCCATCCAATCTATATGGACTGCCTTGAGAAATACTTTCTATGAATGATTCATTAGCTCCAGTCAGCCTGCCACTAGCTGCAGAATGCCCCTATTGCCTCATTATTCCTTGGTCCTGATCTCCTTCCTCATGATCTCAGGGCCCTGCCACAACTACCACCACCCCCGCCAGACACACAGACACCTTCCCTGGTAACACGGCAATCATCACACAGCTTTGGATCAATAAGGCATCCCGTAACCCTTGCAGTTCCCTGGTAGACTCTGGCCATGGTGACTCACACATTTGTGTGTGTTTGGCCCTCTGCACCTGTCAATATTGATGGCATATAACAAATATGTCTTATTGTTTCACAGAGCTTTTGCGCACCGTTCATTAAGGAAATCAGGGATCTAGAAAACGACTATATTCAGTTTGATTTAAACCTGACCCAGGAGCTCCTGACTCGGAGAGGATCAGGAGAATGAAGCCAGACGTGTCGACACCAGTTTAATGAGCCAATGAGCGACTAACTCTCTAGCTTCCTTAAGTCTCCTTCCATCTACATATTCTGTTGCTCTACGGTGTAGCACAATTTAAGGTCAAGTCCGTACACCTTAAACAATTTATACACTGGAAGGTTTTTTGACTTCTTCAAGTTTTGGCTACAGTAAATCAAAGAAACCCTTTGGACAAATTCAGGACATGAAACTATATGTTAGATTTTTTTTTAAATATGCACACAACAGTGATTTTACTGCCTCATTTGGCATTTCCGTGAACAGACTCCGAATAGTTGGAGTCTGAATTACAGGAAGATCAGGTCATTTTTAAGGACGAGATATGGATATCGTAATCAAATATCAACGCTCTGTTGCACAGCAAAGCCTCTTGTAACAGGAATTAATAAGATTATGCCTAAAAAAGGATCAGTATAATCCAATCAAAGCATATGAAGGCTATCATTGTACTTTGCACAATGTTAACACTTATCCGTAAAGGTCACATTTGTAATAGCCATCTCTAAGGAGTACTGTGGGAACGCCTGTGTGGTTTCACCAACACTATAGTTGTCTTACACCTGTGAGCTTTAGTTGTCATTTGACCCGTTCACTTGCGATCTCTCCGCTTCATCCATCATCACCTCCGACAATGAACCCATCCCCATGGCAGCAATATCAACACCACAACCTCTTTGTTCAGAATCAGTTCAGAACACGACATGTGTTTTATACATGCTGCCAATACAAAACAGCAAATGGTTGTCTTTTGAAGCTTCCAAAGAGCGCACAAAGAACTCTTCAATGGGAAAACACTTACCGATATGTGTTCTGTGATACATAATACATCAAGAAACATAAACGGCTTATTACTTAACAAAACTGGAATGAACGTCATGTTTGGTAGACACACAAAAACAGAACCCCCATCTTCTTCAGACAATCCTTTTGTTTGTTGCTGTTGAAACATAGTTTGCTTGTAAGAGCGCATTGAGAGACTGAAATATCTTGTTAAAGTACAAGAGGAACAGAAGGACCACAGAGCTTCTTTAGCGGACAGACGAGGGAATACTTCCTGCATTAAGCTGTCTTTTCAAGTTAGCTTGCACTAAGAGCAAAGCTTGCAACTGCGATAACAATAAAAGCTTTATCAATAAATAACACAAAACCATATTCCTCCAGAAGACACAATAACAAGACAAAGACTGCACATATTTTTCTTGCTTCCACAAAAAGGTTGAAAGGCACAAGAGGGAAGACAATCTTTCCAATTGTTTAGTTTTTATTTTCATTAGCCTTTTCCTGTTTTATTTACAGGTAGGCGATAAGAAACTGCCATCCTTGCAGGGTGTGACCCCCTGTGCTTCCTCTTCTGTCTCCTCACTTTCTCTCTGCAGCTCATTCTACCCATCTCTGCTTCCCCCTGTTCACTACGGGAAAGTGTGAAATGGATCTTTCCTGATCCATGAGCACCTGGTTGTCAGGGGAACCAGGAGGGTCGTGGTAGAACGAGAGAGAGAAAAAGAAAGTGAGATGCAGCAGTAGGCCTGTCACAGCAATGTAGAGTAACATCATGTATAGTTGACTATCATGATCTCCTTCAATATGGCGACAAATGGCACCCTAAATTCCACGAGGCTGAATCCCAGCTGATTGACCAAGGCCTGAATGTCAGGCACTTGTCATGTGATCCATGGTTCCATCAAAACACAGACAGCAAACAAAACATCAATTAATTATGGGCACTAACGAGTGGGATAAATAATGTGTGCCAGCCTGGTGTTGAGTTCAGAGATGGCAGGCCATCTGTCTGTCTTTGCCAACGATTTAGAACATGCCTGTTCACCACAGAAACTTTGAGCTTATGTCCATCAACTTGGCCCTGTGTCCACTGAGCTCTGAATAACACCAATTAGTCCATTGTCAGCAGACAATTAAAACAGAACCTTCTTTCAAACAGACTGACTAGTGACGGATGAGTACAGATCTAAGCCTTGCTAGTGCTGCTAGCCTAAATAAAATAGATATTCTTTGTCAGAGCTAGAGGATCCTTGACTATCAAGCCTACAGGTAGCCAACACTGCAGGTGACAGAGACAGTGTTATATAATCAAGACACATTTCCTGATCTCTTAAGGCCAGTTACAATGAATCTACTTAATTAATAGGCCAACATATTCAATACATTAGAGTTCTGTGAAGGATTTAATTCCATACTATGGTGGTAGCTCAGCAATGCTGTCTGACATTCATAGATAGGAACACTGATTTGATGTTTGTCGTCCTGCAGGAGTGAATCACAGGGGGATTGTATCAAAAGCTGATGTCCCACATTCTAGTTAATGATTTAGACACATCTACATTATTCTCTTTGATGTATCTTGCAAACATATCATTTCTTTATCAGTATCTACTTTATTTCAGGCTACACCTCAAGAATGTTCTGTTCTGCTGTGGTGATCAAGTGTTTGTACCCACCCTCAGAATTATGCCAATAAACAGCATTTTAATAGATACCCCTCTGATAGTATTTTTGTACAGTATATTCAAAATCAAATAGAAAAATAGGATATATAGTTACAAAGGGCCAAAAATAAACGTAATGTTTGCATTTAAACATTCTGGATCACTTTTCAATCCATACATACATACATACGAAAGTAATACAATTCCAGACTGCATTGTCTTGCCAGATATGGAGTCAAGAGTCCACACTTCAGTATATCTATGCGGGGTATGTGTGTCTGTCTCTTGCCAGATATGAAGTCAACAGTCCACACTTCGGTATATCTATGCAGGGTATGTGTTTCTGTCTCTGACCCTCCAACGATATGTTCCATGTTACTGTCAGTAAATTGATATTTGACCTTGAGAACTAAAGTACAAAGCGTCTTTACTGGGTCCTGAGTAGATGGACAACTGGAAGTTTCTGAGCTTATGTTACAGAAATGGAGAAGCTTTGCTGAAACTGAATGCAGCTTTGTCTGCTTCTATGCCACAAAGGACCACACTTATGCCTGTACATACACACACACACACACACACACACATCTTTAAGGACCTTAATTCATTATGCTTCAGCCATCTCAAGGAAAATGGAACAACGAGCCTCCAAAGACATAGACTGAAAATCAAGCAATTTACTTTTTTAAATGCCCATTCTCCTTCTCAACTAGACATTCACCTCAATGTGCAGAGAAAGGTTTTGCAAAATCAGTGTGTTGGTACCTTCAGTATGGGGTGACAATACAATAAGCATAGAGGTCTTGTGGGCACAATTTAAAGTTGATTGATTTCCTAGATGGCCTTCACTGAAGCTAATTGCTGCGTTTCAGCCCTGTATAAACAGATGGGGAGATATACTACAACATCTCGGTGGAAAATCTCACAAACAAAAATCCTTCATGAATATGAGTGTGAAACAATAACTAACCCACAAGAAAGTTGGTTGGAAGGCATTGCAGAATTTGTTCAATGGAATGTGCTCAGCAGCCAATTATAATATGTCTTCATAAACACCTTTGTGGCAATTGTGACTCTAACTGTAGTCATGTGTGACACTAATGTTCACTGCACTACACAAAAAGAAGCTACCGTCAAATGAACTATTAATTTTCTACAGGAAGAACCGTATACATCTGAATAAGAAATCCTTCAATTCCAATTGTTAGGGTTTACCTTGTTTTGTTTTTGAGATGAGAGAGTCACTCTGACCATTCTCAAAATTAGTTACCATTACTGCAGTGATGTAAAAAAACAAAAACAAAATGACCACACACGTTATTAAGCTTACAAACATATAGCCTTATTCATAGTGGTACACACCTACTATTCACATCAGAGGTGTGGTCCTGATGTTCTTCCCAGATTCTTCACTATTCACTTTGTGCTGAGCCTACAAGCACTTCAAGAGAAATGTGCACAGCCACAAGTGCAAAGACTAGTTCTATAGAAATAAAATCCCTATTTTCTGTTGTTGTATTTTAAGAACATGGTGCCACACTCATTGCAGTGAACAAGTGAGATGTTTGTGACATTGACTGTGCCTATCTTGCCTTAGCTTTCTTTGGCCCAAGCCAAAGTTTGAGGTCCATACATAGCACTCACCCACCACATGTTCATATATACTAACAGATTAAAATAACAGTCTGACATGATGACCTCAAACACTTGAAGAAAAGATAACCTCTGTAGGAGAAATCTCTTTAGACAAGGCTTTAGCCAACGTCACCATAGAAACAAGATTTGAGGTCTGGCATACAGACGAGTGAGGCCCATCGTGAGGATGAGTTCTGAACATCAACAAATATGCATCCAGTTGTTTGAATCCAACTACCTGAAATAAGTTGCTGGGCTGGGTACTTGCTTCAGGGGATTTAGTAGGCAGTGGATGACACTGTAGGTGTGACGAGAGCTGTATTTGAGCTGTAAGCTGAGAACTGAGCGTATGTGTTTGTGGGCAACCCTGCTTGTGTCTTGCTGTCTGGGTCCATTGGTTCCTTTATTTTTGTGTCATGCACTGAAGTGCCAAACCCACATGGGTTTACAAGACTGCAAAAAAGTACTATTGCTGTGGTCAACCATGTCATTACATTTCATCCTATTACAAAATGCTAAGTTATTTTACAGCTCAGTCATATGTATTTTCTGCCTGTTCTAAACAAGATTGGCAAATGAACTCTGCTGCAACCCATGACCCATAACTTTACAGTCTTCCATCTAAAATGAATTACAGGCATTTTATTAAAAGGTACAGACAGCCTAACAAAAATATAAGCGTACGACAGTGTAACTCCTTAATACCAAGCTTACACTACAAACAAAGCCTATGGAACATGCCAGTCTGAGGATACTGGTAATACTCCTCAACATAACTGCACATAGGGATCTTCGGCCCCACCATGACAACAGACCATTTTCTTTATACATAAGAAATATTTTTTTCCAATCTCCTGAATATCACCAAGTAAACTTTTGACATTTATGTCTGATGTTTGAAGGTTTCCTTTCCATACGTACACCAACTGGTAAATCTTAAGTAAATGTATGGACTCGCAACAAAGACCAACAGCTCTATGATGCTCAGTGTTATATGTGCGACGGAAAGTACAACATAGTCAGCATAGTCAAGCATACACATACACAATATACACAATATATACATATAAATGAGTTGTGTGGAAGTATGGAATCCCAGATTATCTAATTGTTTACAACAAATCCCGGTGCTCTTGCTACCCCCTACAGGGTAGCAAAAATGAGGAATACAATTTCCACACAGTGCTATTAACAATTATTACAACGCTGTAGCTGACTGGCAGGGTATATTTTTAGGATTTAGAAGCTGAATTAAAAATGAACCACTGTATGAAAACTGTCATTGTTAAAACATGTTTGATGAAATAGAAAACCCAGGTTGGCTGTAAGCACATTTCAGACTGAACAAGTATTAGAGTATTACAACCAATACATACTGCCCTATAGGCCATCAAAACAGCGTTCTCTTCTGAAGCAAGTACTTCAAACCTTCAATCATTGTTAATAAATTAAAAATGAAGGCAAAGTAACATTCCTGATGTGCTTGAGTAGGCTATAGGTACCGTACACAGTTCAAAAAAGCACTTACTTCAATTGTGATGAGAATTGCTTCTCATTGCCAGGATACTCATTAAACCTCGGAACAATGTAGTCCTCGCCAACATGATACCGTTAGTTTGTATATTTGTGTAAAACCGGTAACTGTAACAACCAACAAGCTGCGTACCTGGTCCTGTTGGTGAACCGCTTTTGCCGGTGGATTTTGTTCCTTGGCAGAAGTCATGATAACTAACCTGAAGCCGTTAGACAACTGTCATCCGCTTTCAGATTGGAGTTCCACAGAGTGAACCACAGTATCAGCTTGAACGCTTTGAGAGAGAGAGAGAGAGAGAGAGAGAGAGAGAGAGAGAGAGAGAGAGAGAGAGAGAGAGAGAGAGAGAGAGAGAGAGAAGAGAGAGAGAGAGAGAGAGAGAGAGAGAGAGAGAGAGAGAGAGAGAGAGAGAGAACTTCCACTAATCGAAGAAATGTCACGGTCACTGGTGCTAAGGACAACGGGAAGACCCAGCTAACCTGTTTGCTATGTGCCATGGATGCTGACAGCTCTTTCAAACAATTCCCTCACCACTGCATTTGAGCAGCATCTGGAAGTCAGTCTTTCTTATTACATTAAATCGAACGAGTAGGCTATTAGTAAATCAATTAAAAGACTGGCTGGCAGTAGCCTAAATCTTATACGGCAATCCATGTTGCCTCGCAAAAGCAAGCTAAACTGTCGGCTCATTTTCAAGGTTTTTTGTTTCTACACATGCCTTACTGACAGATAACCATCCATTTTGAATGACATTCAAGAATAAAGTCCCGAATTGTTACGCGTACATCGGCGTTTAGAATCGCATAGCCTTACAACTATCTCCCCATGTGGGCGAAACTACCGAACATACTTCGAACTACATTTTTGATTTATATTATTATTGTTTATTTCTGCTCACCCTACTCAGCACATCTTTTGCGTTAAACGTACTTGTCCATGCGCAATGTGCTCGCCAATGTGTCTAGACTGTCCCGTCTGACTTAAAAAGGTCGAACCATTTGTCCTCTACATTTTTACGTGTCCCCTTTTAATACAGGTACGGACAAGGTCATGGCCAGAGTGTTGTTTTTCTCCGAAGTAGCACCGGGGAGATTCGTACTTCAGACTATTTTTAGATGCAGACTTCTCGTCTCACCTTCCCACTGCACAATGTGCTCAAAAGAGACTGGAATGTATAGACGTGTATTACAGATATTTTATGTGTCAATATGACCGACAAGCCATCATAGGTACCAACCAAATGCGAACGCATAGAAACAAATGAGGTACCATTGTTTTAAATATTTAGCTTACCTGAGGATTCAGTCAAACCTAATCGGAAACAATTGCACAGGCGATGAATTATACAGATAATATGTTTCAGCGTTAAATAAGGTTAAAATAACTTTATTTTCGGTGCAAACGGTTTAGATAATCAGTTAGATGGTCAGTCTGGAAAACGATACTTAATAATAATAATAATAATACTTTCCTTGTCAGTGGTATGGATAACAGATACAATTCACATTCAGTCATGCATTTCTTAGCAGGCTTTTGCTAACATTTTCAACCCCTGGAACACACCAGCTCAGGCACACAAGACACAACTGCAGAACATTTTATCAGGTTTAGAATAGACTCAATTACATCAGAGAAAGATTAACATGAATGTGAATCATGATTGCTATATATCCTGATTGATAGATATTTAGAAGTAATTCACTGACAATAAATGCACAAAATAAATATGTGAAAAGAAAAGTGAAAAACCTTCACCATGACCCATGAACTGTTCATTGAGAAGGATTGACTTCCATGCTTCCATAAAAGACTCATGTTTTAATATGTAGTACGAGTGTGTAGTGTATGTAGAGTATGTCAACTGTATGTCAATGGAACCGATATTAAACATTTGGTTTCAGCGCACAAAGAGACATGTGTGATATGCTCAATTTGATTCCTGTGTGTTTCTCTGCCTGCGGGCCCCTTAAGAGGCTCACTCCTGTCCTCCTACGTGGAGCATAAATAGTTTCACATCTCATTAAATCACAGGGCTTACGCCATGGTCGACTTCCATCTCCATCACCTTTTGTTATGTCTTTGTACACACTCCACCTGCGTCTCATTTAGGCCAGTTTGTCAGTTTATTTCTATTGTTCAGGAGCCCCTTTGCTGGGAACTCCTCGCTAGTTGGAATCTTCACAGAGCTGCCCTACTGAGGCAACGTACCATAGGTTCTAGAGAGGAGGGTTTATAAAAGCTTGGTCTACTGTATGTTGAAGCATATGCACACATATATACTGTATATACATATGTATTGAGTTACTGCCCATAACACAGAATTGAGGGAAGCGGTTGGGGATGAGTTAGGGTGACGATGTAAAGGACATGTTAAAACATACAAGGGTGTGCTCTTAAGACTGCCACAAGAATAAGCCTGCTGAACTTATTCAGTTTGAATATTCTGATAAAAGCCATACTAGTAAATATCACACTGAAATAGTTGTTGTCACGTAAGCATGTGTAAATAAATCTAATTTATGTCTTTTGACATTAATACAATTTTGAATTACGTCGTTCTCAAATGCATCAAGTAATATGGAGAAAGGGTTTCTTTTAATAAACCTAGTAACTGTTCTGAATGGAAAATGTTGTCATGGCAACAGCGAACTCAGTGGTTCGAGTTATATGCAAACAGGTCTGAAGAGCACAAATTCCCTTAAAAACCCAAAGAGGTATTAAGCAGCAAAGTCAGCAGAAGCAAACAAGAAAATATTTACAAGCCTCTCAAACAGATGCTGATGAACCTTACAAGTCTCCTGCTTTATTTAATCTTTAATGGATTTTAGATGAAGCTTTGGAACGGCTGCTACTGCTACTTGTAAATTAATTCTATTTGTTTCAAGACTGCATTTCTTGTGTATTTAGATAGACAGCTTCCACATGATACTGTATATTTCAGTACCGCATGAGCTGGCCAGCTCCACTGTGATTTTAGCAGCAGTATCAAAAGCTCAACTGACCATAATCATAACAGCTTGTAAATTCCCCTTCAAATAACACTAAACTCTCTCCCCTGCCTTATATCAGTGCACATTTTCACTAGCGCATGTACACAGCCACAATGATGGATACAGGGCCTGATCATGGCATTAGGTGTCTAACAGCATCTTTCTTCCAAACACAGCAGGTACAGAGAATACGAGAAAACAAATTCACTTAGAGTGGCCAGGGAGAGACCCTACACAAATAGACACTTTGGGCCAAAGTACTCTTATATTTTTTGTATCAAAACAAGTCATTTTTATTGTTTTTGTCTACATCCTCACATACATACTAAATACTGTTGATGAGTCACTAAGGAAAAACACCAATTAATGTCTTGATATAACTCATTATTCATATGGAACCTTTCATATATGTGTATATATACTGTATATTGCATGCAGTGTCTTTGGACCACTCAAATCATATCTACCCATCGAAGTCACAAAATGCCTTCATAAACATAAGATATAACAATGAATAGAGTGTGATTCTTTTCATCTTAGGGAATAGGTAGTTTGCAGACATGCTTTATCCCCCAAAATCTGTCAACCATAATTGGACAAAAAGATAGGAGTTCAGTGTTGATAATCTGTGTTGTAAATCCATAGTGTGTCATTCATTTCCATCAGTCTTGAGACATCTGAGGGAGATGGATACAGTGCGGACTGAGGAGAAGGCTAGGGAGTGGGCAAGGACAGGACAGACCACAGCCACGGCAGACATAGGTGTGTTGACTTGCCAGTAACTGCTGCTTAGCTGACCACTGCCCAAGCTGCACAGTCTATTTACAGCTTTTCAATCAGGAGGACTTTGCTCCAAATGAGAAGAGAAGACAATGCAATCCCTGTGACTTGAGGACTCTAAAGTGTTGACTCCCAATTCACAACTGGAGGAATATATGACCTCTCTGTAATTAATTTCCAGTTCATTCAAACAACATGCTGTTTAATACAGTGGCTTGGTGTGCTTGCACAAGTATGTGGGCCACAGAATGCTCCATCTACCAAAGTAGCAGGACAGGCTCTGAGGGAGTGTTCGAGGTCCGACGAGGAATCCAGGAGCAACCTGTAACCATGGTAACCACCATTGCCAGCTGTCGAAACGATGGCATTGTCAGTTTTCATGACCCCTTTGTCCTCTGGTGTCTGTCCAACTGAAGACCACAGTCCACAACTGGGCCCAGCTCAACACTTTGCAGACACTGCAGCTGGCAACCCCTTTACACTGAGAACATTAGCAAGCTATATAACTGTCATCATCTGGTCAACTGTAATTCTCATCCCTGCTCATCCACCTGTAGCTAGTGCTGATGGGGGATTCATCACGGTTCAGCACAGTTTATCTGCATTCTAAAAGGTAATCAATTCTGTCCTGAGAAAACATGCTGCCATCTGCCATGGAATACTGAGAAGGGAAAAGTTTCCAGAGTGTGACTAGGACCTTTTTTCACTGTTTAGTCATTACAGTAGGTTAATGGACAAATCCATGCGTCCTTAATCAAGCTCATTATCACTCCTTCACCAAGAAGGGCACTTGAGAGGCAAATAATTAATCTGCCAGTGTCCCTTTTCTCTCTGTTTCTCTCTGTCTGTGTCTTAGTCACTTTGTCATTGGTCCAATCAATCAGTTCATTAGTAAGTCAATTAATCAGTCAGTTACTCATCCGCATGGTCTCAATCTCACTCTTTCTTGGCGTTATCCTGGGCGGAGAATCTTGTGGAGGTTATTTCCCCTTTTCACAGTAGTTTGTACGCAGAGGAGACTTGTGAACAGCATTCAGCTGTTTTATGTGTTTAGTTATTGCTTGAAACATGTCTGCTGATAAGTGCTTTCCACAGTGAAGACTAACTCTAGGTGGGCTCTATACAACTAGTCTGATAAAGTTTGCAAGGCAAGAATCAACCCAGCCCCTCTATCTGCAACAATCTTATCTTTACTTCAACGTCTGCTTACCTGGCAAGGAAAAAAAAGTAAAAATGGCTGTAAATTTCATTACCTCTAAAATGAATATTTAATGCAAGTGTAGTTTTACATTGTTTAGAGCATTAAAAAATCACAACTTACTGCCATTAGGATTGCGGAAGATATAACAATTCTGTTTAATATCAGTTAGTAACAGAACCCAAGTCATTTGTATGCGATGTGTGAAAATGATCTAGGAATACTTAGAGTTGCTGAACATTACCCCTCCTCATCAGAGGCTTTTAGAGAGGTTTTACAACCAGACATACATCTAACACGTATTAACAAGAAACCCACAATAGTCTTTAGTGGAAAGCTGCCCAACAGCATTGATAAAAGAATAAGGTATTACTGCAAATTGACGGGTGAGGGGATACAACATTTTAAATGAAAAAGGAATGGGCGCAAGAGCCACCAATGACCCATCTAAAGAAGCCATAGACCAGTATATACACCTCTTATGAGCATAAACAAAAGAGCATCCAACATGAGGAGAACGCCTACCCAGGATTGACAAAGAAGAGCGGCTGGGGCTCTCAGGAAAAGAACACTTTAAAACAACATACTATCCTCTTCATCTCCTCATTCAAGCTATCTCTGCAGCAAGAAAGCACAAGATGAAATTAGGCAAAAATTAATTCACCATGTATATGTTTACTGAATGTCACTTCAAAAGTATATCTGTAGCACCAGTCCACCATAGATGATAATATCTTAGGATCAGGGAATAGCTTGGTGTCAGCTACCAAATTCACAGACTTACAAACAGCTACCAAAGTTACAGAGGGCACTGTCCATCCCACCAAAAACAATGTGATTGCCTTTGAAGTTCATACTACTTTGTCTACTTGAATTCAATGTTTTTATTTAGTAGACTTATTGAGCATTTGAGGCTTACTTCAGTGAGTTGAGTGATGCTGGTCAAATAGCAGAAATACAGCGCTTAACCACATAATGCCTTTACTGTAAACTGAGCTCACCATTTGAAAAACGAATAATCGGTGCTGTAGCATTGTATTCCCATACTTACGGCAGATTACTGTACGTCGAAGAATTTCAGGAAATTATCCCATCAACTGGTCACAGCTATAAACCTTTATATCAATCAATCTACAAAAAAATACTGTCTATTCTTTGATAATGGGAACGCAAGACGACAAGAAACATGTTCCTGACCATGTAAGTAATGCATCAGTTGTTTTCAGTTGGTAGGTAGGTACTTTATTTATCCCAAAACGAAACTAGGGATTGTAAAGAGAAATTGCAAACTAAACTAGCACATTGTACTAGTTAGTCTTGTTGCATTCACTTACTGAACGCTGACTCCTATAGAATATTTTAACCTATATAATTCACACTCACCTTCCATACTTGCTCCACTCTGGACAGCTTGCGTGTTTTCATTCTTGTTGCTGCTAAGCGTTGCTAGTAAGAGGTGAAGTGTAAACAGGGTAATGGTGGCTGGACAGAGCCTGACAGATGATTCGTCAGTGCACAAGATCCACCTTACCACACAGGGAGAGTGATCCTGCACTCAGCAATTCAGCATAAAATTTCCCCCACCCCACATTAAGTACCTATGTGTGTCTGGAAGTGTATGATGTGAGAGGGATTGCCTAATGCAGTGAGTGTGTTAGTCTGCGGTGTTTGTTCATAAGCACACTATACAGTATGTTGGTATTTGTGTGAGTGTTTATTACTGAGTTCAGTCCAGATGAACTGCACACTACACCCCCAGACCTTTGTCAAGAGCACACAGACGTCTGTGCAGACCACACTCTGAGCTGACCTACAGAATGTGACACCCCAGGAACACTAACAAATCAGCTCTCTACCTAGAGAGGGTGGCTCAGCTGGATCCGAGGAACCAGGGTATCTGTCAAGTGTGGGATCCCCCTCCCGCCTCAGAAACACAACAATATGTCAATGGGACTAGAGCCAAAGTGCTCAGCTCCTTCACAACAATCAGCAGTAAGCCACTTACCATGGCCATTAGCCTTGGCTTGCTATTCAGCAGAGTCCAGCCACTTTATAGCACTTTATCCAGGGATGTTTGTCCTTTCTGCTTACAGATGTACACCCCCACACACACACGCCAACCAACCCTACACACTCAACCTTACTTCCTTTGTCTTGGACAACTTACTGTGTAATGCAGACTTCAGTCATGGTCTAGGTTTGATGCTCTAACACTTCATTATAAATAATAATACGAAAAAAATGCAAATGATAAAGAGTTGTTCTCTCAGAGAGCTTGTAATACTTTATTGATAACCAATAGGATGCTTAACAGGACTTTAGTAGGAGCACCAGTTTAGCTCATTACAAACAGGTATCACAGACAGATTAGACACCACAGTCAGTTGGCGGAGGAAATCATCAACCTGCCAGTTCATTATGATGGTGCAAAACAGGGAGATGGAGTAAACAAGGGAAGAGGAGAAGAGAAGGCTTCTAAAGCACACTTCCATTTCTCCAAACAGGCCACAACCACCAAGGGTTTGGAATGGCAACTGATACACAATATAGTCACTGTATTATGATGATGTTACAGGCAATATGAGTGAGGGAGAGAAATATCAACTATCACAGTTCTGTCTCCCCGGGACTACAAATGGGACTCACTCTTGCAGGCAGCTTCCAAAAGCAGAAAAATCACAGAGGCCATATACTGTCTCTTACAGCTAAACAGCAGCCTATCATTATCTCCCTCTCCTCTGTCTACCTACACCCCTGACAGAAGTCAAGACCCAGAACTAGAAAATGCAATCTTGGGCTCCGGCAGTTTAGTACTTTTCTCTCTGGAGGTTCTAGACATCATGGCGCCCCAATGTAGAGACATAGGCATAACTAGCAGTAGTGGACTACAACACAGAGTACCTACTTACAGTACAAAAGGGGCTGATGGAGTATGCTATTGATATAGAGTACACCGAGGAGAGAGCTCACTCCTACGTACCCTTCCATACACACACGCACCATCCCAAGCAGGACCATAGGCATAAAGTATACACTGAATCAAGCCAAAACCTTTTTTCTCTTCTCTATAGAGAATGAAGTAAACAGTGTAATTGCTATTGGTGAAAACAAAGCTTGAAATACACTGTTTAGACTTCAAGGTTGGAGCTGAAAGGTAGCCTCATGCCTAATTCATCAGCAGAGAGGGAAAAACCCAGGAAGAACAGTATGTGTCTGCCTTCTAGACTTGGATACATCCGTTTCTGTGTCTAACTAGGAGCAACCTGAGGTGTTGCAAGTTCTCTGAGGAAGGAATGGAGTCCATTGAGACGCAGTCGCTGAAAATGTCACAATGATTAAACATGTTTTCTGGTCTCTGCTGTAATTACAGTGTGGCTCCATTACAGCTGAGGACTTGTTGCTGAGCGTGGACGCATTTGCGTTGCATGTAAGTGAGTGTGCATATATGGGTGTTTGTGTATGTTGGTGCATGTGTGTGTAGTGGCAGGGGGTGCTACGGTATCATAGCAGGGTCGATAAGAGACTCTGTAGTGTGACACAATGTATTACTTCAGCCTGGATTCACCTCAGGACACATTCTCGCAGAATACAGACTTCTTACACTACAGGAGAGCAGGACCTCCCACTGTACACAAACACACTGTTACTGCACTCTTCCTCGGCTAATTACTGATGAAGGAAACCAGTCCAGAACACCATTGCTACTCCAGTCAATCTACCTGGCTAGCTAGCTAGCTACATAAGATTTCATGTCTTCTTTTTTTTACAGGTTTTTTTTGTTGATGTTTTTGTATACAATATTTGTGTTAAAACGTACATTGATGTAAACATACATCCATACTTTCATAGCATGTTTGACATCTTGTAAATGTGCATGACCTATAGGCAAACTCATCAAAATGATCCATGCCAGGTCAGGTTTGTATTAGAAAAGGAGATAAGAGTACACATTTCCTGTATAGGTAGGGTGCTCCTAGCCAATGAGAAACTTCAGAATTATCATCCTTTTCAGAATTTATGTGTCTCGGTCACTCAAACTATTCCCTGCCCAAGCCTGGGCTTGCAACTAGTCTGTCAACCGGCTGGACGCTGCTCTGCAATACTGTTGTGCTACACTGCTGTGCTAGATTGTTGTGCAGACTCTGCTGTGCTAGACTGCTATGCTTGACTGCTGTGGTAGACTGCTGTGCTCAAGTCTGTTGTGAAAATGACAGTGGTGGCCTCTGAGCCCAAACTTTAATAACATCTTGGCCTCTCTTCGGGTCAGTCTGTTACTGTAATAAGCTTAACCATAAATAACCGGTGTAGGATTTGTCCTATTGTTATACTTTTGCTTCTTTATGTTTTTACCTGAACTGCTACCTATTGTCTACCCACTGTCTGTGCAATGGCTGCTTACACAATTTCTGTGCTCCTTCTCGACTGGAACATGAGAGCCTCTTGTGGCATAACTAGGGACAACAGCCTTTACATTACTCATCTAGGGGATGACATCCTCACATGAATATTTGCTAGGTACAAAAGGTCACCAAATAACTAGAAGTTACACACATCAATCCGATAAGGGTAACACATTCACTGGGACAAGACCAAAAAAACATAGTTTTGTGAATTCGCTTATTTATCCTGCACACTCAAAAACTTTGATCACCAGTCAGCTTTGCTCTTGTCCTCTAAGTCTCTGAGTAAAATGTAAAACAGTTGTCCATCCAAAACACATCATAGGCATTGTGAACCACAGATGCCAGATGGAAACTAGGGGTAGATGAAGAGTTACAGTATATTTAGACAGTGAGATGAAGTCTGAAGCACAAAGACAAAAATTCAAAAGAACTGATAGATAGAATGGTGAGGAGTTCAGACTGCCTGTCTGGGTAATAAAAAAACGTGTCCACGAATGACAATGAAACGAATTCTTATCCACATGAGTAATTCATTGGATGACATTCAGATAATAACTTCAACCAACACAGTCTGAAGTTCATGTATCATGGGGGTGACAAGAAAACAAAACAATTGTACAATCATACAGCTACCATTGTGAAGCACACACATAAAATTATGGAGGCGATTTGGGAATCAAACAATATAACCTGAGATAAAAGGCTCTGCATTTGTGCACCATTACCGTACTGCTGAAAAAGACACGGTCCTTAACAGGATGCAATGGAGCAACAACACAATGAGCCCTTAACTGTGTTATCAGACCAGTGCAGCCAGTGTTTACCGCCACAATAAGAGTTTGTTTGGTGTGGATGTTTACGTTTGTGTGTGTGCATGTGTGTGCTTGTGGCTGGCTGAAGCTGTACTGCGGAGGGGGGTGGAAGTGGATGATCAACGACGTGTCAACAGATTGCCTTGGCGACAGCAGGGAGGGGAGGACCAGTTCAGTGGACCGTGACCCTTGGGGGCATGATAGCATAAACAGGTCGATATTTTGTAACACGGCATCTATGGCAAAAGAGCCTTAAAGAGAGGTTTGTATTAATGAGATTTATGAAAAAGGCCAGTCAGGCTTTGTGGATGGAAAACAGGGCAGATGCACCATGTCCATTGCTGGAGCTGAGTGTGTGTGTGTGCATGCATTTGGGTGTGCTGCGTCATCCCCAGATGGCAATCTGAGCCACCAGGAAGCAACATAGTGTGTGCATGTCTTGTGTGTGTGCAGAGAGATTAAGCCTCACCCTTTCCACCTTTGCAACCATGGCAACACAGAGCAGGAGTTCTTGTTGGTGGGTGGTGGGTGGGGGTTCTTTACACCAGGGAGCACAGCCACAATGTCCTGCTACACCCATGTGGATCGAATTTCCTATAGATGTATACTATGCAGGCTGAACCCATCTACAACCAGACAGACAGCCCCAGCGGTGACAAAGTCTCTCAATAAGAAACCACAACCTTGAGCGAAATACTAGAACACAGTGAAGCTTAATTCAAATTTTCCTCTTATTCGCATCCAGATCAAGGATACGGGAGTTGGGAGGAAATGACCCATCTCAGCATTAATTTCTCTTTCTCTGACTACTCTTACCAATTGAAATGTTTGAAATGCTGGAGAGAGCTTCCTCTTGACAAGGCAGAATTGAATTGACCATTGTTGCCTTTGTTGAAACTAATTTGGTTATAAACACACTTCCCAAGCTTAAATCCAGGGCGCTCCCTTTCCAATTGTGTCTGCGTGGAACTCTAGGTTAAGCTCAGCCCAGTTATGCTCAGTGGCTGTGGCAGTGTGTGTTTGGAAACCAGCAGGAGTGTATTCTGAAAGACAGATGGAGCTACTTGAGGCAGTCCTCGTCCCCTTCAGTGTCTCTGTGACATTGCCACGTCTGTCAAGCAGTTCTCGTTGCCTTTGAACCCACACATCAACACTTTACTGCTCTGTACACTGTAGAGACACACAGACATAACTGTAGAGGATGGAATCATGTTTATACAGATTTCAATTTTTTTTGAAGCCAATGTTTGGGATTGTATGAATAAGGGGTCTTTCAGGTTGTTTACAAAAATCATGTGTACAGAAATCCTAGAAATATTTAATTCAAACACTGAGAGTAGTTCTTCAAGCTGAGAATAGTGTTCGTCTTGAATATATAGTATAGATCAGGGCAGCCTAGTCGGAAATAATCCCTCTATCGAAATGAGTTGCTCATTATACTGTAATTAAACAGGGATTTAGAGTATACCAAGACAGTAATTATAATCCATTTGATGGCTTTGTAGAAATTCAACTCCATTGAAAGTAAAGTTATCACATTTGGCAAAAACTGTTAATTGTATTAAAAAGGTTACTATACGTACAAGTGCCTCTTTAAAAGGAAATTTCCAAACCTATTCTCAAAAGCCCTACTAGTCTACTAGGGACTTCAAATGTGACCTGTGTACCAGAACGTGTAAGTAAACCTGTTAGAAACAAATCCTTCCACCTAACAGCATAATCCCTTTGTGTGCAGAACACTGTCAGACTGATAAGACTGAACAATAGAGGTTGTTTAGATACCCTCTCTGATGGCTGGCTGCATTCGGAAAAGTCAACATGGCTGCTCACGAAGGAAGCTGTGTCCACAGGTCCCTGTGCTCTAAATGTCACCATGTTTTACACCAGCAGTGCCAGCAGCTGCTATGCTTAGTCAATTTTACTTATTAGATTCCTGCCATTAGCAACTGAAAGTACATGAGATGTGGAACTGTAGAGAGAACTGTGTGTATTGATATCTTCTCAGTGAGTCATAGAAGTCTGATATTACTATACAAGATGAGACATCATTTTCAGTTTCAGACAGAAACTGATTTTAGCTAGCCTCGACTAAATTTTCGTCAGATATGTGTTTGATGTTTCCTGGGAGAATCACCTCGGTTGAAAAAGCTACTACGACATAATAGTGATAACATCATATGGCACAA
Organism: Plecoglossus altivelis; assembly: GCA_036571765.1. Lineage (NCBI taxonomy): Eukaryota > Metazoa > Chordata > Actinopteri > Osmeriformes > Plecoglossidae > Plecoglossus > Plecoglossus altivelis. Next base: position 1,136,703 of record BROE01000001.1, read on the forward strand.
ATCAGTGTTCAGTGCATTCTGCCTATGTAGGCAATCCAATAAAACGTGTTAAACTGGTACTGTGGAATGGCTTACGCTTCATTGAGGATTCCTCACCACACCACAAATTAGGGTGTCAAAATGTCAAATTGTATGTTACATTACTGTCATAACAAACGTAGACTTCGCCAAATAATAAGGTAAAGAGAAGACTGCTAGAACTACAAGTTTCTCTGTCGCCAAAAGGTAATTTCATGGTCCATTACCACACAGGGGAATATTGCCACTGAAGGTGACCTAAAGTGAGCTGTGCTCACCTAATGAGTACCACAGAAAACAGAGCTCCTCAGAATTGGTTCCTATACAGAAGTAAATGAACAATGACGTACATGTGCAGCCTATGAAATGAACATGAAACATAACCTCTGCTCCTATAAAACACATTTTACATTTAATTTAATATTATGCATATCTGATATATATATATATATATATATATATATATTCATACAGTATATATATTAACAAATAATGTTCATTAATTACTTATCTTTAGCTTGTGTTTGGAAATAGAGGAAGCCCTCTATGTAAATGTAATAATTGCTGCTATTGGGCATTCAGCTACAGCGATATTGGTGACATGAGTACGCGTTGGTCTTTATTGCCTTATTGTCAGTAGACTCATCAATAATTCAGATGGACACCCTCTCCTTGAAGGAGTCTATAAAACCTTATTGTCCTTCTTATGTCTAAGATTTTAGAGGTGGTAAATGTGCTTCAGGTTGGTAGCAAATAAGATTGTGACAAATAAAGAACAAAGTAACATAATACGAGACATTTCCAACAATGTACATGACAACATGGGAAAATTATCATGTTTTAGCTCCCTTGGGTTTGAGTCCCCAGTGCACACACTATAGGCCCTGTATCCTATAATGCTTTGCTACTCATCAAAAAGTGCAACTAATATGTACTATACCGAAACACAGCAAGTTTAGGGTTAGGGTCAACTCTACATGTTTGAGCTATGGCAGAGAAACATACCCACAAAAAATGGCAGAAGATCGGAGGCATTGGCAGCATCATTTCAGAACCATGGATAGCGCCAAAGCCTTCCGATGCTGGAACTCACAGACTGTTTAAAGTCTATAGTCAAGTGGCCCTTGAGAATCATGTTTAGAGGGCAGCTTAGGAGACAAAGCAAATTCAGCTGCCTTCTCAGTACATAATTAAGTCTTCATTACTTGACGGACTGGACGACTGTGGATAGAATCATCTTTTGGCAAGCGACCAACGATGTGATTTACTTGAGTGGATGGCTCAAAATGATAAATTACTATTTCTCCCCGATCAGATTGCGTAAATGATAAACTGTCAGATCTAAGAGCTCGTTTATTACCTCTGACATCTGAAAAGTTCAACTGAATATACACATCTATATGACGGCTTGATTTTATGGCCAAATTCAAATTTGGCAGAATAACTGAACTCATTCCAATCGAGGTCCATAACACACGAGTCAAGTTTGACTAAGCCTTTCATCTTTTAAAGAACTAAGAGGCACACGGATCTATAATTTGCTCATCCAATTGTCTTATTTGAAACATTATATTCGACATGCTATCGCTGTAGAAATGGTGGCGCAAACAGTTTAACTGAGTAATTCATTTTACTGCATGGACAAGACAAAAGAAAAGTGCATGAATTCTGAAACTGCTCTTACGTCCTCATCCTCACGGGCGTTTTTCTTTCGGTCTCGGACATGCAATCGACCGTCTGGTCCCGACTGGGGGGTCTTTCCCCCATTCTCCTCGTCTGCAGCCTGCCCCCCTAAAAGGTGGCTGGCCTCAGGTGGGTGTGGGAAAGAATTGTTCGTGTTAATCTTCCCAGTGAATCTCTGATACAGTGAAGCCATAAGTCCAGTTCATATAAAGCACTACAGCATGTCAAAGCAAGATAAGGTCTCGTCGGCGGGGACTAGTATGGTTTTCTTTTCGCTTTGGAGAGATCCTATGGCGGACAGCCAATTTTTCCCTCCGAAATGAAGACAAGAAGGCAAAAAAGATGATGGACCCCAATAACATAGAATTTTCAGTTTAAAAATGAACTTGAAGTGAAATTAAAAAATAATTAACCAGTAATCCCTCTGATGGATTTGCTGCCGCCTCACAAGCAGACTGTCGGTGTCAATAGTTGGTCTGTTCTGTATTCTAAGCACGTTGTTTTCCCTCTTCAGTTCGAGAAGCCTCCTCCCAAAGAAATAGCAAAGCGATCGTTTCCAATCAGATATTTGATGCCAACTCCGGTAAATTGCTACAATACCATAATGTGTTGAATCTTTATTTAAACAGTAAAGCTTTGGCTGGACCAGTTATAAGCGTTTGAGAGTGGAAGGACGGCGAGGATCCGAGGCGCTCTGCAAACGCGCTCTGCATTGAAAGTGACCTGCTGTTAGCCGAGCTAGAATCATTTCACCAATACGCGCCGACGTGTCTTGGCGGGATAACACTTGAATACTAAAATACCCATTGAATATTATATATCATAGAAATATGATATCTCCTAAATTATTTGCAAGCTTATTCCTTTATCACGGTGCTCGAGTGCCTCTTTGTGGCGAACTAGGATAGGACAGCTTCCAAATACATTTTAATTGACGAGTATTTAGGCTCAAGTCGTATTCTCACAAAGTCTTCCTTCTGTCTTCAGACTTAGGGTTAGGGTCAGGCATTCAAAAGCCTACATACCTCTATTTAGATTTGCCAAAATGTTATTTCAGATATGGAATATGGGTCCTTCAATCCAGTTAAAAGACTTCAGTGGAAAACCTGTCATTCAGGTCTGACGCAAATCCTTAGAGCAGAGTGGTGAGGTGCTGTAGCGAATGTATAAGCATACATTCACAGACATAATTCCCACAAGAGGTCACCCCAAAACCCGACTGTGACAGCTCACCCCAACCTACTGACAATGCTACACCACATTTCTGGGAAATAGGTCATCTAAGCAGGAGCAAATCTTCAGAGAAGCATTTACCATTGGCCAAAACAACCCATTCCAATCCTTAGGCATGGAAATATAAGATGACATAATATGACAATTTTTTTTACATTCTGCAGTAAATAATGCTTGGGTTTCAATTAATTTCATTACACTTAATGAGTCATTTCCATCTTCACAAAGAGCATCCAGAGGCACAATGATTCATAGAATAATAGATAGATTATGCATAATAAATGCATCCTCCTCTACAAATGTGTCTGGAATTTAATGTTAATGGATCTTCAGACCATAGTGAATAGACCAAACCAAATTTCGATTGATTAAATTGATTTAAGACTATGACAAGGCTCTGAGGCACTGGAGAGGTAGCCTTTGGAATTCCAACTTTGTCTCACAGTGCTGACTGCCGACAGGATTGGGCGAGTCAGAGCAGCCTCTGGGTCCGTATAACCTGATACTTAGACAGAAATGCTGGAGGCTGTGGTGCACCAGAGATCTGCCTTGAAACACTGCAGCATAGTACCTGCCAGGTCCACCATGGGACCACCCTATAAATGCTGCACTGGATTGAGACCCACCCTATTTAGCTTTTTCCCATCTGACTGTAACGATGTTATAGACATTAAGCACTAAAGACATTCAGTCTGACCTTCAAACAGACACTGGGCCCTACAAATGTACTTCTAGACCCCATGTTGTCTAAAGCTGGCAGCTGGACAAACATCGCCATAATAACACAAAACTGAAGTTGATGAAATGTAACATAATTTAGTCCAAACCACTGTTATTATATTATACTGTATATGTATAGAAAAACAACAGCTAATTTGTATTATATTGTATATAGACTAGCCAAATCCTAATTTATTTTGCAACTGTGGCTTGTCAGTGACCTTGTGTCATTTCATGTCATGTAACTTATTATATAGAGACAAGAGCAAACTGATGAATTACTGTTATGCATAAACATAGTAATGCCTAATTTCCACAGAACATCCCTGTGGCCTGACAATGATTGAAAGCATTCTCTGCGCTGCACCTGCCAATAATTCTGCTCTCCGCCATTTTCCACAGCTCTACCGAGACAGTACTGATTTCCCTCGATGCTGTGCTTTGTCTGTGAACATATTTACTGTCCTTATCACACAGTAGGGCTGTGCGATTATGCTCTGTGACATTATGGACACAGCTCCAGATACTTTGTGGCAAATTCTTCATGGTGAGGTTCATCCCATGCAGCAAAACATGACCGCAAACCCAGAAACCGCCACACCCACATTTTTTCATGTAACTGCAGTTGAGATACTAAAGTTGAAAAAAACTTGAAACGCAAGTGAAGCAAGAATAATTCAAAGGTCAAGTAACATTAATCTGTTCGCAAGTTAGTAATCTATTTCAATGTTTTGATGCACTATTTAGGTTTGACTCTACAAAGAGAAGATGGAGAGAAACCCTGTCTGTATCCCAGAGTAGCAACATATGCTTTCTTTATTGGGCATAAAATGTAATTTTACCTCACTGAGAGCCAGACTTAATACAAGTGAGCATTGGAAGATGGTGCTTATCTTTAAATGACTCATGAATGCACTGTAATCAAAGTCTAATTTCAGAGTGTGTAATGAAGGTGAATGCAATTACATGAAGTCACAGAATTCAATGCTGGAAGTCAAAGAACTTTATCACCACTGTGGCACATTTTTGAAAGGCAGTACTCTACAGATCACTGAGGAATTGTTAAATTAGACGAACGTACAGAGTGCCGATTTCAGGTCATGCTTAGCTGCTATATATCCATATAACCAGTGGGAACAAACAATACCAGTGCTGAACGATATGTGAATGGCATACTTCTCTCTAACAAGTTTGAGCAGATGAGGGTTGCCATCAAGACAGTCTCATCAAGTCCATTAATAGGCTGCAGAGCCTCGTAAAACATCTTGGAGAAGTGGCGTTACAGTGACCAATTAAGTCTATAAGTACATATGTCCAAATTGAAATGGCTGGACATGAGCGAGAGGAAAAGGAGTTCAAACATGACAACCAGGGTGCGAACAAAAACATAGACTTTAAGATGATAAAAAAGGGAATACCTGGTACCGGTATTTTTAGCTGAGTTTAGCTGCAAACTTGCCACTCCTGACTTGACAACAGTTCTGCTGTGAGTGTACGGTACACAAGCCACCCTCCATCACCTCACTGGGCTGGAGCTCACTTTGCTGCTCACTTTGGGAGCCCATATTCAAAGCAGTTTTCATCTGCAGTGTGCAGCACAGACTCTCTTTCTTATTCCCACTTCCATGTCTTCACCTGTGGGTAATCACAGCCCTGGAGGATCATTTCCACCTCAAAGCTATCAAGCTGGAAAGACAGTATAGAGTACATTGGTATGCTGATGATAACACTATGTCCACGAAGAAGTATTATAACAATTTGGATTGAAAGAAACAACCAGTTCATCAAGTACCATTGAAGTTAGTGTAGGTGTATGAACAATACACATTCTACACTACAATGTATCCTTGAATTAGTCACTAGTAAAGAGACCAGTAAATGAATGAAGAAAGAGTCGTATTCATGTAAAAACACTACGCAGCACAGCTATGTCCATGCAGCCTTCCTCACTATACACAGCTATGCACATCCTGACTACCAGAGACGGTGCCCTGGGTCCTGGGACCCCTCCAAATCACACTCGGTTCTTAAGGCAAAGCATTTTTCACTTACACCAAGGGGTAACAGAATAACTTCAAGATGATTTCCATCATTATATCACCTGTCTTAATGAGGCCCCTTACCTTTCTAGAAGAAGTGCTGGTGTCAATCTTCAGCTGGGTGGCAATTATGACAGACATGGTGTGAAGTGTAACTGCTTCCTCCTCTCTCTTTTTTTGGCTCACGAGCGACACCTGTATCTCTGAAGTTGGCGTGTTTGAAGAGCAGGAACTAGGGGTCCCAACCAGCCAAGACAAAATGACACTCTTGTTGCATGGGATTGAGGTGGCAGTGGGGATGGGGGGTGGGGGTAAAGACAGCACCATCTCCTCCTCAAGGGCTGGGGATGTTGCATGGTGCGAAGTGGGGGTACAGACCCTCCCATCCGACCGCTCCAAATGGTTCTCTCTCCTCCCTCCACCCCTCCTTCACAGCCTCTCTCTTCCTCTACAGCCCCTCTCTCTCTCAGACACAAACACACACTCTTAACATTCACAGACAGTCTTCTACAGATTGTCCTATAAAAATAAACCTTCCAAGAAAATATGTCTGATGGAATAAATACATTCGAGACCTCACCGACATACGAGCACAGGGGATTGTATGAACCTTCAAAAAGTACTGCATGCATGCAAATGTGTTTCCAGGAGTTAAGCCTCCAGCAAGAAATTGATCAATTCTACCAGCTTCCCAGTTAGGCTTTGATTAAGCGCAAGTAATATTTATGCTGCCTGTCCACAGCGTCGTGATATAGAGCCTCTGCACCCATCTCCACCCATAGATGACAGAAGCCTGGCACGATCCACGAGGCTGTTTTAGTTATGTAGCATTTACGCCTGGTGCATTAAAACAGGATACAGACCATCACATCTATCCACAAACCCAGCCAATTTGCATGCCCTGTAGGAGATATACAGGTGGGAGATATGGAGAGAACAAGCAGCCGAATAACTTGGAAGAGATTAGGATTCATTAAAAGAGCCAAAAAGTGTTCCCTGCTTCCTGCACTAATATAACTTGACCAGGTGAATATGGCCAAAGGAGGGTAGAGAATACCCTAGAATGAAAAGCGACAACAGCACATATAGCAATGTGTTAATAGCTCAATCGTTCAGGCGATGAATGACAATAGACTGTTCATCCTTAGGTAGACCAGAGTTTAATCATGGCTCGTAGCTACACTATTTACTGTATAACACTGATGCAATATTTGTTGTCTAAAATGTGGCATACGATACAAATCAAGGTTTAATGTTGGTATCTTATGTTTTTCATCTACAAGACTCCTACAACATACCAATTCAAGATTAGTCAGTGGAATGACACTGAAAAAAACATTGATTTGCAATCATATTTCATGGTCAAAGGTTTAATTTCCCCCCCAGAGCCAACGGATGCTTTAAGGTTTCATGGTCTTTCATAAATAATGAAATATAAAGATCTTATTGATCTTATTTTCTTATTTAAAAAAAGTTTTTTTCTGCCCATGATTGAAGGATATTTTGAAGAGGAATGTTTTGTCACTAAAGCAGGACAAGGTTATCTCTGTGTGCTAGCTATCAGGGCGAGCCTCTTTGGACTTTCATTTACTCTCTGACAAGAACTGCTTATGAAGAAGAAGACGGTATCCAAAAGACAAGGTTTTTACAAAGGCTTTGGGTTACAAATGTCATTCATGCAAAACTTTAAATGAGATTTATTTCATATTTTTTATTGCAAATGTAAAATTAGAAAAAAAGTCAGGGCCAATGAGAATAGCAGTTTATACATAACTTATATCCTTCAGATTATTAACTGTGCGTATTACATAGCATGCAGGTAGACCCTTCATCCTGCAGGCAAGAAGACCACTTAAAGTTCATATTTGCATGTGCTCCCTATGATACCATTCCATATGGCAGAGAGTGATAGTCAAGGGAATGTTCTGGGGGTGATAATGCTGTGCTGCTTGAGTTACTGTAACACTGTGTATGGTCGCTAGACACCCTCTTGCTACAGCTGAGCTCGTTACTTTCGAAAGCATTTTCTCCTAGGGTCCTTTCAACCCACACCTGATTGGTTATCCCATGTTTTCATTTCTGCCACATTTACTGCTCTGACGTATAGTCCTGTGATCATGGACACCAGCTGTCTACCGTAAATCACTGTGGTGGCAATTAGTGAGAAAGGTCACCATTTTAGTGCAAGAAGGCACAGGACAACGGAGAGTTTTGTCATTCTGACAGCAGATTAACAATGCAGGTGTTGGGTACCTTCGTTTTTTACGGTCAAGCAAGGAACATGCTGCTCACAGTTCACTGCAAAGCCCTCATCTGCACTATCTAGAGAAGGAGAGGACTTGCCAGTTACCCTTCAGGGGGTGCAGAATTTGTTTTAAGAGGAATAGATGTATTCATTAAAAAGTGAGGATTGTTGTGGCTTTTACCCCACCTTGTTACAGGGTTAGGTTAATTATTAATTTACTAACTAGATTGATTACTCATGCAGTGAGCATGAACTATTCCTGGTAAACAACAAACAGAGGTGCATAGTCATTTCAGACAAAGTTAACTAATCATCCCAATTAGTAATTCCCTCCATTTCCCACCATCTAATGAATGTTTGAGCTTTACATATTAACGACCACAATAAAGTAGGCCTTAGAAGGACCTCAGAGACTTCAGGACCCAGGTGAAATATTAATACTCTAATTAAGAAAACAGAATGAGAATGGAGCCGTCCCCAGGAGTGCCTTTGTGCAGCATCTCAAATCCGCTCACACATTTTTATCTCCCATGCCAGGATCTGGCCCTGACATGGAGCCCAACCTTCAGCCAGACTGCTGACTCTAGCCCCTGAGCATCCTCCACCTTCACCACCACCTCTATGCGGTTTTGAGGGATTCATGGGCCTGTCTGTCCACGGGTTGCCTCGAAGCTTTGAGGGCTTTAAGAGTCAAGGAAACAGGCAGCTGAAATCAAATGTGATACATTCTAAAACTGTATAGAAAAACTTGTGACGTATGTCGAACAGTATCTTCAGTAGTTTAGCTTCATCAGTGGTTTCACAGAGAACTCTCAGATCTTCTTAACTAGGTGACAGGAAGGGAAAGAGATTGGGAATCTTTACGAGCAGGTTTAAAGAAAGGGTGTCCTAGACCAAACTGAACAGCTTTTATAAACATTGTTCCACACCACAGGAAGCTAACCCTCAAGTACCAACATACAGCCCAGCAGTTACAGATGACAAATGACTGCAATAGAATGTTGTGACCTTCAAAAGAGTTTCCTTTAAACTAAACTATTAGTATGCATATTGCATGATAGCTCTCTATATTGTCATGACAATAAAAGCATGGTAAGTATCAAAATATAGACATGTGTGTGAGGGATGTATCCAAGCATGTGAATGTGTGTGCGTTCTTTTTTTGGGGTGTGTTTTCGTCCGTGCAATGATATTCTAGGCTGAGCTGTTGGAACAGATTTGATCCTGTCAAGATGTGCAACCTATATCAGTCAAGTTGAGACTCAAGGTGACTAGGTAAATACAATGTTCTCTTTAAAACGAGTGTTCTATCTGCATATATCCTGTGCTCGTATGAATATAAATGAGTCTACACAAAGAAGTCTGCAGTTCCATATAGTAGATATAAATACAGCTACAGTTTCACTTTAAGCTCAGGGTGGCCCAAAAATTTACTTCACACCAGAAGTCATAGACTGTCTCAGTACTTCCATTTCCAGGGGGGTTTACATTTGCCAAACAACCAAAACGATGACCATGTATCTGATTAAGGAGGGGTAAATTGGACAGTATTTACAGTAGTACCAACCAAATATCCTGTACTAGCAGTTATTTGATTCTATAAGCTCAATTAGAACAAGAACGGTCAGAGTAAAGTCAAATGATATTTAATGCCATTTCCAAGTAATTACATATTTGAAAATCAAACATGTTTATGGTGTTTGTTATGGTTTTGCTTAGATAGTCCTCCAACAGCATAAAAACACCAACACCAATCAGACCGCATCTGGACCCTTCCTCATCAACATAATATCACTACCGATGCAACAGTCACAAGTCACACAATGAAGTGAAGTGACAATGAATATCCACCTAAGGCTTCACAGCCACTCCAGTCTTAAGCATGGGGGGAGGCGCAGGTGCCTTTCATTTCTCAGAAACAAACTTTCTTTGACGGACCTTTTCTCTTCTAAACTATAAGTGAGCAACCAACACCAGAAGTAGGCAACACAGTACCACAGACCAAACTTCCTTAGGACGGGCCTGAAATATATTGCCTCACCTAGTGTATGTGCCTCCGTGGGATAAATAAATTCCAAGGAATCTGCAGAGGTAGTGTCTGAATAGACCAAAACGATGCCATATAACTTCCTAACTGATGTCAATATCCTCTGAAAGAGATGAGTGTGAAATAAATTTTGGGTTTCATAAATGAGATGCAACTGCAGAGGGAAGGAGACAGACAGGCATAAAAATAACAAATGCTTCCTATCCAGCATGCCCTGTGTGGGAGCGGAGTTTTAGGCTGAGGCATGAGCCAACTGGAAAAGAGGGGAAGGATGTGTGTACAGCAGTTTGGTTCATTTAAGGTAAGGGGACAAAGGAGTTAGTCTCTCACAATATACCAGTCTAAATCACTATGACTGAGTATATATGTATGTACTCCCTCGTTACACAAATACACATCACCTGATCTGCTTTAATCTAAGAATGTAATTCAGCTTGGAGTTGCATACAAATGATGATCTGGTGAAAATACTCGAAAATACATGCCTAATAATTGTGCGCACGGTGTAAAGAGACTGATTTACTTCTGATTGTCATTTCTCTCTGCATGAGTTACTGGTTAATGTTAAGCAATCTCGATCGTTGTCAAGGCTGCAATGACTCAACTAAAACAGAGTGACAGAGATATGGGGAAGTGAGAGATGGGACAGATAAACTACACACACAGATTGCAAACATGTAATATTTTGTTATAGACTATTACATTACTGTTGGTTTATGATGCCAGTTATTTTTATTAATGTCAGTATTCAATTATTTACTGGGAAACACAGTGGCATCTTTATTTAACTACCACCTCATCTCTGTGTCTGTCCACCAAGGCACACCAAGTTGAATCAAATCAAAACTGAGACTGAAAACAGTAAAGGTAAGACACAGGGAGCAAGATTGAGTGGGAAGAAGAGACAGACATGTCTTAACGTGTTCACACAATCTAGGCAATAACATCCTAGTGATAAAGCTAGTTCCAACTGACAGCTTGTAACATCAAGCCATGATGTACTACTGTATTTGAAGAGAAATGTTGCATTAACTTCACACTGTACATCTCAAAGGAGATGGATGTGCTACGGTCCCTTACCATAATACCATCATTAATTATTTAATGTATATACAAATGAGGCAGATATTACAGCAAAATAAAGTGTTCACTTTTCTCAAGTCATTCCTAGAGGAAGGAGGAAGAAGGTGGCTTGCTCCCTCCGGGTGGGGAGCCCTTGCTTCAAGTGGAGGAGTTCAAGTATCTCGGGGTCTTGTTCACGAGTGAGGGAAGGACCGAACATGAGATTGACAGGCGGATCGGTGCAGTGGCCGCAGTGATGCGCTCTCTGTACCGGTCCGTCGTGGTGAAGAAGGAGCTGAGCCGGAAGGCAAAGCTCTCAATTTACCGGTCTATCTACGTTCCTACTCTCACCTATGGTCATGAACTTTGGGTAATGACCGAAAGGACGAGATCGCGGATACAAGCGGTCGAAATGAGTTTTCTCCGCAGGGTGGCTGGGCGCTCCCTTAGAGATAAGGTGAGGAGCTCGGTCACACGGGAGGAGCTCGGAGTAGAGCCGCTGCTCCTCCACGTCGAGAGGAGCCAGCTGAGGTGGCTCGGGCATCTGTTTCGGATGCCTCCTGGACGCCTCCCTCGGGAGGTGTTCCAGGCATGTCCTACCGGGAGGCGGCACCGGGGAAGACCCAGGACACGCTGGAGGGACTATGTCTCTCGACTGGCCTGGGAACGCCTCGGGATCCCCCCGGAGGAGCTGAAGGTGGTGTGTGTGGAGAAGGAAGTCTGGGCCTCCCTGCTCAGACTGCTGCCCCCGCGACCCGGCCCCGGATAAGCGGAAGAAAATGGATGGATGGATGGATTCCTAGAGGACATTGTGTCTTTTTAAAAACCACCAAGTTCAGTTGGCCTTTGATAATGATACAAATCTAATCAGTGTACCTAAAAAACTATTTTAAACTGGAATAAGTACCCTACAAAGGGCTCAAAGTGTGATACAAGAGTAGAATTTTGTCAATCTTATTTAACCTTTACTTTACAAGGCAAGCCAATAAAAAACATTTTTGTCTAAACATATTTAGGGTAATCCCATATAGGAGAAAGTTTTTGTTTTCTGGTAAAATCTCTTCAGGTTCCACTTCAAACCTTTCACAAGATCTTTTATTCGTACCTACATAAAGGGTTTCACCTTAAACCGTCTGAAAAAGGATCCACTCAGAATCCCATATGAAAAATTCCTTTCAGAAAACCCACCCAAAATGATAGAATTCCTTGTGCATTGTGAAAATGTGTCTTACAAATCATTGCGAAACTAACATCCCTCAGCACAGTCCATCCAATCCAGAGGTTGTAACGTTAATGGTCAAAACAAAAGTAATATGATGGCTCAGTAGGTAAGAAAGGGGGCAATGCTATTCTGAAGATTGAAGATACAAGACAGACAAGACATGTCTCCGCCAACAGCAAATTCTGTATATTTTGTACATGCGCACCTAATTCTTTTCCACTCTCCAAAACACCAGTTGTAGTCTTCATCGTGTATTTGAATTATCTTCCACAGACAAATGCCCTTGTCTTTATGGTCTCTCCATAACCTTCAATACCTACACACAATATATCTCACATGGGAGGGACTACCAATTAATGCTGTGTCAGTTCAATACAGGTATAAAACAAACTATTACATGACATTAATATTATGGGGAAAAACAACTATGAAAATTATGTCAACTTGACTTAATTGGGATACTGCGAAGTCTTTATTTATAAACACAATTTGAAGCAATGGGTATTTGAGGCAGATCGAACATATCACCCATGTTTTTATCAAACATTGAAGAACGATAAACGATAAAAAGATTTTTTGGATGAACTCTTAGTCTGACAGGAACCCATCAATAACTCTCTCTTTAAAATTTTTTTTTTTCAGAAGCAAATGGCTCTAGGTAGAACCTCAACTTTTCAAAAAACGTTTTGAAATCCTAATTTGAGTGTAAAAGGAGCAACACAAAAAAATAAGAGATCTGGGATCTCATTTATTAAACTTTGCTGAGGATTCATATCAGTAAGTGGCAGGATGAAAAACAATGTGCTTACACACAAGAACACTGATTTACAACACGCAAGTGCATTTCTCATGCATGCACGTCCCATGCTAAACTTCAGTCCAATCAAAATTTGAAACTTGCGAGGGAGCGCCTTGTCTCACACTTTGAACACCCACAGTTCAAAGAATGTCAGGAAAATGCTCTAAATTAATATTAATCCATGACTGCAAGCCTACAATTACAGAAAATAGGAATACCAAATTACCCAGATTGTGATTCACAAGTTTGTCAGACTCACTTGATTACTCAACACATTTCATAACATTCAAGCGTCGCTTAACAAATACAGATGTAATTAAATAAGATTCCTGAAATAATTTAAGGGGGTATTTTGCAATATAAATAATTATTTGTGCACTCAGGGAACTCTAAATTCTAGAATATGTAAAAATTATCCTGCTCAAAACGTAACATTTGTATTATTTTTTACGTATAGCAGTAGGCAGGTTTCCCGGCCCCGTCCACCTACATACTTCCGCTCAATTTTCATTTTGCTTCTGTACTCTTACGGTAGCCTGAGCCCTACCAAACTCTTGTACAATTCATTTGTACAGAGAGCCTGGGACCTATCCATTGACAAACGTTACTTTTGCTAAGGAGGGTACTTCATCTGCCCATAGCCACTCTGGATCTTCCATGACCAAAAGTTGGTCGTGACGTGGGCCGTGCGCCGGGATGTAGCCACTAGTACAGCCACTTTACAGCCACTGTAAACAACAAGTTGGAATGAGCAGAGGAGTTTTTGCAGGTGTCGAATTTAAGAATGAAAGGAACATTTGTGAATTCTACATCTATATTTGACACTAAGGCTAGTGATAATGTATACAGTCAACTGCAGAAGCTGGGTTTAATCATTCACAAAACGTCACTTCTGTTATGTACGGTCTACCACCCATGCAGTTCAGTGACTTCCACGCTACTACGCAATACGGATATTTTTCAGACGCGGAAGAACGCGGAGACGACGGAGACGGGACCATTCTACTAACAATAAAGACAGAGACTCCACACTTTCCGAAAATCCACGGGTCCAACAACAATTCTCAAACTTTGACAAACATATGCTGTCCAATGGCAAGGGATGCATTCCAAAAGACTGGAGGGCTGTAGCAATTGAATCAATTACTTGCCTGGTTTGTTATGGTCCAGCTTTGAAGCACTATCATAGAACGCCTACTTGGGATGTTGGTATAAATTATGTGTACTTTATCGTGTTGTGTAGAGACAATAATAGTAATAAAAAAATCTATACACTCATTATCCTAGCATATAATGATGTTAAAGAATTTGTCATACATATTCTTACTCCATTTGCAGAGGTACACTAAACACCTTTTCACGGAATGTCTTATGGCTTCTTTTAAACCTTAGATAGAGTCTTTCAAGTATGTGATTGTTCTATTTTATTTAGGACATCTATAGTTTTGTAGAAAATAACAAATGACAACACATTTACAGTAATATAATAATAATAATACATAATAATAATAATAATAATAGTAATAATACAACTAACACACTAACCATGTTCTGCACAAGTACTAACAGGGACTCAAAGTCTTCTGTTCATCACGAGAATCCCAAAATGTATTGTTATCATTATCATCGTCAGAGTAGATACTGTAATAGAGTAGGTTAAATATCCCCCAGGGTCATATTGCAGATCCACATCTATATCCCCAAAAACATCACTAATGATGATTAGAATTTCCTTTGCATGATCCAACGTAAACACAGGAAGGTTAGCAATCATGTACAACAGTTCAAACCGTGCAAAAAGCAGGGAGGTGATTACTATTATCGGCTTAGCATCGCTAGCCTTCGCTCTAGCCAACTCCGTCACGACTAATGGAGCAAGCTTGAGAATCAAACATTTCCCGAACCCAGTGGGGAGGAGGGCCACAACATCATTGCCGCCAACAAAACTGACTGTTCTTGCTCTGGCTTCAAATTCTGGATATTTGGGGAATTGAGCTGAAGTACATAGGACGGCACTGCCAGGCTAAGCTTACGGTTTATAAGTTGGTTTTTGATTGATACATTTTTGGTGGGCCAATCAGTAAACAGAGGGAGTGGCTGAGAATGATGATGTTGATGTCATAGACCTGTTTGAGTTATAGTTCTGTAATGGCAGCGGAAAAAGATGAGAGCGAAGCCATTATTCAGTCCATTGTGGCAACGCTGCCGAATATCCAGAAGTTAAAGCCAGAGCAAAAACAATCTTTGCAGAGTTTTGTTGGTGGCCATGATGTTATGGCCCTAAGTGGCTACATCCTGGCACATGACCTACGGCATGACCAAATGTTAATGATTGGTTATGGCAGATCCAGAGTGGCTCTGGACAGATCCACTTGTTTTAAACTTCAACAGAGTACACGCTATCAAAAACGTTCATGCTTGACAATGGAAGCAATGAAAGTCCATGTTCTCTGTACAAATCAAAAGTATGTGCGTCTGGAGAACCAGACTAGCAGACAGCACCATTATCCACCAATTTAGCCAGGGTTGCGGCCCCGAACCTTTTGAGGGTAACCCCTAAATATATTTAAATTTCTTTACTTACTTATTTTTAAGTCAGCTAAAAGTGACTAGAAAAGATATAGCATACTACTAAAATCAATAGCAAACTACTTTTTGGAGGCAGTAAAGATACAATGTAGATTTTACAAATTGTCCGTTGAATTATGATTTAATTGGCACCTACAGTCATGAAAATATAGGCCTAATGTTTATAATATGCTACATAAAGCACATTAGACCACATTTTCTGTTGATGTTGCTAGCTCAGGTCAAATTAAGCCTGGTCAAGGTACCATGTTAGGTTTGGCCATTAAGATAGTTAAAAATGTCTGTCTACCCCCTGTCTATGTATGTGCATGCATGGGTCAAAGTGTCTAAATTCTCTGGTCATGTTTACTCTTGATAAATCCCAAAACCTGCTTAGAAAGTGGCGTACTCCTTTTACTCGTCTACAATGTTTGAAAATGAAGACAAGATCATTTAAGTCTTTCTGCAGTTGTCATTGTCTGATAAGATAGATTGTTTATCTCCAGATCCATTTCTAATAGACATCTAAGCAGTGAACATAATACGCTTGAACATTATAGCCTCAAAAATGACACATATCCATGGCAGTATTACCAAATTGAGTAATATCAGCAAAGTTTGCATTGAGCAATATCAGCTAAATCCACATCTTAAAAAGTGAACATAGTTGTCAATATTCTATCAACTGTAAAATAAAGACATTTTTTAATATTTCTAAAACGTTCCACTTCCCAAGTTATTTCCCAAATTATTTAGTGTGTTACGCCCTCTAGAGGTTTCAAAGGGTTCTACAATCTGTGGAATCGTGTGGAACACTATAACAGCCCGACCCCTTTCTGACATTCAAATATATTAATATACATGTAAATGAACAAATAGTGCAATCTATTGCTAATGTGTGCTCCCCGTGGATTTTAATGTTCAGTTTTGAATCAAAACGCGAAAAGCCAGACGTTTACTACAACTGTCCAAACAGAGTTTAAAAAGTTAAGATTTCATACATGCGCATTCCGGACTATATTTGACAGGATGATGACTAGATATGACTACTGGATATACTAGTCGGGAGTTATGATATATTGAAGCGTTGGAATTCTTCTAAGAGAAGCATTAATGTAAATACAGTCAATAATAACGCTTAACGATCACAACCTATTCTCAAGAGACCACGCCGAGGGGTATCTTTGAAAATCATGATACATCTGATAAAGGCTAATAATACTGTTGTATATTTGCCCATTTGGCATATGGAGTGAGGAGTTGGCAACGAAGTGCTTGTAGCACATGAAACAAAACAAACATGACAGTCATGGATCGGCCACATAAGTACTGGCCCGTGTTAAACCAAATGTAAATTCAGCGCATAGCAGCGACTGTAACACGATTCTGGATCTCTGTTTACTCAAACTGGGCAGCACACAGCTCCAATGCAGATACACCTGATCTTTTCACCGTGACCATTGTCTAACCTATACACGTAAAACAGTAATGAAAGTAGTTTAAGTAGATTTACAACATAATCATCGAGAAAACACAAAACTTATATTCTTATTCATTTATCCGTAATAGCCTAAAGCTTTAAACATGGGTACAGCTCAAATATCGATTTAATGGGTAAATGTAAAGTATAAGCTACATATTCCATACCTTCTCTCCCTTGGTGGAGCCTCTTCGGTAGTTGCTTACACCTGCTGATGAGTTCATGGTTCAGGTTCGGTGCCTAGAAGGGTCAAAATGTTCATCAGTGAAGCTGCCCCTTAATCTCCTCGATATGCACTCGTGAAATAGACAGCGCGCGTTCTCTCCGCCCCCCCCCCCCCCCCATCACTTGCGCTCCCTCTCTCTCTTTCCCTCACTCACTCACTCACTCACTCACTCACTCACTCTCGCTTGAATTTTATTCTCACCACACCTTACTTCTTTTATCCCAAAATAATTGCTGCAAATTTGTAGACTGTTGTTTTATAACCGTGAAACTCACTTGTCGATCTAGTCGAGATGACCGTTGCCTTGAATCCCTACTGCTGAGTGGCTTTTGAAAAAGGAAAGTTGATCCTTGACCACAATAGCAGGTAGAAGTACGAGTCTTAAAATTCAGAATGGAAGATCAACATCATTGTCCCCAAATTATGAGACCCTTCTAGAGGTTGGTGCAAAAAAAGAAAAGGAGGGAGAGCGTCTCAGCGTGAAACTTGCATAAATGGGTTCACTTAGCTCAGTCACCAGATTCCGCTCCTATTCGCTACCCTAGAATTTGCTACCAGATTCCGCTCCTATTTTCTACTCTAGAAGACGTCACAACCAGCATAGTCTTACACAGCAGATAAAAAAAGAACAACAAAAGGGTAGCTGCTGGGGAAGTTGCATGTGCTATTCCAACAGTCAAGTGTATACACTGTACCAGTTCCCTGTGAGTCCACATGGGCCACAATTGGTCTGATTAGCGGATTAAAGAGCATAGCGCAGACGCGACAATGAGGAAAACAATATTAGAGTATGTCCTCTTGGATTCCTCCAGATTTGCCTGGGCATAATAAACATTAAATACCTTTTCTAGACATACATTATAGAACAAGTTAATCCTGGAAACTGTAGAGGGAAATATTTTTTTCTGCTGTGATGCCTACTGTACTGCATTGGACTATGAATTATGTATTGCAAAATGTGGTAAACAACATTCTTAGACATAGAGTTAACCCTGATCATTCTTCGTTCTGAAGTGACAATAACATGAGAAGGTCACATGAAAACCAGAATCTGACTTGCACAATAGTATTATCACACTTTGGTTTGGTGACGAGATGTCCTACTACTTCTCGTGAAGAAACATCAGCCTTGTTTGTGGTTTCATTGTTAAAACCTAAATAAATTAAACCAAATATAGGTGTCATTTAACAGCAAAGAGGAGAAGACATGAAACTCTACTCTCCAACTGATGTTCACGTTGCAACCATGGGACAGTAGTCAACCCAACATGAGTTGATCAATGCTGATGTAAAGAAAGCAGCAGTATTCATTACTAATGTTAACCGCAATGTCTGCTAGAAAACTGGATATAAATGTTGTAGGACTATTGCTCAAATGTTGTAGTTACTATTGCTTCTAAAAGTAACGTTTATTCCTACAGGCATACCTATTAGCAACAAGGAATTAAATTTAGGAATCACAGGATCCAAACATCCATCCATCCATCCATTATCTACTGCTAATCCCTGGGAGGGATTGCAGTGCCGCTTCTTCCCATTGAGGGGTCACGGGTGACTGGAGCCTAACCCAGTAGCTTCGGGCCATAGGCAGGGTACACCCTGGACTGGGGCCAGCAAGTCGCAGGGCCAACACAGAGACACAGACAACCATTCACTCACACATCCACTCTCTAGGGGCAATTTCTCAATATACCAATTAACCTATCACACGCATGTCTTTGGAAGGTGGGAGGAAGCCGGAGTGCCCGGAGAAAACCCACGGTAACATGGGGAGGACATGCAGACTCCACCCAGAGAGATCATGTGATGTCGGATTCAGCCCAAGAATCGAACCCAAGATCTTCATCCTGGGAGGCAAGGGCTCTAACCGCACCGCCACCATGCAGGATCCAAACAACAACATAAAAAAACAGAAAACGCTTCATTTGTCTCAAAAAGCCCAAGCATATTTTAACCACTTCATATCCAAGGACTTACCAGATCAAATGGTAAAACCAACAAAAGGAAATTATAATTTAGAAAATACTGAGCATGTGAGTGGCAATCCATTGATCCAATTCTACTTGTCATACGCCAAGACATTTCTTTGTCCCTTTTGTGCGACTATACTATTTGAGAGATATTCCATTATGCCCCCTGGATTGTAAATTCATCAGAAAAACTTTTTGACAGTTATCCAGCAAGTGTTTGAGTGCATTTGAATAGAGCTCTGTAGGGGAGGCGAAATTGACCTGAACAGGAGTAATAACAGCATATAGCTCCTGTAAAATGCCTTGTGGAAAGAGAGAATGTGTGTGAGGGAATGTGGCAATAAAAACAAGCTTTCAAATTGGTGCCGTTGACAGCGACTGACAGGAGAATATGGGCTACAGGCACTAAAGAGTACGATAGGGAGTAAGCCTCTGATGCACTTTCAGTCTTGCTTGATAGTCATTTAGTTGAGTTAATTAATTTGTAACACTCCCATATCTGCTTTCACCACTGTTTCCATTAGGGGAAATGTTTTAATTATAGCTTTCCCCTTAGAGGGAACTGGCTACATGTTCAATGCCTTTTAAGATAGTGAAGCTTTTCATCTGCTGCTTACTGATCATGGATACAGTGTTACAGCAGTCGGCTAAGATATCAGTAGACCAATATGACAAAGCACCAGCATTCCACAGTTCCTGATGTCGATAAAGGTTTTCCTGTCAGCATACAGTTGAGTGTCCCATAACTGCTCAACCACAGATTATTTTAGGATGGCCAGTGTGCAAACTCAAACAATGCTGACTATGCATAGTAGACAATGTCAAAGGAAAGACATTGTATATTTAACAAAGCTATTTTTACAATACAGGCAAGTGTTTGAAAAGTGTCAGTTTCCAGTGTTTTTAAATTCCGGACCCATCGATTTACTGTACTACACAACATCGTGGTAATGTAACAAACAGCATGTAACTTTATAGCAGTAGCAAGCACGGTATTGGTAGAACTGGATGGTGGGCTTGGATTTTAACTGCTTGACTTTCATTTACAGTCTTTTTATTAGCTTTCACCATCACCACTTACTCCCTTGGGAGGAAAGACCCCCCCCCCCATAGGTACATTCTGTAAGGGTCCTTACACATTACAATGATGATCATTTCTTATAGTTTGGGCACAAATGTTAATGAGCTATGAAAATGCATTTGATGCATGGATATTTTTTCACCTCTGAAAACAGCAGTCAATTTTCAGTTGTCTTTATTATAATGTATAAAGTTGACCGTGGGGTGTCTTTATAATCAAGTTCACTTTAGTTGCAGGCATATTTTATGTGATGGAGATCTGGATCTTAGGGGTTTTGTGTTGAGCAATTGTTCTAAATTGCCTGGTCTTTAATTGCTTTAAACACAGCTACATGTCAAAGAAGCAGGAGAGGTGGAGGTGTACGAAAAGCATTTGCCATATAATTGATAGAATTATCCACATAGCATAAGAACAGCCTACAGAAAAAGGAATAAGACTGTAAACTAATTAACGTTAAAGAATGTAAACCCATTTGTTTTGAATAGAGGTGAAACAAGTATTTTTTCTTTCACTGTAGAAATTAGCAAAACATAGTTGACTGGCCCTTATGTAAATTGATTCTCTGTTGCACTTTCTCACTTTCTTATACACAAACACATACCTCTGCACATGTCCACACACAAATATTCTACACTTATTAGTCTGCATCAGTTTGTACAGCAGATCCAGCTGCTCTGCAGCTCCATCTTACCTCTTATGAAGGACAAAAACAATAAAAGACTTCCTGGGGTGTATGCAACATATTATGTTAACCACAACACTTAAATCCATACAGGTATTACAATTTTATCTGTATGTATTATTACACAGGTAAAATCTTTGATTCACAGCGCAGTGATCAGTGCATGAACAACAGACAATTCATTAAAAATCATGAATTTTAAAGTTTGTGCATATAGAATCACATTTTTAATGATCCCCTGACCAGAATTTTCAGTCAGGTCTGAATAGTGAATAGTGAAGTGATGTATTGGCAAGTATGGTTACCCATACTTGAAATTTACCTCTGCATTTAACCCATCCAAGTGCACACACAGCAGTGACTAGTGGGCAACCGCATGCACACACAGTGAACATACACCCGGAGCAGTGGGCAGCTATTGCTCCAGCGCCTGGGAAGCAATTGGGGGTTCGGTGTCTTGCTCAAGGGCACCTCAGTCATGGTATCGAAGGCAGAGAAAGTGCTGTTTATTCACAATCCCCACCTTCAATTCCTGCTGGTGCGAGAATTGAACCAGCAACTTGCAGGTTACAAGCCTGACTCCCTAACCATTAGGCCTCGACTTCCCCCTTAGTGTGCTAGTGAGATTAAATTGTAACACTACCACCAAAGGATAATATAAATTATCATCCCCTGCAGGGATAGGTCATTGAAGGTAAGGGGCATGCACTGTTATGGAATATAATCAAAGTTGTTTTCAAGATTTTTGTTACTACCGTGTGTCAATTATTGATTTAGACTGAGTTTCATTGGTTCATGGAATTCCCAAATTGTCTCTGTTGACACTGTATTAAAGAGATAGTGGAAGGATGCATCACTGCTGGTTTTTAATGGCGTTACCCATTCACAAGGGATGTGTGGTACCAGATTACAGAGGGACAAAATAAAGCCAAACTACTTGAAATGGACGCCAACCCGTATTGTGCCATGTTTCATCACCAACAGAGGAACTTCAAAAAAGCTAGGATATGGCTTTAGTGTGCCCAATTTGTCTTTTCTGTGCATTATCGTGCTACATGTTTCAATGTTTTCTGTCATGGCGTGTTTTGTGAGGGGCTTTGGAAATAACTGCGTTCAAACCATTCAGAACACACAGAAAATCAATAGTTGTCATGGTGGATGTTTTCAGTATTGATAAAGTTCACTGTGGAGCCATCAGTGATTTACTGGTTACGGCCTTGAGCCAGTAGATGGTTTACTGTACAGTATGGTTTAAAGGACAGGAATGAGAGATTATATCTGACCTGAACATTAAACCTCCCTCCACACATTCACACACACACCAACACACACACAGAAGCACAAATACACACACGTACAGGCAGATCAACACACACAAAGGATTTTCTCATTAATTTATCACTACAGCAGCAGAATAAGTTATGTGTTTCATATGGTGAAGCTAGGCTGTGGAAAGCCATTCAAATTGCTAATTTTGGCAGAAATACTGTAAACACACACACGGTAAAACAGATACATTTGAAGTGCTTTGAACCCAGGTACTTGGTTGTTCATCATCAAAGCCCGTGTCTCTGTGTGTTTGTTTCCTGACGGGTGAGAGGCATTATTCATCGGTGTGGGGGGGACTCCATGCATTTCTTTGCATCTGGTACATTCAGTAAAAATGTGTTGTTTGGTTGTTCTCTTTGAACAACAGGGGATGTAGGATGTAGAGTATGTTTCATGTTACATAACAACACCCCCCTTTGATTGTTCAATTGATTAATAGTACAATAGTGTTTCTAGTTTGTGATTATCACCTGATCAAATACCAAACCAATAGTGCCGTATACAAGCCATTATTAATAAAACAGCACCATGTTTGTTTTTGTGCTGTGAATGTAATTATTTGGGGAAAATATTGACAGTAATATGACAACTGGCAGAGTAACGCAGATTCACCTTGTCATGTGTTCTACACTGCGGTTACAATATGTTCAGTGTGTCTGCTGTATTCAATTGCATTGTTCTTTACTTTTATCCAAGCAGAAGACACTTGTCTGCTGATGGTTTCTGTCAGAGCTTTGGGCCAATAAAATACTTTCATGGGGCTCATATTTACCATTTCAAAGAGCCCAGATTTTGCCCCAAAAAGAGGATACATTATTTTTGAGAACTTGGAACAACTCATCTACATACCCTTCTTCCTTTCTGTATTTCCCTCTCTCTGTATTTCCCTCTCTCTGTCTCTCTGTCTCTCTGTCTCTCTGTCTCTCTTTGGCTCTCTCTCGCCCCGACCCCCTAGCAAATTGCCCCATAACACTGAGTTGGAAAGGATTTCTGAACCTGCCTGGTAAACCTTGGCCATAACCATTGACATTTCTGTCAATGACAGAAAGACACTGACAGAAGACATTGAACATCTATAGCAGGTTGTTACTTTCTGCAGTCTTATCACCCACCTGCATTCAACTTTGAACAGATCCCCAAGTTGCAAATAGAGTTCTGGCAATTCCCTAATGGGCCTGGACGGCATGGTTTATTCACGAGACTCACATTCAGCCCAGTTCTTTGGTTTTGGGATAGTTTTCACAGAGCCAATGTTGGGTCACAGTACCTACCCCATTCCATCAGAGACCCTCTTCAAAGTTGAATGAGCACATGAAGGTATGAGTGAACTAGTGAGTGTTTTTGTATTGCTTGAATGTGAGACTCTGGTGAACTCATTCACTCAGACACCTGCAATATTAATTTACACTACAAGGCAACTGGATTTGTTTTGATGCTTTTGTTAAGATAAATATACAATTATATCTTTGACGGATATAATCACAATTGCAATCCCAATTCAAATTGTGGATTGTACAAACTCATCTGTATGCTACCGCCATCTTTTCCTGGATTTGTTTTGTTCACTGACCTAAGATACATAGAACTACCTTATTTCAACCTACACAATGGGCACAGATACTTTTGTATTTATTTTATTAAAAAAATTTTGTATTGTACTGGGAAATTAAAGAATTACAATTTCTGAAAGCCATGACCTGGACAGTATCAAATTATGAATATTAATGTTTGAAACGGGTGAGATAGGTACGGTCTGTACATGTTGACCTACAAATGAATATTTCAAGTAATAGACTCATTGACTACAGTCAGGTGAATGAATATCCTCTACTGCAGGTTATGTCATTATTGGAGAATGTATTGGAGAACATTTTTCGAACGCAGTGTTATGTGAGACTATCATCTGTGAAGTTTTGGATCTTCATAAGGGTGTGTGAAACTTTCATTCCATTATTAAGTTGGAATGTTTTAATCTCTTCCTCAAACCCTAAATCTCACTAACCAGTTTGCTTTTACAGATTGCTTGCCTGCTGAGAAGGGCGTATTGAATTATTGACAGGCTCTTCTCTTCACGCTGCAGTATCTCAGTTTCAGCACAGATATTTCAGACAGTCCCACTTCTTTGGCACTGTAAATTATCCTGTCAAAAGGTGGTTTTGGACATAAACAACTCATCTGTAGATAGTCTGCTGTACGCTACTTCGTGGAAAGTGTATTACAGAAATGAAAAAATAGACAAATACTTTCAAAGTTGCTGACATACCAGCAAACAATTTCAAGTAGTGCTACGTTCAATGCATTTTCTTTCTTACATTCAGAGGACATTCCAAAAAAATATTTTTAGACATTTGTTGCCTTTGACATTAATATTTTACAAGCCCCGATCCAACACAAAGCAAAACCTCACTTCTCTTATTGCATGTTTTTCCATGTGAGCCCTGAGCAACGACTTGGCCAATGCCTTGCTGACTAGTTTGTGTCTCCAGAATCCATTACTGAACTTGTGCTTGTGAATCTCTTGTACGCAGAGACAAAGTAAAACCACTCACCCTGTGCGTCTTCAAAAATAACCGAGAACCCAAAGCTGTGTGGACAATTCCTGTGAATTGAGATGGAAAGTTTCATTCTATGCACAGCTCCGGTTACAGCTCTCAGAGGACGCCTTGAAGGCCCCATTTCTGGTCTGCCCAACCATAAAACACTTCAGTGTTTAATTGTGTTAGGGCCCCATGGAGACTTTTCGCTTTGACTGATAGGTAAAGAGACACCCAATGAACTCATACTAGGAAGCATTGACCGTCTCTAGATTTTCTTCGATTTGAGTTGAAATCATTTAAGGGAGGGTAAAAGATGATTCAGATAATAAAAACACCTTTAGTCTGTCATAATTACAACCTGACTGGCAGCATACCAGTCAAAACACAAAGACAATATTACAATACGGGACGGCGAAATATTATTTTATGTGAAGACCAAAAAGAAACAAATTGCTGCCATCATTTATGCAAAGTCAACCTGCTAAATGACATGCACACAAGATTATTCACATTTTTGATCTATGAGTTGGAGTTCTATAAATGTATTATGGATACATAGAAAGAAGTACATTCTACGTGAAGGCAGACTTTTGAACTCCCACTTGGGGTTGCTAGTACTGTTACAGTAATATTGAATGGGCCTCCCTTGCACCTGCTGATTGTTAAAGTCAAACAGCTGGTCTTAATCTCAATTTCTCAATTTTCATCACAACTTTATTGGTGACTCTGACAAGCCCACCATTGATAGCATAAGGCATGACACTGATGGAGAAGGTTGATGGTTCTTCAGGAATGGTGTGATCATTCAGTTGAGTAATGGGTTTATAAGTATTAAGCATCTGCAGAATGGGGAGAGTTTAACAAACACTTCAAAGTTAAAAAGTACAAATTCAGACTCCCGCAATGTCTCAGGAGCATGAAGGTTAAAATACAGAATTCATTGTAGGTAGGAAGAAACATAGATAGTAATTCAATCAGGCAGATATCACATTAAGGACCTGTGACTGTCCTTAGAACGAATGGGTTAAGAATATAGGTGTCAGTTGGAACATGAATATTTGAATTAATGATGGGTCAGAACCTATTAACAGATGACAGGGCAATAGCTGATTGGAAATCCAACTTCTTTCAGAAGATATATATTACAATGGAAGGTAAGCATTGGTCTGACATTGCAAGTGGCTCTTCTAGGGGGCAAAGACAGAGGTGGTTGTTCACCTGGCTTTCAGTGAGAAGAAGACTGGCTCCAGCTTCTCCAGAGACCCAAGTCAAGTCCCTTGGTCTGTGCTCACACTCAGCTTGGGTCCCAGTCCTCATTACGGAGGAAGGTAAGCACGAGACATTCAGAGTTGATGTGCTCTTTCCTCATAGTACAACAGAGCAGATTGGCTGAGTACATTTATTCAGATGATGCTTGGAAACAGTTATGGGACATAGGACATTGAATGGGAAGAAAGTAATGTGCAGAAAAGAAAATAATATGACACCAATTTTGATATACAGTTGCATGGGGGAGGAAGATGAGAAAGTCTGATTTGAATCATTTTCACTTCGTCTCATTTGATAGTTATCTCACCCTGGTATGTGTGTATGTGTTTGCGTGTGTGTGCAAGTGTGTGACTATGTGTCTGTGTTTGAAGGAGTCCAAAGTCAGTCCCATCACCAAGGAGGAGATGAGCGTGGCTCTGGAATCAGTGTGAGGTATGCAGTATGATACCAGAATAGGTATGGAAGCACAGAAAAGTTAAACTCACAAGGGTTCTTGTCATGTTTTGCAGCATTAAATGGCCTGGTTATTTCTTTGCAAGGTGTTACTCACTATGACCAGAACATACTGAACATAATGATGCTTTTTCCTATGTGAGGCATCAGTTAATGTTCTTAGAATCAAGAAACTGAAAAAGTTTAAAATGTTCTGTTTTTGTGTGTGTTTTTTTAACTGATTGGCTCACAAATAACATCCTGGGTAAATCATTATTATTCCATGCCTTCAAGAGTTGGGTAATAATCCCCTTCATCTACATTACCTGTTTTGTTTTTGTAAAAACAGCATCCTATCTGTGAAGATGGTGATGAAAGGAGACAAGTGATAGTCAAAGGAAACATTTTGAAATCCACCAAAGAGGATGTGCACTGAAATACTTCAAAGCATTGAGAATTCAAGCTATTGTATGCTATAAAGAAAAAATCAGCTAAAAGTAGAAAACAATTTACTTTGGAACAAGGCCAAAAATAATGGATAATTCTCATCAAAAGAAGTTTTACATTTTATAAACTTCTGCTTTACAAAGGACATCAAGGCCACTAATCCTTATGCCACTCTTTCAATTACTTTCTAATTGTCTATTTACTGCTTGGACCTCCACAATGATTGTATCCATTATCCAAACACTGTTGAAATGTTCTGTGGATAATTAGTTTACATTCAGTCCCAGATCAGCGATTTTACCTTAATTGTTAGAATAAATTAGTAAATTAATGAGTGGGGAGTAAATGTAACCATGTCCAAAGCATGACATGACTTTGTCTTCTTTAGCCCGTCAGGTTCATATGTGACCCCTTGACCCTAAGACCATTAACTGCTAAAGTATCCCAATCACTCTCTCTTCCACTGACTTGCATCTGCTGTATTCTGTACCGCTGCAAGCCATTTTGGTGCCCTAGGCATAATTCTGAAATCATATTGGCATTATAACTATTATGACTATGATGATTTTCCATTAGGGCGTTTTGATATGCCCTCAGCACTTGGTGCCATGCGCACAGTGAGTGACGCGAGTGGTGGGAGTGGAGGGACTGGCTGTATTCCTGTATTTCAGAGCTGCAATGGATTGATGGATGGTGGACTATATTTAAGTCTCAGAAAAATGATTTGATAATGGAATGAGTGAGTCCCTCCATTCAACCACATCTGGATCACAATACTTAAGTTTATCTTAAGCGTGAAATTGTTCTATTATTCACAAAAACAACTTAGATTATTATTGATGATTATTGACATGAACAATTGAAAACTTTAAGGGATGTTTTGGAACAGCTGGGAAAATAAATTGATCTCTGTGTTGATTGTTAACATAGTGATGAGACTGATTGTGGGTAAAATTTGATTGTTAACCAGGTAAAACAAGGACAAACCTCCAGACACCTGCAAGTTGCTTTATAACAAAACTAAAATACAGAATTCAACATGATTAGCTACACTGCCCTTTGACCCTTGAACTTCTAATGCCACTTATTGCCCAGGGGTAATATGGATAAGGCCAGTCAAGTACCCAGCCTTTGATTAATCAAGAGCCACAAATGATTTTGAATCTTGAGATTCACACACACACCCACACATACTCTGACACACACACATCATTCAATGCTGTGACAGTTTTGCTCTGTAGGTGTCCCGGGGGGGGGGGGTGTAAGTCACGGATGTTGAAAAGATCTTGGAATGGAGAGATGAGAAAAGAGAGATGGAGAAATAACCTTGGTTTTAATGAGGCCTCCAGGGTGAGCCGTCAGGGGAGGAAGCCCTCCTGTCTCCCAGCTCGCCAACGCTTTGGTTTGGAATGGATTACAAAGCCAACTTAGTTGTTGTGTGTGATCATCCGGTATTCACATGTGAGTGCATTTGTTGCGAATTGTATTGTGTGTTTGTGCATGCACTTCTTTTGGTATGTTGGCCCTTGCAGGGATATTGCTGGAAATCAGACCATTAAAAGATATTGCACTGAGCAATGTTTCCCTTTTTATCTGTGTAGGTGTTTGTGGCTGTGTGTACTGGTTGTTTGTGGCTACATGTATGTGATAAAGAAGCCACTGTTAGGTGAAGGACTGGCACTAGTGGATCAGATGTAAAGACAGTAGCTACAGCTTGAACACAACCGAAGAACAAGTTTGTCAGGAATCATTTCATTTGACATCTCAATAAACAGGGTCCAGTGTTTTTCAAAAATTGTGTTTAACATTCTAACCAGTGTGCGTTCATACTGTCTTTCTGACCAAAGCAATTTTCCGTTTTTTGTTAGTGTATCACAATACATGCAAATGCTTGCCCCTATGTCGCTTGAATGAAAGTTCTGACCCATCAGCCTGACCTGACCTATTCACCTATCAAGTTTTTTCAATCATATGAATTCTACTCTTCAGTCATGAACAAAGGAGCAGAGGATCGTGATCTGCGTACTTGGGCCCAGAAAAATATAAACAACAACATCCGCAGCATTTGCTAACGAGATTATTAAACTGAATAACATTGACCTGGTGTTTTTGTTTGCGTCCTGTCTTTCTGAGCTTGCATGTGATTGAATGCTTAAGTGATACACAACAAGCCCAGCCAGACTATTAGTACTTATCTGTGAATGGATGATGGCTTGGTCTGTAATGAGCTCATTGGAGTGTGTCTGTGGTGTCACATAATTGCACAGACACATGCGAGTGGCTTAACAGCCATTCAGTCATCTGGAATAGCCACATGCTCTGGTAGAAAGTGCTTTTTTGGACCAATGACTAGATGGAGATAAATGTAGGGGTTACTAGTATGGTAAAATCAGAGATGTTTGTAATGGTCTTTGGCTAGATATTGTATGGCAGCCATGCAGTGCTTTAGTTGAAACTGTGATGACGAAATGGCTGTTCGAGGATATCATCCCCAATACAACAAAATATTGGAACGTTGTGTGAAAGCTCTTATGGCAGTGCAGAAATCTCAGTTAATGTGCAAAATGTGCAAAAGTCCATAAATATACCAAAATTCCACTGCCATAAAGGTTTTCCAAGTTCCCTATTCTTTTAGAGCAACCTAAAATCCACATGTACACAAGCTCAAAAGAATTATCTCAATATCTTTACCATCTCTAACTTTGGGATCCATACTTTATCCTTGATCAAAGTAACACCATTTTACAAATCAACTTGTTTATTAAAGTTGGCATCCTCTGCTGTTTCATCATCTCTTTGTCTCATTGTCTCTTTTTTGTTATGTGGCATTGACTTCTTGGTTTTTAGCGGAAGTGAATGAAGAAAGCTAATTGTATTTTACCAGACCTCTCAGTCCTTCGGTGCATAGGAAATATTTCCCAATGATTATAAATAACTTCTAATGAGCTCCTCCAGCCATGGGCAATGGCATTGTTCATCAAATACAGCACACGTGACAGCCCCGGTACAAGAAGCTTGTGGGGGGGCGAAGAGTCAGGAGTGCATCAAATCCTTTGGCCTCAACTCTAATTGAAATTGTGGATTTGGGCAAAATAATTTTGTTGTGGACTAGGGGAGAGTATTGTGACATCAGTGATCAATGTCTGTCAACGTATTTTACAAGGTACTCGTGGATACCCACAAGGCACAAGTGCCTTCTCTAATTTCAATGTGACCTACAAAAAATCCTTCTATTCTACATAGCTGTTCTCAGAAGACATATTAATGCATTCAGGGCTTGTGTGTGTGGGTGAAAGACATAGGAAACTTGAGAGACATGTAAAGAGGAGAGAGGGAGCAAAGGAGAGGGAGAGAGAATGAGACCGTTTTTTCCTCTCACATCAGTGAAGATGGATCTGAGCAGTGGCGCTCACACACCTCGTTACGGCAGAGGCCAACAGCTCTCAGCAGCTCTCAAACAACTAAAAGATCCTCAAAGATGGTTAATCAATTGTGCTAATCAGAGATGCTGCTCACATGAATCCTCTTCCGGTTTCACCACAGAAATATTTTCAGTACATGCTAAAACAGGGAGTTGGCAACTGTGCATGGTGATCAAAAAAATTATACAATTCAAGCCCTACAGTATCACCACCAGCACTCTTCAAAGAAAGAACAACGTCCAGATATTAAAACACCTTCATAGGGGGAAAGACTGTACTAAACTGAACTACGCAGATAAATGACAATACATTCCCAATTTAAAAGGAATGAGCATGGTTTCACATTTTCCCAAGAAACCAAATTACATATTCTATTGAAATTGTAGATGAAAGCACAACTGTTAACGACCTGAGGCAGAGCCATGCTCTTAAACTTCGTGCATCAAGACTGAAGAATATTTTCAGAGGATTTTAAAGATTCTTTCATTTTTAAATAAGGTTCTATTACAGAGCATTTAAAACTGATTTGAACTGACCGTCTTGCTTTCTTCTGTGGAAGACCATGTCTGAATGAACTGACTCTTAAAGAATGTGTACCTACAGGGCAATGTTTTGTAGTTGTGAGTTTGATCTAATTTGTTATCGCTCTGGCATTGACCCATCCAAAGGTAATTAAATGATCTGTTAATATATGCCCATTGACATGAACTTGACAATAACCATACCAACAACATCAGAACAATTACATTGACAATGTCTGTCAAGTTGTCACAACAGAGACAGCCCTAACAATGTCAACTTTGCATTAATATGACAGAATTGACTGAATGATAAATAAAGTGATAATTCATAAGGATTCATACAGGCATCATATCATGGGTGTGACAGTGTGACATCGGTCTCATGAACACTCCTTTAAAGAAAGTGCAAGTATCAATCAACACATTTGTAACATTTACACAAACTGTAACAAAATAAACATGAACTAAAAACAGGATCTGGAGGTGGGGCACCTTCATTGACCACTGCTGCCCTCTGCACTTGCTGAATAAAATGGGAGGCAGAACTAATGTTAATACATGAAACGTAACACAATAAACATCAACACATAGCTAAAGGTTTATTTAGTTTAGTTATTTAGTAAGTTTTATATCTGTATATCAGTTATCTGGACATTGAAATTTGACATGGGTGTAAGGATGCAGATAACACATTTACCTACCTTCTTCTAATGGTCATCACCGAAATATAATGGTAGAATATTCAAATCGGAATCCATGTATAAATGGATATGCATCATGCAACAGAGACCTGTGAAAAAAGGACAAGGGTGTTATCTCGTCCGGACAAGAAAGTTTCACAATATATAAGATAGTTTCAACAATACTTGCTATCTATGTTTACAGGTATGGCTGCGTCAGTATTAGCTGGGCCTGCTCCTCTCCATAACCTTTCATTTTAAGTGTTGTCAATATATCCAATTGTGATGTGTGTGTATAAATACTGGAACTCAGAATTTTTTACACGTTTACTAAAACAGAATGCACCATACATTTAAGTGAAACAATAGTCTTTGCTCTGCTTTAAAAGGGCCTGTATTATCGCCTAGTGTTGGGCCTAGCATTTATATAAATAGGCTACAATTCAATATTCAATAATAAAACAGTAGCAGGCATGTAAAAGATACAAGTGTCTATAATAAGGCTATGAAGCTATAGGTAATGCTATCCACACCCCGGATACTTAAACGAACAAGATAGGGTCGTTTCATCAGATTTTTTCACATTATTTTGCAGAAACAATGGTTTGAAAAGGTAACTGAACCTCTGAACAATTTTTTTTATAATGACATGCAATTGTAAAGGGATGAAGTGTATAGAGGCTTATTGGGGGCACGGGTAAAAAAAAACTTTTAAAGATTTGGTGCACAGATTCACAGTGGCCACAATAATTGTGAAATGGAAGAAGTTTGGAAACACCAGGAACAGTCCCTGATGGGGCAAGAAGGTCCTTGATCAGGATATGACCAAAAACCCAGTGGTCACTCAAGGAAGTGCTCAGGAAGTCATCTACAGAGATTGGTGTGCTTAACGGAAAGGTGACCATTGCAGCAGCAGTGCATCAATCAAGCCTTTATATAAAACTGGCTAGATAGAAGCCACTATCGAGAGCCATGTGACTGTACACTTGGAGTTTGTCAAACAGCAATCAAAGGACTCAAATGTGAGGAAAAATATGCACTGGTCTGATGAGACAGTAATTGAGCTTTTTGGTACAGAACTCCAAGCGCTTTGTTTGACAGATACCAAGCACTGCTCTTCACCTGACTAATACTATCCCTCCGGTGAAGCATGATGGTGACAGCATCATTCTGTGGTTGTGCTACTCAGTGGCAGGGACAGAGAGACTGGTCAAACTTGAAGGATGAATACATCGATATACAGAGAGGTCCTTGAAGAAAACCAGTTTCAGAGTGGGTACAACTTCAGAGCGAATGCGAAGGTTCACCTTTCAGCATGATAATGAGCCAGAGCTTGCAGCTAAGGATGCTGGAATTAATCTAACTTTCCTTGAGTGGCCCAGCCAGAGCCCAGACTCAAACCCCATGGACCATCTGTGATGAGAACTGACAGAACCAAACTTTAAAGAATTTGCAAGGAAGAACAGAACCTGCTGCTCACATCCAGATGTGGAAAGCTTGTAGAGACGTACTCCCAAAACTTGTTTCTTTGCTGCCAATTGGTCTTCTTCAAAGTACTGAAGAATCTGAATGAAGATGTACATTTGATATTTCAAATATATAATAACAAATTACATCAATGAATACATACAGAAAAAACAGATAAATAGATAAATGAAAAAAATTGCAAATATTTCTAAAAACACCTTTTCACTTTTTCGCTATGGTTTTAATTGAGTTGATTAAAGGACGAAAAGGCCCTTATTTTATTTAACATATTACATAATATGCTCAAACTGAATATGAAAGGGAATATTTTCTGAAACCACAGATAAATAAAGCCAATAAAGCATATGAAATGTGAAATTTATGTGAGAACGCAAGAGACAATAGACAGATGTGCAGAGAACTACCACTAGTCAGTATATGTGATGTTCTACTGCCTCCTACCTCTGTTTTGCAAACATGACAATTATTTCCCCCACTCTTAACAGTAATACAGTTTTATGGTGAACACATTATAGTACCCCACTATACATATTGGGAATTCACAGAAAGCCATCCATCTTTAGAACCATCGTAAAATGCGATATCTGTCTTGAATAGTGTTCAGTAAAGTATAAGAGGGCACAATTTCTCTTATCATTGAGCATTTAATTATTTTGCCTACTCATGTGTCAGACCTGATTAGTTTAATCTACTTTCCATTTGACCTAAAGGTAAATCATTTTCTGAAACCATAGCGTGCAGGGACAAGAAAACCAGAAAAGTTGTATCTCGTACAGAAGTGAACATAATTCTCTACCTATAGAATCATAATAGTTCTATACTACTATAACTATAATGGCTAGTTCATTGTGATGACCTTTAACTGGAATATATATAAAAATGTACAGGAAAGGCTGTTTGTATAATGAAGAAAACAGTACCACTTGAGACATCAACATTACAAACTCATTAAGATATTTGACTAAATGGCCTCACATTGCAATACTATTTTATACATTAGGCTGAGTAATACGTTTTTATGTTTACATTTCCTGCCAGAACCTTATTTACTGTTCTAAAAATAATTCTTAAACTACAGAGAAAATATAGAACAGTATCACATGTGCTGAGGTAATTAGGACAATGGTGAGTAGGGCTAACCAAGGAAATGTATACTGATCCAAGCGTGGTAAATAACGACACCTGGCACAAACAGGTGCCTCTCACTTTACTGATGTCATGTTCTACAATTTCTTAACACACTCTTTCACATTTGACTTCCCACTACTGCATACAGATAGGATGTGCTATACTGCACATCAGCCGAGTGTCTGTTTTCTGAATAAATTTAACAATCATTAGTCCACATATATGTTGAATGTTTTAATTTAGTTTGAAAAATGAACAACATTTGGGGATTTGGAATCATATCCACATAGTCTTCAAATAATATATGAGTATTTCCTTTTTAGTATTACATGTGAGTAGAATATAATGAAAAATAGTCTGCTACTGTGGCATGAACTTGTACAACCACATGGTGGCAATATCTACAAACATATCTACCAATATCATTTTACAAATCATGAATTGTTTCAGGGTTTGTGGAACATGACTGACGCAGCAGAAGTATTGCTCAATAAGTCTGTGAACTGTTGGTGGACCTTTCCAACAACTGCAAGCCACTAGGCAGACAAGGAGGTTTCACTTAAGAAAGAGAGTCTGTTTGGTATAACTATGTTTGAGAATACATGTTGAAAATGGGATTAGATTGGATATAAATCTACTGACCATGAAAAACGTGGTTGCAGGTTACATGTCCATTTGACCCTATGTAGTATAATTATTTGGATGAGGAGGTAAAGGTACAAATTGATATTTAAATGCAATATAAAAGCAGATCACTGTAGGGCAAGACTTATCTTTTACCTTAATGCCCACAGTGTTGTACCAATTTTAATATATATATATATATATATACACACACACACACACACATATATAATATACACACACACATATATATATATATTACAGTCATAACATGTCATGGATATTTTACTGCTGTAATATGATAAAACATAACAAGTCTATCCACTTTAGGTAACTGCACAAATATGACATAATATCCCACCACATTCTGATAAAAAACCATTGCAGTATATACATGTATTTTGTTGCCTGCCGACACAATGCATTTACTGTACGTAGATCCATTACATGTGCTGGTTTTATAAACAAATAAAACAACATCCTCTAATCCACCTACCATACTCCAGGCCACATATTGGTGCAAACCATAAAACGCTTTTTATTTACTAAATGCACATATCCCTCCGCAGGATCAGAGCGTATTAAGACATTGTTGTTGTTTTTTAATTTGATATTTCTAATCACGTTTTGTTGGTTTTGTAGTTTCCCTGTCACGTACAGTGACACTTTCGATATGTTTAATTTTTATACCTCCATGTATACCCTCTTTTAAGATAGATGTATCAATTTCGGACCTATTTTTTGGGAATCCAATAGGTAGTGATTCGATAACGCAATGACATGGCCACCGTATAGGAGCATAAGGATACACTATTTGCAACTTTAATTTAATAGATATTCCACAGACTTTGACTATCGGTCACTGTCTGTCCAGAAAGCGTTATTTCACCTTTAGCCGTTGATGTCAGAAAGTCTTTCAGTCGGTTACGTTTGCGTAGCCTATGCGAGTCTCTAGCCGAGGTAACCTGCAGCTCGCTCTCCGCTTGACGCAGCTGAAGAAAATAGAACCAGTTGGAAAGCGAGTAGTAGCCTCGATCATCGTTACTCCGCTAGCTAGCCAACTGGTCCACCTCATCCGTGATTTTTCTAAAGGATTTGTTTAGGTTTATTTTTGGGAGTTGTTTGTTTGTCTGACGTGGAGTATGGATTTATTCTTTCTTCAGACAAAAAATGAAATAGTTGGCTGCAGGACTTGGGGTATCTAACCGAAACCTTTTCGTATTGCGTCGACAGCTGTCATTGAAGAAAGGAAAGTGATCCATCAATGTTCGTGTGCTGATGAAACAAGTCCCGTTGGATGTACACTTTATATTTTTGTTGAAATGTTTGAAGACAAGGCTCAACATTGGATCAATAGTTTATGCGTAATGCATTTTTGACAACTGCGGTGTTCCTCCATCCGAGAGAAACCTTGCTTCATCGAGCTTGCTACCTAGCCAACTAACGTTAGCCAGATTGCTAGCTAAACTACAAAGTTATAGAAGTATAACATCAGCTATATCTCCAGCCATTTTGGACATGAAGAAAACAAATCATTATTCATAGGGTTGGAAGGTAAGTTTTTATCTCGCTCTGAAGGTTTCTGATGGTTAGTATTGGCTGTAGAGGAAGGCTGCAAGCTAGCTAACAGAGTAGTTTTTTTTGTCGCCGCCTAGTTTAAAGGCTCAGTGTACTTGCTGGAACAGAACGTGTCGACAGTGGTAGTCAACACCATAGCCATCCCACGTCCTAGAGTGAGTCATCTGCGATAGTTAATGTTATCTTGTTATGATACTCTTTAAACGAATCAACGTATTGGACTTGCATATATTTATGGAAGCAAGACTAATTTCTCAGAATTTAGCTACTGCACGTTGCTTGACGGTGCAAATGCATCTGTATCTTGTTGTCACTGGACTAGGGGAGCTCCTGCACCTTTTTTTATCCACGGGAACGGAGTCAATTACTCGAATTCCAATTTTATTTCATTTCCCTTGTTAAGTAATCAAGATCGATCAGTATACCTTAAACACAATCTGCAAGTGGTAAAAAAAAGAGTATTTGCTTCCAGAATGCGGACCAAAAAGCGGAAGGATTGGAATGAGAATGATCGGATGTAATACATTGCAATCAGATGCAAACAATTAATTTCTTTTAATGTAATATGTTATTTATAAATGTGATGGTATAGTAATATCGTTGAGTGTAGCAGACATTTAGGCACATCACAAAACATGGAACGTTCCAGGGAGAGTATGCGTTCCAGAGACTAGCCATATTCTTAATGTGGCCCAAACCTTCGCCATCTATTAGCCAGTTAGCCAGCTTGTAGTAATATGCATATTAACGTCATAACGTAAGCATTTTTATACAATTCATTTTATGTTTAGAATACAGAAGGGGCAAATCAGTTTTTGAATTATAAATGTTGCCACTATTTAGAAATAATTCTAGCTTTGTTTTAAGAAGCTACCTAGCTAGTTAGCCAACTCTGGCTAGCTATCATAGGTTACCTAACCTGTTTGCTTGGAAGTCAATATGTGAATAACGACCATATTATCCTTTAGTTGTCTTTAACCTTAATGAGAACAGTCACTAAAATGTAACCAGAAACGTAGTCACTACAACTAGCTAGCTAAGAATGTTTGAGCTACTGCTAAACAAAGACAACAAAGTAATAAGCTAGCCACGCTAGCTGCATTGAAGGGGCAGCTGCTTTGTGTCCTAGGTCGAGTTTAACAAAAAGCTAGCTAAGCTAGTCCTTTCTTATGCTTTACTTGTCATACTCATTAGAGACTGTTCATCGTTTGACATTGGGTTAAGTTTTACTGAGTTGGACAGATCTTGGTATATCTAACTTGGATAAATTGTTACTGTTCCCAGAAGTATGTATGTGAATAGACTGAATTGGTCTTCACGTTGATTTTATCAACCTATGTGTACACAGTTGAGTACACAGTTGTAAATGCATATTTTCAGCTGTCCTTAATGAAACAATATCAAGTCTTGCATACATATTAGCTATATAGTTCTCCCCTTAAAATGGAACTATGCGTTAATAGGTCATGAATGTTTGTCATTATTGGCCCCAAATCCACCTCCAGTTTCTGATCGATGTGTTTTATAATGTCATGTATACTACATCTTCAAAAAATTATCAACAACTAAGTCTTAGATGACTACATTGTTAAACGTCAGCGTTTAGGACGGGGTTCTCATATAGCCTGTGGAAAAAATGTTATCCATCATTTGGTATCTTGTCTCATTAACTTAGAAGACAGGATGTTGTGAACGCCTCCAAAAGAGGCTTTACAGTCCAACTGAATTGAAACAAGTTGGCCTAATCATACTACTTAGACTGGCACGCATTTTATTTTGTTGTTGTCAAAGTTTGCAAGGACATGGAGAATTATTTAAGAGATCTTGCTATTTCATGAAACCCCAAACTAGCTGAGACCTTAGACCCTAGGCATGAGTTGAGGGATCATACAGGTGTATCCGAAGATGTGATCTCACTGTTCCTCTGTACCTTTTCACAGAATGTCATCAGAGGATAAGACTGTGGAGCCCTCTGACCAAGGGCCCTCACTGCCACCCAGCAGCACAGGAGCCACATCCACAGGAAGTCCTGCCCAGACAGACAAGCGTCCCCGAGGCCGGCCACGCAAGGATGCTGCCACTGTCACTCCCCAGGCTCTGCCTACGGCCACATCCAAGACCAGAAAGAAGTATGTTTACTCTTTCTTCGTTTAACGCCTTCATGTTTTATTTTTTTTCTCTTAACTTGGGCAGCCATACCCCCCCCCCCCCCGCACATGACTAAAATCCATGTTTATACCAATAGTTTATATAGCTTTTTCCACTGCAACTTATTCCAAGGGCTTTCTTGTTCCCCTCCAAAATGTGGTCTTTGTTGCATGTTGGCCTGGATGTTACTTTCGTGACATTTAGTGAACATGCTTATTCAGCATAGCACTATGACTACAATGGTCAGACAGGCCAAGGCTGTAGATCTAGGTACCACAAGCACAGAACATTTCCAATGTTTCATTGTATTCTGTGCCTGGGTGCCTTTGTTATTACCATGGCAACACATAATGCAGCTTAGAGCTCCACTGTGTAATCAAATGCCCACAAGGTTTTTCACTCTCTCTCTCCTTACACACTTAGACTCCTCAATTGATTAAGTAAAATAGCCCAGACGAATTGATGCTTAATCCATCCATATCCAAACTGTTAGCATGGCATGGCCATAGAATGACCTTAGCTTTTCAGTAGTTGATTGCCAACTGTATGTCTTTGAATTGCCTTCTCATATTCCTTTAACAAGGTGTGTTATCCAAGTTAAAGGAAACCAGACAGTATACTGTATGCTGGTCTCCAGTCTGTTGTTCTGGGCCACTGTAGTGCTCGTGGTTTTGTCCTATGGCCCTTATCTGCTGCATTTGGTCGTCATCTAGTTGGCTTCACATCACGCGGGAATAGAGTGGTCAGTGACATCCTCCACTGGGCTTCAATGGTACAATAATTTGCTATTGTAGTTTCCAGGGACACTCAGGGACCAATAACAATGACAAGAAAAGATAGTTGATAGACTAACTGCATCTGAGCCAGCTCATCAAGTAATGTCGGGAGGAGTGCCAGTTTTTTGTATTTCTAAAAGCATCAGGTGTTGAGACAAACTTCTGACAATTGAAGGGGGTGAATGCAATGGGAACTTG
Organism: Plecoglossus altivelis; assembly: GCA_036571765.1. Taxonomy (NCBI): domain Eukaryota; kingdom Metazoa; phylum Chordata; class Actinopteri; order Osmeriformes; family Plecoglossidae; genus Plecoglossus; species Plecoglossus altivelis. The sequence goes on from BROE01000001.1 coordinate 1,176,355, forward strand.
AATACGCTTTGGCATGGACAACCAGCTAGGTATATTATTATTATTATTATTATTATTATTATTATTATTATTATATGATTTGCCACATATATACAGACAGGTGCCCTTACAGGTAACCAGTTTGTGCTCTGTCATGGCTCTATGGTGATTAATCAGGATACCCAGGGTTTACTACAACTGGACAGGAACTCCACTCCATAATCGGTGGCTCATTTCCAGGTTTTCCACTGTGCTCTGCCTGAGCTGGGACTACTTACCAAGGCATTATTTTCACCTTCTTTCTCTTTTTTTCCTCCCTGTCTCCTGGTGGTGGGATTGAGGGGATAAGTTGTGCAGGCAGACTAGGGAGGTTTGATATTTGGGTGTGACTAGGTTTTGTAATGGAGAGAGAATGTAGCTAGTCTATGTGAAGATCGATGCTTCAGCTGATGTTGTTTTCGATAAGTGTGTTTGCCTCTACGGTAACGGTTCTGCAAATTTGAATGTTGGAGCATCTTGAATGTTCACACTGGGTTGCAAAGTGCACGGTACTGTCTACCTGTAGTTAATGTCAAGCCACATTATTTGTTGTCTGGTCTTAAGCAGAAGGCCTCCGTAGGTCTGTGTAATTAGTCGGCGAACAGGATATTTCCTGCCTGATGAACAAGGTTTGTCAGAGAAGGAACCATCCTCCACATACGCCCAGATGCCTCCTTCAGACTGCAGGAACAGGCCTCGCCTCCTCTCCAGACAGCCAGGGGAAGACATGTCTGGCAACAGAGATGCATTTTTAATTCCGATGTCTGTCTGCACCCCTAGTCAGCACATGTCACTGTGGAGAAACTGGGACTAGGAGGTCTCATTGGAAGGACAGACCAGGTGGTGGCACTGTGATTTAGACCTCAAAGGCTTGTGGGGTCGGTTGAATAAGGGGCACACTGGCATTAGAGTTGATGTTGAGACTGACATCAATGTTGTGACTTTATACGTGTTTGTCGGATGAATCAAACCTGCAGTTAACCTTATCCAAACCCAAATCTTGTGTGTGAATTTAGTTGGCAGGGTTGGGTTTCCTCCAATCAGGTTAGAGACATTACCAAGGCTTGAATTTGTCATTCAGTCAAGGTTTCAATCTCGTTGCTTATCTTGAGTGGGAAGTCATTTGGAGGGAGGGGTTGATTTGGCATCCAGCCGATTGTGATTTTTCTCTCCAGTGGCATTGAAAATTACCCCCCCCCCCAGTTCCCCTCCGCTCTGCATCCTCCTGTCTCCCCTGGAGACCACTGCCCTCATTGGGCTTCTCTCTTTGTGCTCACCCCCACAGCTGGCCTGCTTGCCTTGTTACCGTTTGCATGTCTTGTTACCATCAAATGTGACCATTCCATCCACAACCAGCAACTGACTTTAAATAGGCCCAATTGGAGGATATTTTCTAATTTGTGTTTGCCATCTCCCAAAGCTGCATTGGTGTCAACAACAGCATTACCTGTCCCCTACCTCACCTCCCAACACACATACTCTGTCCTCTTATTGCCCCACCGCGTTAACCTGCCTTGCTACATTGGCCAGCAGGCCTGAGTGTCTCCATTAAAAATCAGTGGCAGCTGTGACTAGATTTAACTAATTCATGACCCCTCCAACCTCCACCCACCCTGAAGGCTAGCCAAGGCAGTAACACTCTCTCACTCTCCCTGCCCCCCCCCCAACCCCCCACCCTCTCCCAGGGGTCGCACCAGAGGAAGAGTGGTTGTGGACGAGGAGGACAGCATGGATGGGACCGAGATGGCAGAGTCGGTGGGCTCTCAGGACCCAGGTAAGCCCCCCCTCCACATGCCCTGCTGCGGATCTGAGGATGGTGGTTCAGCCTCACTCGCCACCACCTTGTGCGGAGAGGCCTTTGCCTGGGCTTTCAGGAGGACTTCCCCAGGTCTGGAGAGGGATGGATGAGAGCTCTTTCTTGGCTCCCCATGGCTCTACTTTGGGCTGTAATTGAAAGGGTTTAGCTTGAGCCGTGAAGCTGCAGCTGGGCAGCGAGTGAGTCTGAATTTTTTCTCTCTCCTCCTTCTCTCCTCCTCCTTCTCTTGCTCTCTCACTCGCTCTCTCTCTCACCCTCTCTCCCCCCCTCCCTTCCTCCTTCCTCTCTTCCTGCACTGAGATTGGCATTGAGGTGCAGCGGGAAAGAGCCCAAGGCTAATGCCCTCTAAAAGCTTTTTAAAATCCCATCACTCTCCCTAGACCCATTTATGTGCTTTTTATGTGTGTACATTGTATCACGTGAGTAGCCTCACATTCCCATAGATCTAGGAGCTGTCGTGCTTCTGCGATGGGAAGGCAGTATGGTACCAATGCCTTGCTGTTTCTTTTGCAGATTTTACTTGTTTGAAATGCAAGCTATTGTTTTTTTTGTTGGGGAAAAGGTGCATGGTAGTCTATTGTTATTATCATCATGATTGGTCTTTGTTTTAAAACTGAGAACAATCATTTTAGTAGTTTGTACAATCGCTTTATTTTATTCTATTTTACTAGCTAATAGCATAATATGTGCTGTTACGTCAGTACTTCTCTTTAGACCATTCGCTGAATGGACTTTTACAATTAGTCCTTACAATCTTGTCCTCAGACTAAGAATAGCTGTTCCACATGTCAAAAAAAGGTCAAAGGTCACTACATAGGTTAAAAAAAGTCCCGTTGGACTAATCCCTTGCTTGTTTCCTGAAATCTCGCCCTTGCAATTTTTTTTACCCTTTTATGCACGCTGCCATAGCAACGTCCTTAAGGAAAACAGTCCACGGTTAGAATCTCACCTGACCTCTTAGTATACCTTGAAAGCACCCTTTGACCCCCAACTGGTCAAAACATGAACTCTCAAATTGCTGCTAAAGTGACAAGTTAAATACTAATCAAATTAATGAGCTGCCTGTTGAAGGAATGCAGGGTGCCCTGAGCAAGCAAGCAAGCAACCTCCAATAACCTTTAACCACCCCCATGGTTAGACCACTGCTCAGCTCTCCAGTTAAAGTGCGTTTGAAAAGTCTATGCAGCTAAGATCTTTCAGTGGCCGTGGCCACAGTGTTGGGGTTAGTTGTTGCCTAGTTTGTGTGCAGTTTGAGTCTTCAATAGCTTGCTATAGCCAGACCAATTTGCAAATACGTCTGAAATCTCGGTTCCATTTTTGAGTTCCAAAGGGTGTTATCAATGAGTGTTGGTCAAATCAATTGGATGCAATTGTTTAGATGGAACCCGTCTTGACTGTTTATAAACATGCCTCAGTGGTGCTCTTTTATAGGCAGCTTATTAAAACCATTTAACATACAATGATTGTGATTGGCCCGGCACTTTTAATGCTGGAGGGAAATCTGTTTGAATGGGAGGGTGGCCAGATCTGTCAGAGCAAATAGAGCTGGCAGATAGGTCTGGTTCTCACGCCAAGTTATTAGCACTTTCTTAATGTATTTTAATTGTGTTTTAATTAAATTAATTCATTTGAAACTTAAATGTATTTTTTATTAGCAGTGTGTTTACCTCGGCCAAATTGTAAACTCTAGAGCACATGCTTTCTATATTTCCATAGTTCTTCCTTATCAGGTTCTGACCCATAGGAACAAACACCTGGAAGGTGAATCCAGTTGTCCTCTTCATAATTCTCCTCCCCATCTGTCAGACCGTGTAGATTCAGCATAGCCTCTGCGATAAGCTGACGTGCCGTCACCGATAGTGCTGGATTTACCCCGTCATGCCTCTATCCTGGCTGTGGGAGCTGACTGTCTCCCATGTTTTCCCTCAGATACTAAAGAGCTGCTGAGGGAGAGGGCCGACGAGCTGGGAGAGGACTTGAGCAGACTGCCTGGCCCAGCCAGCAGAGCAGCCAGACACAGGTAAGAGGAGGAGCTCTTAAAGCTGGAGAACATTCCTTAGTATGTATGCGCGCGTGTGAGTTTGTTTGTGGGTCTGCACTTGTGCAGGGGCTTATATTCTAGCCCCAATTCACGATCGTAGCATGAACAGCCTCGTAATGATGACATGCATTCTGCTGCACATGCCCAGTGTACTCCGCTCGGGTCAACAAAATGGAGTCGTCAACCACTCTCGCTTCTGCCCAGGTGCCAGTCTGTTAAAGGTTGTAATCAATCTCCTGGACTGACTGCACTATCGATGGTGGTGATGGAGGGCAGGCGAATAGCATCTCCAGGGGTCTTATTAACAGGCCCCATCTCCTCTCTTGGAAAGCTGATAAATATTTACCGCCTGCTTTATTTTATTGCACTCTCGTCTCTCAGAGCGCCTCTTTTAACACTCTCTCTCTCTCTCTCTCTCTCTCTCTCTCTCTCTCCCAACGTGCTCTCTAGCCCAGACGTTAGCCGTCAAAGACAGATTGATTGATAGCGCTCATCACAAGTTGGCTCGCTGTCCCCCGTCATGTAGCTTCAGTAGTCCCACAGATGTTTGTTGAAGGCACCTACCAGCACAATATTAGTTTGTGTGTTTCTCCCCCCAACCCCCCCCCCCCCCCCCAGACCTGTCGATGCTGGGGCACATGTATGATTCATGGTTCCCATTCTTCCAGAATACAAAGTGATTCATAATTACACGCATGGAGCACAGACGTACCAGGTCACATTTGGTATCTATAATTAAACAAGCTTCCCCTCTCCTCCCTTCCCCCCTCTCTCTTTTTTCTCCCCCTCTATCCCCAGTGATGGTCTCTGTACCTTCTGCTACTGTGGCGGCCGTAGCCTGCTGGGTCAGGGGGACCTGAGAGCGTTCCGCGCCCCGCCAGCCCCTGACCCCCCTCTCAGCTGCGAAGCCGGCGGTGGCTGTGCGGATTACGGCAGCAAGGACGAGCACGGCGACAGAATCACCCAACCCAGCGCAGCCACGGAGACCAGCTCGGGGCAGGGGAGCACACAGAAGTAAGTCAGTCTAATTGTCACAAAAGGCCCAGAGCTCTTGGCTGGAGCCTGGCAGGAATCATCTGCAATGCCCCCTCTGTGACGGAGTAATGAACCACATGAGAGCAGAGCTGTCTGTCGGGCTGTGGCTGTAGGGTGGACCTGCCTGCTCCCAGGGGAGAGGACAAGGGGCAGCCTCTATCCCCGTCCCAGTAAAAGTGCTTCAGAGGCTGCTCTGTGGATGGACCTGGTTTACCGAAGGTCAGGGGACATTTGGACTGGGAGGACAGGATTGTTGACGAGACAGCGTTGTTTGTCCAAACTTAGTCTTGTCGTGTTTAAATGTTTCACATCTTTTCATTCTGGTTAAATTTTAGTTTGTTGGGGTCTTGAAATTTACATTTGGGTGGGTTGTCTCTCGTTATTAGGCGAAACGGAACTATGAATGTGGATGACCTCAGTTTAACCTTGTCCATCCGCTTCAATCCACACCACTAATGGGATGAACGCCTCTTCAAAGTACCGTATATAGGCTTTTGGATTCCACCAGCTAAACGAACACTCTTTCTTGCACGTTAATTAATGCCACTCACACCCGCATACATCTAGAGGTCTTTGCAGATCTCTTGGGGGCTAAATGGCTACCCTGACTTAGCGGCTTACGTGGCAGGTTACGCTAGCTCTCGCTGGCTAAATTAGTGCTCTGCCTGGCTGCCTGTCTGCCTTTCTGCCTGCCTGCCAGCCTGCCCTACTCCCCACACCCAGGGAGCCCGTACATAGCAGAGACACGTGAGCCCCCTCCTGTGCGCTAACACTGTGCCAACAAAAGGACCCTCCCCGGACTCCTTTTGGACAGCTGCCCAATTTGTTTCGCCTCTTCTGAGCCAATAGAGCGTCTCCCTGGGGGCCAGGTGACGTAACGTTCAGCAAGAGGCAGCACAGGCCCCTGGCACGCAGCCAGGGCTGCTTTGTTGTGCTGAGGGGAGAGAGAGTGGAGGGAGGGAGAGGTAGAGGGAGGGAGAAAGGCAAAGAGAAACAGAGAGGGAGATGGGAGGGGGAGGCAGAAAGGTAAAGAGTATGGGAGAAAGATGGGGCATATAATAAGAGGGGAGGATGGAGGGAAGAAAAAGTAGGACAGGTGAGGGTGAGCAGAGGGAAGGGAGGAGGAGTGAGAAGAGGCAACGTAAACACTGCCAAAGGTGTGGAGGCCTGTTACAAGACGGTGCGCACGCACAAAGGCCTGGCATGACGAGGCAGAATGCCATGAATCCTCATTCACCGGCATCATTACCAGCGGCAGCATCCTAGGAAATCAGTCACTTAGCTTTGGCTGCCGGTGTGTTTACTGAAACCAGGGCCTCTTTTAAATGCTAATTTCCCCTTTCCACTTTTCCTGCCCGCTCGGCAGCTCAGCTGTGCAAGCCAGGGACTCCAAGAAACACTTCCCCCTTTTTCAGCTGATTTTATGCAAGCGAACAGCCAGCCCCTTGTGTGAGTGCCAGATAGGGTGACCCCCCCCTCCCCACCCCCTCCTCTATTTCCTCTACTGCCTTTTCTTAGCCCTTGAGCATTTTCTCTTTTTTTCACCATCTCTTCCACTTGCTCAGTCAGTCCTCCTCTCTGTGCTCTGTAGAATAGGCTCCCTTCTTCCGTATCCCTGTTTTCTCCCCTCCCGTGTCTCCCCCCCCCCTCCACATGTCCCTGGGCCCGGCTGTTGCCTAGCTGAAGGTGTAGTGTTTAGGAGGAAGGAGCCCGCAGCCCGCGCCCTCAGTCCTCTGACGTTCCTCCCCTCCATATTTCCTGTCTGTGTCAGTGGTGCTGGGAGCCAGGGGGCTGACTCGGACGCAGGCAGCAGGTTCTGGGATGAGCTTGCCCACGTGGGACTCCCCGATCACCTGGATGTCCGGTCGCTTGTTGATGAATCAGGTGAGTTCTCCTTCAAGTAGAGAGGAAGTTGGAGCGGGGGTGAGGGTCACATGACTCGTCAACAAGTTCTGACCTTCCTGTTTCTTTCTGTCTCCGTGTCTCCCATGTGACTGCAGGGCAGTGCTGGGCCCACCAGCGTTGCGCCTTATGGTCCGACGGCGTGTGCAGGGAGGGCGAAGGACAATCGCTGCTCAACGTGGACAGAGCCATCGACTCAGGAAGCACCAAGGTGAGGGGAGGGGGGGGGAGAAGGAGAGGACTTCCGGGTGGCTAATAGGACTTAGGGTGGCGTGTGTAATGAGCTGTGGCAGCAGGGGAGGGTGCGATGGTGAGGGAGAGCGGCGGGCGCTGATGGATCAGGCTGGTAAAGGTCGGCCCCGGCAGCGTGGCTCACTCAGCTGTGAAATGGGAAAAGGTCACGCCACTCAACAAGGGATCTGCCCCTCTCTCTCTGGCTCTCTCAGTCTCTCTCTCTGACTCTCTCTCCTGTTCTTTCTCTGGCTCTCCCTGTCTCTCTTTCTCTGGCTCTCTCTCTATTTCTGGCTCTCTCTTTCTCTGCTTCTGTCCAATGGATGCTTATTGCTAGCGTTAGCATAGCCCCCCAACGTTAGCACAACTCCCTGTCTGAGTGTATTTGAAATCCCCTCGGCTTGCTACATTATCAGCAAGCCTACCAACTTTATTTTTGTGTGTTTGTGTGTGTGTGAGGGGGGGGGTCGCAACATCAAGGGAATTTACATTTTCAACAACAGGGAAAAAGTGAAAGTCGAAAGTCCTTTTTTTTTTTTTTGGTTAAACCCTGAAGTGATCCGGTTATCGTTTGTGTATTTGGTTGAGTGCAGCACTGTGCCTATTGTAAGCGCCTTGGAGCCTCCATCAAATGCTGTGCAGAAAGCTGCGCTCGCCTGTACCACTACCCCTGCGCTGGAGCTGCCGGAACCTTCCAGGACATCAGGAGCTTCTCTCTGCTCTGTCCAGAGCACCTCCAACTGGCCCTGCACAGATGTGAGTCCCAGTCTACTCATGTACCCTTCACCTAAACTGAATCAAAACACACACACACACACACGACGCTTCATACCAATCACCTTTGAGGAGCATGTCTCCAAGCTGACCATGTTCCCACCTCCCTCCCAGTTCCGGAAGAGGCAATCTGTGCACTGTGCGACAGCCTTGGGGACCTGGCCGACCAGCTCTTCTGCACCAGCTGCGGCCAGCACTACCACGGCATGTGCCTGGACATGGCCGTCACCCCGCTGAGGAGAGCAGGCTGGCAGTGCCCCGAGTGCAAGATCTGCCAAACCTGCAAGTGAGTGTCTCCTCATGCAGCCACCCACTGCTCTGACCCTCTGCTGCCTCCACCTCCTCCACCTCTTCCCATGTTCTCCTTCCCTCTCTTCCTCCCCTCTCTCCTGCGAGTGCTCCGTGCTGAGCAGACAGGGGCGGTTGGTTGACCGTCTCTGCCTTTGGTGCCCGGAGAGGTTTGTGTTCTTGAACCCCTGACCTTATGTGAGAAGCCAGTGTTTGTATTCAGAAAACCACCTCGCGGTAGCATTAATCCCACAAGATGTTTCCCCTCCTCTGTAGCACAAGTGAACAATCATTTCTTGACTGAAACGTCTGTGAGGGAGTGAGTGAGTGAGTGATGGAGTGAGTGAGTGAGTGATGGAGTGAGTGATTGATGGAGTGATGGAGTGAGTGAGTGAGTGAGTGAGTGATGGAGTGAGTGAGTGATGAAGCGAGAGAGTGAGGGCTCGCACACACACATGCACGCACACACAAACAATGGGCCACAAGGCTTTTAACCACACAAACAAATATCCTACCTTAAAAATCATCTTTCTGGAAGCTAATCTAACCAGCACTCCATGTGCCCACCCCCGCTGCCGTGCAGGAACCCAGGGGAGGACACCAAGATGCTGGTGTGCGACGTGTGCGACAAAGGTTACCATACCTTCTGCCTGCAGCCTGCCATGGACTCCATCCCAACCAATGGCTGGAGATGCAAGGTAGGACGGGATGCCTTCAGGTGGCTGGTCTGGCCATGTTTGCCAAGCAAAGATGAAGCCACTGGCTTGTTGACAACCCAATATGATATCAAAGCTGGGTCAGGAAAGTTTTGCAACACTAGCTATTTTTACTTTAGTTTGACACGATTAAAATGGAAATATTTTTCCCCTACCAACAAAGCCACATTTAGTGCAGGGGCAGAGTTGGTAGGTAGATAGACAGGTATCTCGTCTAATCGTTAGTGAAGGTTCGATCGAATGATTTGTCGCATTTACTACAGTCTTGCGACGCTCACAGATGTCGATTTGATGTCATATTGCCGTCAATGAATGTATTTGTAGCTAATAAGATGTGAAGTTTATTTAGCCAGATATGACAGTGCTTCTCAAAGATGGAAGAGACCCTGCATTTAAGAAACTGAACTGTTCAAAAAGAAAAAAAAAAAATCTATTTCCGTTTTAGTGTCACTGTAGCCCTCAAAACATTTCCCCCCTAATATAAGCACCGATTGAGAAATGTGGTTGCTAACCAAGAGAATATGACCTTTTTCAGTGGTTGTATCTGTACTTCCTGTGGTTAAGAAGTGACTCACACTTGCTGATCTTTAAAGGCTGCTGTTGAGCTCCAAACCCTGTAGAGTTTCTGATAAGGCTGTGTGTCTGTGTGTGTGTGTGTGTGTGTGTGTGTCTGTGTGTGTCTGTGTGTGTCTGTCTGTCTGTGTGTGTGAGTGTTCCACCATTGCATGCACCTGCTGGTAAGTGCAGGTAGTCCCCCGGTCACCTGTGCTGCTGTTTAGCTCCCGGCTGCAGTGGTGGGGGGTGCAGAGTGCAGCAGCAGCAGCAGCGCTAGAGGCAGCCATGCTCAGGAACATGTTCACACTCTGGAGCCTGTGGCTGTGACTCAGCACAGACAACCTCCCTCCCTTACGGTCTCTCTCTCTTCTCCTCTCCTTTCCTCCCCTCCCCCCTGGATGTTGAAAAAACGTATCGTTTAGAAATGAGCGGAAGTGTCGGAATGACTCAAAACTGCTTGAAAATGACTCATTGTTCTTGTTTGGGTCGTTCCTCTTTCTCTCCACTCTACTTTATGTAGGTGTGCGCAGGGCTTGTTTACCCTTTTCATTGCAGCCAGTCAGTAAGCTCCGGAGAGCTGTTGTCTGGACTGAAAATGGCTGCGCACATAAAGAATGCCTCTCACCTCAGCACGGAACTATGCGTCTCAGAAAGTTATCTGGCATGTCGATCGTTGCACAATATTGCATCTCCGTTAACCCCATGCCCCCCACCCCAACCCCCTTACCATGTCCAGAACTGCCGAGTATGCGTCCAGTGTGGATCCAGGACCACCGGTCAGTGGCACCCAGCCAGCCTGCTGTGTGAGAGCTGTGTCCAGCACCAGGACCAGGACCAGGCCCAGCCCCTGTGCTGCCCTCTGTGTGCTGGTGTCCTGGACCCTGAGCATCACAAAGACCTGCTCTGCTGTCACACTTGCAAAAGGTAGGATGCACCGTCACCTCACGTTGTTTTGCCTACATAAATACATATTTTTTTTAAACCCAGTTTCCTAAATTTGTTTCATTTCCCCCCTTTCAGATGGCTCCACCTGGAGTGTGAGCGTCAGGCCTCAGGCCAGGCTAACGTCCACCCCAGCGAGGACTACACCTGCTCCAGCTGCAGACCAGCCGTCCCTGACCTCCTATCCCAGACGGAGGACGAGGTCCCCATGGACACGGGCCCAGAGCCGAGCCTGACTCCAGCCTCGACGCGGGCACGCCTGTCTGACCCCAGCCTGCAGCTGGTCCAAGCAGACGAGGACCTACTCCTGAGCCTGCACCCCCCTCCTCGTTCTCCTCCTCCCCTTCTTCCCCCCATGCACATTGACCCACAGCAGGAATCGCAGTCAGTTCCAACGCACGCGGAGCCCAGTCCTGTCCAAGCCATCGTCGTCTGTGAGACCAGCCAGCTGGGACGATCTCAGGCCCAAACCTTCCAGCAGCTTGGTAAGCCCCCAGTAGTCCACAGCGTGTGTGAGCCCCCAGTAGTCCACAGCTTGTGTGAGCCCCCAGTAGTCCACAGCTTGTGTGAGCCCCCAGTAGTCCACAGCTTGTGTGAGACCCATGCTCTGTTGGCCAGTAAAAAGTGCGTGCGTGAATGTGTGTGTGTTTTGAAGGGCGCGCGGACGGACGTCTCTCAATTTCACTATTTCCTCCTGGAACTTGTCTCCCTCTGCAGCGTCGGGCAGGTGGACTCACTGGAGCAAGAGCGATGGGTTGTTTATCACTGGCTGGTTGGCTTTATCGGCCATCCTAACTAGAAGGTTGTTTGAACGCCACCAGAGACGGAGCCTTTGTGGGGCTGCCAGAGTCTAGACACACCAGCCGGCGCCCTGTGTGGCGCGTGCGCATCAGGAGTTTGTAACGTCCGGAGCTGTCTTGGTCTGGTCTGTGTGGACGGCCTGTGATTTCATGCTGGTGTGACTCCACCTGGCTGGCATCCTGGATACCCTCTTTGGTGTGGCAAGATGAAGGAATGGGGGGGGGGTAGGAGGTGGAGGTGGATGAAGACCAGATAGCGCAGGATACGCCCTCATCCCTCTCCTCCGCTTGCTCCAAGTCCGTCTCTCTCTTTCCCTTCTCTGCCACGCCTCAGTTCAGAATTACAGGCGTTCGTCACAGGCTTCTAAAGCATCGACGACCAGATGGTGTCCCAGGATCAGTAGATTAAAGCGACGACGTTGTCTTTGTAATTCTTAGCTTTGAAAATGCGACGGAAAAAACTCCCTCCCTCCTTCTCCTGTGGACCTGGGAGGGTTTGGAGTTAGATTGTTTTTAGAGGAACAGTCCTGTGCTTCATGGGCTCATCACATAACATCTGTACACCCGGATTACCTGGTCCCCTTTTATTTCTTACCCCTCCTCGTCTCACCTCTCCTTCTCTAGGGCACCTTTAGCAATGCACATCCATGATTTTCACCAGGACCTGAATGTCAGACAGACTGGGGTCCCCGAGGGCCTAGCTGGTCCTGCTGCTGGCCCTGCTGAGCACATCTCCAGCCTGGGCCCTGTGGGCTCCAGGCTCCTAGCTCCAGGGATGGAGCTCTAGTAGGTCAGGGCCATGCAGCAGAGACCTGAGGAGAGTGTTTGTCGAAGGTGTGTTCATTATGCCCCTCCAAAGACATAGCCCTCTTGCCTCCCAGAGGGTGGCTATTTCTGTTCACTGCCGATTGGTCAAAAGCAAACTTTTATTGCACATTTGATATTCATTTTATGGATGACGGCCTTTCACTTGGCATAAATTGTCTGACTTGGAGCATTGCTCTTCTCTGCTACTGACACCGGCTCTCAAAGGTAAACACAGGGATGCATGTTTGGGAGGTGAGGCCATAGCCAGGGATGATCTCTATCTTGGTGACATGGCGTCTCTCCAGCCCCTCCCCTCCTCTCAGAGCCCTGTAATTGAGGTCATTAAAGTGAGCGTCCATCACCTGGAAGGATCCTCCTCATCGCAGGGTTTAGCACAGGGCTTACCACGACTCACATTACAGATACTTCCAGCCGTGGTGGGGGAACCAATTATAGCCGGCGCGATTTACTCTGTAGTGTTAACTAGAGCTGTTGTTTACTTTTCGCACAAGCGGTCTCCTAGGGCGCTGTGTCGCAGGGCAGTTAGCGAAGTATCCCAGATGGGGCCCGGCTACTGCTGCGGTGGCATAATCGATATTTCCGAATGCTCAATTGCTGTCTTATCGGCTCCCGCCCGTAGGTGCGTCTGTTGGGTGCGCACACTCCTAGAAACCGCACGCTCACCAGCCCTCCCGAGCGCCACAGAACTCCGCTGCCTGGTTGTCATGGTTACCCTTACCTCTGGCAGCAAGGACTTGGCCGGGTACACACTCTGTCTAGGTTGACTTAGGGAGATTCAGGGATGTGTGTTCATGTGTGCGCGCGCGTAAAATCCGTCAGTTCTTTTTGTATTCTTCCATCTTTACCCAGTGAACCCTGTTATCGAGAGTGTTCTGATGGGGAGGGGGAAATACCCCCAACAAAAAACATGTCCATCTCTGTCCACTTCCTGCAGTTTCAGGGGAAGCTGATGGTGATGGGGTGGCCGATGAGGTTCCTGTCAACAAAGACACAACCAAGACCCAATCAGGTTGGTCTCCCCAACTTGGTCATTCATTCCTCTGAGCAGCAGCAGCAAACTAGCACCTAATACTGACTACATCCACATACATATTAAAGCGTCCTCACACACTAAATATGTCAGGTTGCTTGTATGGAACTACATGTTAGAGGGGTATTTATAATACGATACACTAGAGTCATGGGTGTCTTTATTCCATGTGTCAACAAAATTTGCTTGTTTTTCTCTTTAGAAATTCCACCAGTACAAGAGAACATGGAGCAGTTCGAACGCCCCTGTACAACGCAGCTGTCAGAGAGGCCAGAGCAGCTGCAGGACACTACAGGACCCACCAAGCCAGCAGACGCACAAGCCTGTTCTGCTCAACTCAGCACAAAGGAAGTCAAGGCCATCCTCTCACCCACCAAAGAAGCGCCTGCCGCGCCGCCCAAGCTCAAGGACGAGCCCATGGATGTGTGGCCCTCGGGGCCGCTGGCGGCAGCGCTGGAGACGGCCCCTGCGGAGGCCAGGGAGCGGCGAAGGGGGGACCATGTTCCTGGAAGCCTGGCTGAGAGGGCGGAGTCTCCGGAGGCAGCGGAGGACATGGACACCAGCCTGGAGAGCAAATCTGGCCTCTTCCACCTCAGCCCGTCCTCGTCCTCCGACCACAAGCCCCACAAGGCTTCCCTGGACAGACTGGCGGAGATGGCTGCCTCTCCCAGCCGCTCCTCCCCTCTCACCAGGGGAACCTCCCCCAGGGAGCCCCCACACCCCCATGGGCCCCCAGGCCAGGGGGAGCACACAGGCTTGGTGACCACCACGCACATACCACTCACACCCAAGATTGGCATGGGGAAGCCAGCTATCACTAAGAGGAAGTTCTCCCCTGGGAGACCAAGGGTTAAACAGGTTGGGAACTAAATTCTACTAATTCTGCTGTGGCTAACCCTAATTGGGTATGATTTGTTCCTCTTCTCGGCAGACTAGGTCAGATTGTTGCTGTTCAGCGGTAAACTGCTCGTCATGTATTTAATGAGGGCTGGAGATTTTAAGGACTGTAAGGACTGGGATCTTGCCGGTGGATTAGATATTGTGTCGTAAGCCGTTCCCAGGGTTAAGTTCCGATCTGCCTACTCGTCATCAAACACAGTAAAGGAGAGCTGGCAGCCTCCAGTATGCTTATTTATGTATTCTGAGAACAACAAAGAGGCAAGACCTCTCCCTCTTCCCCCACCCCTAATCCCCCCGCCCCCTCCATGCCTCCCCCCCTCTAATTTAATTTGCCGTCAGCTTGACCGCTTCACCCAGCTGAGTAAAAGCATCCATTCCTCTAACACGTGACAGCATCCATGACATGCTCCTCATCGGTATCATTCATCTCCAAACAACCTGATGAACTTCTACAAGGCTTAACCTCTCTACATACGCTTGGTGCAGCTCGCCAAGAAGAACTGTTAGAGACCAAAAATACATTTTAAAGCTGAACGTACAACCAGGAAATTAATGACACCCATGGCTATGATGTATTATGGATGAGACAAAGTGGAATTTTTCTTTTTTTTTTCTTTTTTCTTTTGTCCTTCAGATATCGAATTACGTATGTAAACAGGAGGGTGGTTCCCACTAATTTGTAGGATTAGTCCGGGAGGAGGGGTGGCTCACGGCTCCGTCCAGTCTTTTCTGCGCTTTTACCAGATGCGCACACCTTCCCTCCATCACTCTGACTCAACGCCCACCTCACTTGTTCTGTCAACACGTTGCCATGGCACGCAGTTGCCATGGCGAGAGGTTGCATAGCCTCTTTCCTGCTGCACGGGGCTGTTGCCTTGGCGAGCGCTGCTGTGTGAAGGTTGCTGTGCGACTAACACGATTGTGCTTCTCTTGTCTCTACGCCGAACCTCCTTCTAAAAAGGTTATGGGCAAGGAGATCGTTGTACGCATTATTTTTAATTTGTATACATGCACATTCAAAACGTTAATCTCGTTGCCCATATATATGTACTTTGTACATATAAATACTATATGCACAGTTAGACAGTTTACCCAAGATCTTAAACACCATCAGAAGAGCTAACCATCTGGAATTTAACCTTGTCAGAATATTCTTTCAAACCCAAGAGGTATAGCATCTTTTTCGATTTTAGCATTCCATTCGAAAGTTTGCCCATATGCAGAACACTCATTTGAATTCACAGAGTGCACACTCAGTTGGATTTAATTGACTTTAAGTACGTGGAGTAGACAACGTTTCGCCATGAAAAACTTTCTCTAGCAGTATGTTTTTGCCATTGTGTCAACGTAAAGTCAGTTACGTTTGGGTCAGACTAGATGTGTTGGATAGTTCTCAAGGGAGCGTTTGTCCCAGTAGATGATTCCTCTGTCCACTAGAGTGCTGTTCTTTTTGTGGAACTGATTTTGTAATGTGAGTCAGCATTTTGTGATGTGAGGCAGCATTTTGTAATGCGAGGCAGCATTTTGTAATGAGAGCCAGTGTTTTGTAATGAGAGCCAGTGTTTTGTAATCGGAGCCAGTGTTTTGTAATGGGAGCCAGTACAATTGATACAAACAACTTAAAATTCATAGGCAAAACAGAATCAAGACTAGTCATCCACAACTCTAATGCATACAGTACTTTCTGCTAACAACACACAACTACTGCTTGAAACACAATTGTCTCATTTCAATTAATACTTTTAGCCAACCATTTGCATGTCAACTTCATTCTTCTGTGTCATGTAAAGCCTAAAATGGGTCGATATTTACTGATCTTGAGTGCTTGAGTGCTCCCATCTGTATTAAGTTCATGTCCAAGTGTGTCTGATCCTTTGCATCCATAGCTCAGCTTAAACGACCTCATGGTGGGGGCGGGGCAAACTCCCCCCTCCCCCCTTCCCCTGCCAAGCTACGTTAAGCCTGAACTCACTGCATCTCTCTCTTTAACATCTCTGGTTATGTTTTAATTTCTTCGCTGGCCTTGGTTTTTAAGTTGCTGCATTTTGTCGCCCTACTCCCCCCCCCCCCCCCCCCCCCCCCCCCCCCCCTCGCCTCCCCCCCAACCCTCCTCTTGCCTCCCCCCTCCCCACCCCCCACCCTTACCCACCTTAGGGCGCATGGAGCCCCCATAGCAGTGTGAGCTCCCCCTCGTCCTGGTCCCCAGACCAGCCAGAGGGGTGGGACGGCCCAAAGACCAGGCAGCCCTCCAGCGCGAGCCCCGCCTGGAGCGTCCGAGTGGTAAATACCCCCATGGGGCTCTGAAGAGGGAGAGCCAGCGTTAGTCTCGCCTGTCAGTGACGTAGACTAGCAGTGCCAACTCGTGTTGACTCACGTCGCTGGGCTTTTGGCCGACCCTCACCGTGAATCGCTGTGGTCAGGAACATGTCTTCTGGAAGAGAAATGAATCTCATAGAGGGACCATATAGAACAGCAGGTTTCTCTACAAAGGACTTTCTGACAGCCTGGTGATTGAACTCAGGGTTAGAGCGATTTCTGTTTTTGTCATGCTGCATCTCGGAGAGCGGACAGATAATAGAGCAGTGATTAACACTAATGATCGCTGCATCCTTCCTGCCCGTACGCAAAGGCTGTTTCTCAGCTTGTAGCCCAGAGATGTTTCCCTGATTTTTGGTAATCTTTTTATAAGCAGGCTGCCCAGCCTGGTTCAACAGACACATGGATGGGGTCTTGGAGAGTAGGGTTCAACAAGTGTGTTGAAATGGGTAGTATTTTGAAAGTAGGTTTTCAATGGGATTATTCCAAGGGCCCCTGAAAATTCTCAAATCACTTAAAAATAACTCCAAATGAATTCCTAAACACCCCACTGTCACACTGCTGTGACTATTTAAAGGACCAACATGCTGAGACCCTTCATAGTAAAAATCAAGGTACATCAAGTAGGAGTATGTTTCAGAAATGACTAGTGGACAACTGTGTTAGTCCTATGAGTTCAAAATCCTCTAAATAAACACCAGTATGTAATACTTGAACTGTTTGTCATGATCTGACTTTATGAGAGAAATACAGGTTTCTCTTTTTCCTCAGCGGTTCGTTAAGAAACGATGCGTTCCTTATCTCGGGCAGCGTAGATAGCCGACTCAGAGCAGCGCAGCAGGCGGCTAACGAGAATCTCTGTAGCCTTTCATCTTCTTAGGAAAAGTGTAGGATTTAAGTGGGCCCGGTCCCTGTGGAACATGCAAGAGATGGCACATGTGGGCCTGTCAGTTTAACCTGTGTCCAGATATAAGTACAACAGATCGTTTCTATCCTGTTTGCCGTTTCCTTGCTTCTATCTTCAGTGTCATCGTCAGGGAATAAGCTCCTTTGTCCCAGACAAAAGCGATATTGCACAGAAAATAGAACTGAAGTATTAAGTGTATCTTTCCAGCTTCAGTATGTGTGAATACACCCCAGCTGAAGTGTGTGTGTGTGTACTCCTCTGTCCACAGGGTCGAGGTTCCGCCTTCCCAGGTAGAAGGAGGCCCAGAGGGGCGGGGTTGTCGGGCCGAGGAGGGCGTGGCCGAGCCAGGGGGAAGAACGGAGCTAGTCCCTCAGTGAACCCTGGGGTAGGCCACCATCACATGCCTGCTTTAACCCTGCCCAACATGCCAAACATGGCCTCCGCACACACTAGACTATCTACTTTGTATTGAGAGTTAATCTGAAGTGTGTGGAGGGTGGGGGCCGTGTTTGTGTGGAGGTCTGTGTGTGTGGAGGGTGGGGGGCTGTGTTTGTGTGTAGAGGAGGAAGGGAACTGTGTGTGCGTGCATGTGGCACGAGTGTATGTTGTAAATGGTAATTACACTCTTGTTGACAGATCAATCTGTCTTAATTATTCAATTTACAAACTCAACTCTAGGGAGCATGTTACTCAATACCTGAAGGGTGATGCAACACCGACCATGAAAAGGCTAATCAATATTCCAATACAGCGACTGCCTAGTGTGGAAGATCTTGTGATGCTCCATCACATATGGAGCCTGTGTAGGGGGGAAGAATGAAAACTATATGAAAACTCTCCCGCTTGAAACAGTGGAACAGCACAACGGAAAGTCTCGACGCTCAAGTGAAAAGCCTTGTGTGTCCGTGTGTTTGCCGACCACCTTCAGGTGACTGCCATGGAGACGCCGTACCCTGTGAAGGAAGAGGAAGACAACGCTATGCACAACACCGTGGTCATATTCTCCAGCAGCGACAGTTTCACATTGAAACAAGTGAGCTTCCTCATTTAGCTTGATTAGAATCCAGGGAAACTGTTACTACGAGTTCTTTATCTGTCTGCCACTAGTCTGGATGAGATTTGAACTTGTGGGATTTCTGTGCTCCAGGACATGTGTGTGGTGTGCGGGAGTTTTGGGCTCGGGGCAGAGGGCCGACTCCTCGCCTGTGCTCAGTGTGGACAGTGCTACCACCCCTTCTGTGTCGGCATCAAGGTGAACTTTCCCCCCCCCACGCCCAAATAGTCCTGCATCGTTCCTTCTACCCTCGAGGCCATACGTTATGGTTTGATCTGATTGTTTTTCCTCTCAGATCACCAAGGTGGTGCTGAGTAAAGGCTGGCGCTGCCTGGAATGTACGGTGTGTGAGGCATGCGGCGAGGCAAGCGACCCAGGACGCCTCCTACTGTGCGACGACTGTGACATCAGCTACCACACCTACTGCCTGGACCCGCCCCTGCAGAATGTGCCCAAGGACAGCTGGAAGTGCAAGTGGTGAGCACAGCAATACTGTGCTAATGCTAGCTAACTAGCTAGCCTATATCCTGTATTTGTTCTTGTTTTTGTCATGTCTTTAGAACTAGATTCTAGACAGTTCTGAATTGCTTTGTGTTCTTTCACCTGATTTTGTTGATCCAGATGCTGTTTCTTATTTACGTGTTCACTGTAAAAAGGAAAAGTAACTTAAGTGTCTGTTTTCTTGTTTTTACAAATAATAATCATTAGAAACGTTATTATTTTAAGGGGAATTGCAGGGCGTGCTTGCATCACTTGCAGATTCGTTTTTTTAAATACTTGCTGCTCATTTACAACTCAAAATACATTTCCTCTTCGATAGGGAATGGTGATCGGAAATTGCAGCCTCATGGTTGAATCAAAAAGAATGAATCGGACAAGCCTATGTAAAAATGATTCTAATCTCTGAAATAAACGTGCTTTAAGTGTTGCGTAGTCGTGGCTTGTTCTAGTAATACTTGCAGGCATTTAGCCTTAAATGCTTAATATTACTGTAATATTAGGCATTTTAGCTAAAAATGAAACTCAAGTAAGCTATTTATTATTTAGGCGAAAATCGCTTATTCCTTTAAGGTTCACTGGTAGCAATCATTGTCAGTAACAACACAAAATGTGACCAGTTTCAGTTTAGAGCCCAGCGTGAAGAAGCTGACCCCAGTAGTGCTAAATTGTACTGAGCCAGCTAGCTAACTAGTAGAGGCTAGAGCTAGCAACGCTAGCTACAACGCTAGCGCTAAATAACTATTTAGCTGCTCGGCTCCATGACGCCAAGCAAGTAGGCTCATGAGACTGCGCGCAATAAGAAAGGGGAACACATTTGTGTAGCAGATAAAGAGGTGTTGGTAATACCGATCCAAAATTAGCCTAGGCTTATTGGTGGGTAGCGAAAAGTTGTTTTGAAAAAATCGAAAATGATTTGCCCTGAAAAACATTATTAAGTCCTAAACAGTGCAATGGAAACTTAAATCCCAATACAAGTAAAACCATCGAGACCAAGGTGAACATTTTGACACTGACATCTATGTAGTCCAAATATTGAGAGGTCGTCAGGTGTGGGGAAAAATGTCAATAGGTGCAATGGTTTGTGCTATCCTTGCAAACCAAAATAAACCAAAAGGAATGTTAAATTTTAATCTATGACCATGTACCAGTAAGTAAATATGTCCCCCCCATCCCCCTAGGTGTGTGTCCTGCACCCAGTGCGGTGCCACTTCCCCAGGCCTGAGGTGCGACTGGCAGAACAACTACACCCAGTGTGCCCCCTGTGCCAGCCTGGCCTCCTGCCCTGTATGTCAGATGGACTACAGCGAAGGAGAGCTGGTGGTACAGTGCCGCCAGTGTGACAGGTGACCAAAGTCATTTCTTCCCTTGGAAACAACTTTTGTTTGTGAGTCATTTTTCCATTTTTCAAAATGAAGCCATTCTTTGGACATAACCCTCCCTCTGTGCTCCCCCCCCCCCTTACACACACACACACACACACAAACACCCGTAGGTGGATTCACGGCTCCTGCCAGGGTCTCCACTCGGAGGAGGATGTGGAAAAGGCGGCGGACGGCAGCTTCGACTGCACCATGTGTCGATCTTTCAAAATGACCAAGAGTAAGCAGACTGACGTTCACCCCTTGCTTTTGCGTTTGACCTTGTTTGTCTGTCCGGCTGTTTGTCTGTCTAACTCAAGCTATCTTGTGCCTCGGTAGCGGCAGCAACAGCCAAGGCCAAAGACTCTATTGAGCCTCCAGCAATGGCGCATATTGTCTCAAAGGCTAAAGAAATGGGTAAGCAGATCCTTGGCTGTTGGCTACATCCATACAGAGAGATATAATTGAGGATTTTCTTCCAATGGTGGCTTAACAATCTTTTCAAACTCTTTCGACAATAGATATCAAATAAGGGTTCAAATGTTGCTCTGTGCTGTAACACTAGACAGATGGTGTTCCGTTTAACCAATGAACTTTAGTTTCAAACTAAACTTGCTAGAAGTTTTCCCCAAGTACGTGGACTTAAATTGAGTCTTTTAAACTCTGAAACTAAATAGTGCTCTGGAGGACTCTTTGTGTGAGGCTAGAAAATACACACAGTGGTTCCTTGAACAAACCATTGGCAAACTATTTATCTCGACTTGTGTGTGTGTTTCGTCAGACTTGGTGAGGACATACACCCAGGACGGCGTGTGTCTCACAGAGTCCGGCCTGTGCCAGCTGCAGAGCCTCTCGGCCGCGGCATCCCGGCGCCGGAAGCCCAAGCCCAAGCTGAAGCTGAAGATCATCAATCAGAACAGCGTGGCTGTGCTGCAGGGGCCCTCGGATCCACCCTCGGAACAGGCCCGCCACGAGGACATGGACAACCACAGAGGTGCTCTGAACAGACACACACACACACTTAAGACCTCTGCTTGGCTGGATTTGAAAGACACATGACACAACATTGAGGGGTGAGAGGAGTTGTTTTTTTAATAAAGCCACCTAGTCTATGGTGAGGCTTGGGATGGAACATTTCCTTCACCTTTATATGCAAAAGTGAAGACTCGGGAGAATATTCTAGTTTTTTTTTTTGGAAGATGTTGAGCTGTTCCAAAAGAGGGTGCCCCCACCCCCCCTTTTGAGACCAGGGCTGTCTCATCCCTGCCTCCTCATCCTCCTCACAGAAGCAGAGCTCCTGGACTGCGATGCCAAGTCCGACTCCAGCCCGGAGCGGGAACCCGCGGAGGAGGACTCCAAGGGGGCCGACAGCAGCAAGAAGAGGAAGAGGAAGCCGTACCGGCCGGGTAGGGCACCTGATTGGAGGAGACAGCTCCTCTGGAGCGTGAAATGGTGCAGTACGTGCCCAGCTCGTGCTGCAGCCCTGCTCACACAGCCATTGTGTTTGAGATTTTCTTTCATTTTGTATACGGTTTCCTTAAAGAGACTCTCTTCAATTAATTGTATGAATCCCGACACCAAAATAGAAGCGATTCAATATCCGTATTCATTCAGTAGCCCACTCAAGCTGTTTGCTAATGGAACTGACATCAAAGTAGAGCTCTTAGGGAGTCAGACGTATGCAAATGAGTATATTTACCTTCATTAAAACACGTTTAGTAACTCTTTGATCGTTTGTGTTCCCGTCCCTGGATAAGTATGAGGTAGAGAAGTGTGTGCGTTTTCCCCTCGGCTAATAACCATAATCATAACCAGGCATTGGAGGGTTCATGGTGCGTCAGAGGAGCCGTCCTGGACTGGGCCTGGGCAAGGCCAAACGATCCCTGTGCAGGAAGGATTCATCCGGTTCGGTGTCTGAAAACCCCATAGGAAAAGATGACGGTCAGGGCATTGATTATTTATCATATAGCCAACGTACACGCAGTTTGAATTGAATATGAAAGTATTGAATGTCTGCTGTGCTCAACCCATTTGCAGGTTGGGGGGATCTGTTACCTGACACACCCGTGGAAGACACGCCCCCAGGACCAGAGGTGCTGGAGAAGATCAAGAAACGCTACAGGAAGAAAAAGACTAAACTGGAGGAGGCCTTTCCAACCTACCTTCAGGTTAGCCAAGAAACGCACTTAGACAGCTCCGCCTCACACGGTCTAGAAACAGGAAACAGGAAATGCAGATAACTTTTCATGAAGGCACCCATTCAGAGATGTGACCGATAGCCAGGTCACGTCACATTGCGTCTGCCTTCAGAACTCTCACCTCACCCATGGGAGGGCTGAAAGGGTGGAACTGCTCTGCATGGCAAACCACTTAAAGATAGCCCCCTTTGGAGAGCGCAGCCTCTACTGTGTGCATTCTTAAATGACGGCTCGCCTGGAGAATAGTCCTTTCTCTCTGATCAGCCCCTCTAACGGGGTTCTGTCAGCAGTGCTCTGTGTCCCGTAGCAGGGGTGGAGCCCCGATGAGGAGCGGTTGTGGATGGGAGGGGTCCAACCTAAGGGCTCTGACACAAAGAGGAGGAAGTCTGATTAATTATTAATTCTGTGACACGTTGTGCTTTTAATGTCTTAGCACGGCAACAAGGAGCAGTCACATGGTCAGGGGCTGATGAGGGCAGACAAGCAGATGCATACAGGGGTAGAGAGGAGTGTTGGGAGTGGGAGGGAGGCAGGGAGGGGGTTGCCAACCTCAGAGGAGGCAGTGAGTGCATCGGTCGTGTTCGTCTCAGAGTTTACCCCTAAGATCTCCATCATCAAACTGGCTGTGCGTCTGAACCCTCCTACTTAGTATGTGGTAGAGGTGCCCCCCCCCCTCCTTAACAGCAGTCAGTCTCAGGGGGGGATCTTGATCAGAGTGGGACTGTCAGGCGGCGAGGGCTGAAAAGTGATCCCAGTTGTTGTGTCATGTATAGGAGGCCTTCTTTGGCAAGGACCTCCTAGACAAGAGCAAGCAGAGGCATAAAGGGGGGGAGCCGGGCCTGTTGGAGGAGGGCCAAGGGCAGGCGGACAGGAAGCACCTGACTGCCAGCTTCCTGGACCCAGCATCGGACCCCCTGCTCAGCGCAGCCACCACGCCCATCAGCGCCAGAGCCACAGCACCACGTACGTCTCTCTCTCACACACACACACACACACACACATACACACACACACACGGAGGCATTCTTCCCACTTTGGCTTCTGTCATGGCATTGTGTGTTGTCATTGAGCCAGGTTTCATGGTGTTACGGTCTGTGTTGTTGGTCAACAGAGACAAGCGAGGAGCCTCTTGTGGATCTGTCTGACGTTCTGAGCACTGACACAGACCTCTTGGGAATGCTTGGGAAACCAGCTACCGATCCTGGTATGTGTGGGAGAAACGAAAGGATTGACATACTGGCATGTTTTCATCCTCATCTGTAGATCTAGTCTTATGGGACATTCACACATGCAGCGCCTTTTAATCTGTCTATATTGTTGATGAGAGGAAATCAAACCAAGCTAGCAATTCGAGTGGCGGGAAAGTTGATGAATGAAGCAGCTTCATCCAGTCAGTAAATCCCTTACGCAAACCTGTGGCATCCACATTTTTGTATGATTACCAAGATATCAACCAAAATCACAGTGGCTGTCTGGTGCTAGCATAGCCATGAGCATATTTTGGTTGATCTAATGGAAACCAGACAACCCAGCTAGCAGCACATAGCGTCCAACTTTGTCAACGCCTGCACAGAGCGTTGAGCCAATTACCATCAGGGAGCTCCACAGTACAGTCATTAACTGCGCCGTTACCTGTATGAATGCGCCATGACAACGTGTGACCTCCTGATCTGACATTAGAAAATCCGTTAATGTCCTCCATTGATTCTAAATTGCAATCTTCTAGGTAAGCCCTGTGCTTAGACTAAGGAAGAGCGCTCTCAGGATCTGTCAGAATGTACAAGGACTGCTTTGTGTTCTTTCACCTGCTTTTGTGGATTTGAGCTGCTGTTTCTTATTCACGTGTTCACTGTAAAACTGAGCTGTGACCGCACTGCTTAAGAGAGGTTTTGCAGCAGATTCCCTGTCTTTGATCTATTCATTATTCCTGTTTCTTGTCTGATGCTACGCTCTCCACTTAGCTGACTGATAAATGTGTATAAACTCCAGAACCTAGACTGAAGTCACGCTGATGGTGAAGACAAACCAAAATATATACATATAGATGTAAAAAAAATTATATATATATTTTTAATGTCTGTCTTCACTAACATATATACGCACATGTGTGTATATCTGTATTTTATTTTCTTCTTCTTTTACATATGTCAAAATAACCATCCCCATGCCAGCGGGTTTAATTCTGGTTCTGGCTTGTCAAAGTGCCGAGTGTATTGTCCTGTCTGCCCTCACCCCTTCATGTTGGTCAGAATGATCTCACGCACCCTCACCCCTTCATGTTGGTCAGAATGATCTCACGCACCCTCACCCCTTCATGTTGGTCAGAATGATGTCACCTACCCTCACCCCTTCATGTTGCTCAGAATGATGTCACAGACCCTCACCCCTTCATGTTGGTCAGAATGATGTCACACATTAATTGCGTGGCATCTGTTTCTTCTGTTCTCTTTTGTTGTTGTTTTTCCTTCACTCATTGTATCTGGTTTGGGTTCCTTCAGGTCTTGATTTTTGCCCCTTCCAATGCGACAACTCACCTCCTCCTTTTGGTAAGGGCGTCACACCCAGCTTGCGGCTAGCAGTAGTGCATTCTCCTCCATTGGTTGGATTCACATGTGTGTGTGTTTGTGTATGTGGAGGATGCAAATACTTCTTCTCAATGCTTTGCATGTTCTAACTTACTCACATTTTCGGTTTACCGCTCCAACTGCGTATGCTTAGTCACTGCTAGTTATTTTGTGGGTCTTTGTAAATTAGAAACATGTCTTTTGTCTGTTGTTTGGTTTTGGTCTTTCTTTGTGACTTTATGTCGAAGGCACAAACTCAAGGCTAAACTGCAAAGCATACTTGAGCAATTCAGCTGCCACAGAGAGAGTCGGATGAGGACACCCTACCATTTACACTCAGAAATTAGCAATTTAGAGAGAGATGCCATGCAGAGAATCAGGGGCCTTGGTGAGCAGCCTTCTATTTTCTGATGACAGTGAAGGCCTTCGTCTTTCGGCCTATGATTGGCCGAACAACAATAGCTTAGCAATTCCACTGAGGATAACATTTGTCCTTGGTTCTGTGTAAACGGTACTCTTTAAATGCACTTTAACCGGATTGGTTTTTGCCCAAAGGAAAACCTCAACGGCACTCGGCTGGAGCAATCTTTTGAGTTGAGGTTAAAATGGATGCATATTCCCATGGAAGGAAATAAAGTTTAAATTATACCCCACAGGACTATCTTCCTGTCTTTCCTTGTTATATTTTTAAACGATTATTCTTTTTGTCAAAACATAGAATATTGTTCTCTTTGTCTTTACCTCGCTGCATTCTTGCTGCAAAAATGGCTCAACCTGGAATCATCGACCAATGGCTTTTATTTGTATTTTTTTAAGGATCAGGCTGTTGGGACACTTCTCATATGTTCTCCACATGTGGATCAGCACAATTTGCGTGCCATGTTTAATTTGAATAGTGTGTGTGTGATTGGCATTGCTTGTCCATGTGTTTCCACAGCTGGGCTGGACATCGGCCCCCTAGTGGATCCCTCTCCTGCAGCCCCCCAGCCTCACTCAGGACGCAGGACACCACGCACCCTGCCTGAGGAACCTCTTGACGGAATCCTTAGCCCCGAACTAGACAAGATGGTCACAGATGGTTAGTAGGGAAAACCCAAAGCTGCAGTCAGCCAGTTAACCTGATGAAAAATTCACCATCAATTGCTTTCATGTGGCTAACAATATGTTCTTCCTTCCTTCCAATCTTTTTTTTTTTTTTTTGGCAGAATCAATTCTCAGCAAACTCTACAAAATTCCAGGTTTGTCTTGAACATCACTTCTCACTTGCCGGTGTTGTCCATTGGTGTCTTCTAACTTTTCCCCCTGTGCCTGCAGAGTTAGAGGGGAAGGACGTGGAGGACTTGTTCACTGCTGTCCTCAGCCCCAGCACCAGCCAAACACCACAGATGCCTCACCTGCACGGCCACGGGCCCCTACACACTGCACCTAGCACCAGTCTGGCCCACCCCAACACAGGTGGGCCGCCCCATAAGGGGCCTGAGAAAAACAAAGATGCTTTGCCATCAAGATTGAAACGCGACTTGCAGGATCCTTAAAACTTTTCATTTCCCCACAAAGGTAATGCCATGTTCCCACGGATGCCCATCATGAACGGTATCATGGGCCAGAACCAACGTTTCCACCTGACGCCACCCAATCAAGGAGCCAGACCTTGCATCCCAGAAAACTTCTCCCCCATCCACCGCATGCCTTTCACTGACAATCCAAGGTATAGTTCAACGTTTACACTTACTGAGTCCCCATTATTACGGTACTTAGTGCTGGTTTGGCATTCTGTCGGCCCTACTTCCCTGCATGTTAGCCTTCTCACGGTGTTGTCCTGCTTTGGTAGGGACAGGAACTTGAATCAGATGGGCAGAGAGGCTGTGGGTCCCTGGGCCTCACCTGCCCATGGCCCTGGCCAACCTCCTCCCGGCCCTGGGGCAGATGGAGAGACAGAGGCCATGTCGAATGCCCAGAGGAGCACACTCAAATGGGAGAAGGAGGAGACACTGGGAGAGCTGGCCACCGTGGCCCCGGTCCTCTACACCAATGTCAACTTCCCCAACCTCAAGGAGGAGTTTCCAGGTTTGTCTACTGGGCCAAATCCCAGCAGTATTTCTTTTGTATGTCGGATCAGACCGAACCTTGTCAACACCTGTCAGATTGGTCCCTGAATTATAAATACAGATCCAAGGAATTCTGAGCAACCTAATTGAAGTAGGCTCAGTTTAATAATAATTTCCTCCTCCTTTTTCTACAGACTGGTCTACAAGAGTCAAGCAAATTGCTAAATTGTGGAGGAAAGCAAGTTCACAGGACAGAGCCCCATATGTGGTGAGATACATTACAGTATATTCACTATTTTCTCTCAGCCAACTGTATGCTCCTGTCTGGGAAATACTTCCTTCATCCTTATCTAGTGATGACAACTTTGTTGCATTGTTATTACATGAAGGTGAACTTGCTAATGTATAGGGTCATGTACCAGATACATCTAGAACTGAGTCTGAAGTTCTCTTACCTGTATTTATTAAAACATCTGGCTGTTTATCCACACTGGAAACCTGATTTAGTTTTAGAGCTCAATATGGTCTCTGTAATTAAGTACACAAGAAGTAATTTTATCTGGCAGGGGGCGCGTTTAAAGACCCGCTCTTGATTTTCTTTTCTTAAAAAAAACAAACCCTGCTTTAAATAGTCTCTTTAGGTTACCATGGCACCAACTGAAATTCTGTTGTCTGTCTTTCCTGTCTGCGCACGCCTGTCTGCGTGTGCGTCTTGACTGTGTGTACGTGCGGCTGATCTGTTCCGCAGCAAAAGGCGAGAGACAACCGGGCTGCTCTGCGCATCAACAAGGTTCAGATGACCAACGAGACGGCGAAGAGGCCGCCACCAGCGCAGCAGCAGCCCCCCGAGGTGTTTGACCCCAACATACCGCTAGACACAGACCTGCTCTTTAAGGACCCTTTGAAACCCAAAGAGTCAGAGCATGAGCAAGAGTGGAAGTTTAGACAGGTAAGGTTGTATTCAGAGAAGTCAGGGTGTGTAAGCGCAGGGCAGGTCAGCGTGTGCTCAGTTTAACCGGAGAGGCAGTTCAGAGAGGGCCCCCCCACCCCCTTGTAGTTGTAGCACCGTAAACAAAGCCTGTCCCCCCTGTGTCTGCTAGTGATGGGAAGGTAACATGCCGAGGCTCCCTTTGCACACTAAACCTGATCTCTGTTCTCCATTCCCACAACAGCAAATGAGACAGAAAAGCAAGCAGCAAGCCAAGATCGAAGCCACCCAGAAGCTGGAGCAGGTGAAGAATGAGCAGCTCCAGCAGCAGCAGCAGCAGACGGGCAGCCAGTCGGAGAGTGATGGCCCCAACAGCGGCAATCAGAGCCCTGCCTCCCAACCCAGTAATGGTGCTATGTCCCCAATGCAGCAGCTGAACCCTAAAGAAGGCTTTGCCAGGCCCCAGCTGCCTAGGACGCCCACCTCCGGCCCCCCTGAGGACGTGTTCCTGCGCCCCCCACCTCCTCCTCCGTCAGGCCAGTCCTCTCAGCCTCAGTCCCCTCAGGTCTTTTCCCCCGGCTCCTCCGGCTCTCGACCTTCCTCCCCATGGGACCCCTATGCCAAGATGGTGGGGACGCCCAGGCCTCCTGCTCTAGGGCCCAGCGTGTGCCGCAGGATGTCCATGGAGTCTGGAAAGTCTCCCACCTCCCTGATTGAGCAACAGGACAGAGGGAGGCCCTCTCCTGCTCACGAGTCTTTTGGTTCACCCTCATCCATGAGCAGCGACCCCTATTCTAAGCCCCCAGACACACCGAGGCCAGTAGGAGAGATGGATCCGTTCCTCAAGCCCATGGGCCCCCCCAGGCCCAGCCAGGCTTCTCAAGGAAGGCCCCCAATGGGTTCCCCAGGTAGGGACCCGTACTCAAGACCGATGATTCGAAATGAGGCCTACCAACGCATGGCCCAGAACAGGATGATACTTTCAGACCCTTATTCCCGGCCCTTGATGGCACCCATTCCAGGTAGCAATGAGTCTGGATCGCTGTCTTTGTTTAAAACTCCCATGCCTCCTCCCCAAGCCCAGGACCACTTCAACAGACCAATGCTACATCCCGCAGACCGGTACTCTCAGAATCAACAGATTGACCCCTACGCTCAGCCGCCCCTGACCCCTCGACCCTCCCTGAATGACAGCTTCACAAGTCCCCCCAGAATGGCCCAGCACCACCCCCAGGGGAATCCATTTTCTCAATCTGGGCCGATACCACAGATGTCCACCAGGAACCCTTACTCTCATGCACCCTCCACCCCAAGGCCTGACCATTTCCAATGTGACCCTTACTCCCAACCCCCAGGCACACCTCGGCCGTCCGACCCCTACTCTCAGCCTCCAGGGACCCCTAGACCTATGAATGAACCTCGTCCATTCTTTGAGCCCTATGCACGACCTCCTGGTACACCTCGCCCACACGATAACTACGGGCAGCCATCAAACACCCCTAGCCCATCCTCAGACCCGTACTCCCAGATTCCATCCACTTCTCGTCCTGGCGGCATGAACCAGTTTCACCATTCAGGTCAAAGAATGTCCCCTTCCCACTCCATGGACCCCTATGCCCAGCCGCCTGGTACCCCGCGGCCATCTGCGGGGGAGAGGTTCCCCAAATCTCCAGGAAGCCAGAGAGTATCCATGGACCCATACGCAAACGCCCCAGGGACCCCCAGGCCTGGGAGTGGTGACATTTTCTCTCAGCCTGGAGGAACTCCCAGGCCAATGCTGAATGACCCTTATGCCCAGCCTCCAGGAACCCCGAGGCCAGGCATGGGCCCAGACGGCCTTGGTAGACAGGTGCAGAGGCCTGGGCCCATGATGAACCAGGACCCTTTCTCCCCATCTCAAGTCCGAATGCAGGAGCCCTTTCAGCATCATGGTTCACTAACGCCCAAGCATTCCAGTGTGCCAGACGAGGGGTTCTCTCAGGTATTGTCCAGACGACCCAATCAGATGCCAGTCCACGATACGTACGAGCAGGCGCCTATACACCCTCGGCCACAGCCAACAGAGAGACTGGAGGTGAAGGACCAGCAAGGCATGGGGAATGCTGTCAATGCAGCACAGGATCCCTTACAGCTGGCTAACAACCCACAACTGTCTGGCATTCCTACGGAAGCTCAGAGTCTCCCCCTGATAGACAGTGAGGAGAGGCTGAGACAGGTATGATTGCATTCACTGTAGTTTGTTAAAACTCTTAAAACTTTATCCGGGCTGTAGTGTCATTGAGGTTCTATTTTTAGATTTGTGTAATATTTGTTACAGTGCAACTGGAGTTGTGGAATCCTTTTGTTTGAAGTCTTCTGATCTTTTTTCTAGCGTCAGCGTATTCGGGAGCTGATTCTGAAGCAGCAACAACAGAGGAGCGCCATCCGCCAGGAGCGAGGACCGTTGGACCCTTCCGTCAACATGGCTTCTGGCACACCGAGACCCTGGCCTCAGGAGGGCCACAGCCAGCAGGGGGAGATGTTCAGTCGGCCACCACCTCCATACCCTGGACCAGGTCCAGTGAGAGGCCCTATGAGGTTCCCTGGACCCTTCCTCGGGGACCAACGGGGACCTTTCCTGAACGAGGGGCAATTTCCCAGGGCACAACATCCTGGGGATCCTAATATCCGACACCAGGGCCCAAGGTATGTTGATTAAGAAATTGATAAAGACATTATGTGATACATCAAAAAGAGTCTTGTTGGTTACCTGTACAAGGACTACATTTCAAGGATGTGTAGAATGCAGAGAGATCTCCTTTCTCTTTCAGGTTTGCATTTCCACCTGGAGGTCAAGGACCCCATGGAGGACAGGAGTTTTTTCCCAGAGGGCCGCACCCAATGCAGGATGTTCACCCCCAGATGAGGCGCTCCATGTCTGTGGACATGGCCAAGTCCATGGGAGGCAACCAGGCCGGGATGCCTCTGCACTTTCACCCTCGAGGAATGCCAGTGCAGCAACATAACATTATGGGCCAGCCATTCATTGAGCTGAGGCACAGAGCCGTTGAAAACAGGCTTCGTCTCCCCTTTAGCCCTTCAGGACCCATGCAGGCTAATATGGACCAGAGTGTCCAGCCCCAGAGGCCTCCTGGCCTCATGGGTGGGCCGGAGTTCCGATTCCCTCCAAATCAAGTCCCCAGGATGATGGACCCCATGGGTAACCAGAGTGGCCAGATGTCTGCCAGCATGGAAAACCTCCACCAGCAGTCTCAAATGCAGGGCACAGTCATGCCCAGACAGGCACCACTGATGAGATCAATGAGCCAGCCTGCTTCTAATGAGACCCAGAGTGTGGCTGGCTCCATATTGCTGCAGGGGCAGGCTGACACAGCCCCCATGACTAGTGGTGAAGGAGTAGAGGAGAAGCTGGACACGGTGGAATCAGCTGTCAAAGACCTTGAAGACGTCGAGGTGAAAGATCTGGTTGATGCTGACTTGGAGAACCTGAATCTAGATCCAGACGATGGCAAAGATTTGGACCTTGAGACAAACGACTTGCATCTTGATGACTTCCTAACTTCAGGGAAGTTCGACATCATTGCGTACACAGATCCAGATCTGGATGACATCAAGAAGGACATGTTTAACGAAGAACTGGACCTCAGTGACACTATTGAGGATCACAGTGATGCCTCAGACATCCAGAAGGCTTTGTCAGAGAAGAAAAACTCTAGCGGTGCCACAAATTCTTTCAGTTCAACATCTGGAATGGGAAAATCTGAGCTTTGCGCCAACCAGCCCTCAGCAAATATCAAACCCGAATCTTGCACCAATCAGAACTTGGCTTCCCTGCCCACCGATCAAAGGATCAAGGAGGAAGTTAAAGATGGTCAGATACCCACAGACGGGACAGACCAGCCAGAAGATGAAAGCACCAGTGCTCCAGCTCAGCAGGGGGCGCTCTCTGATTCCACCCCAGTCCTCTCTGGCCTCCTCATCAAACAGCAATCTGAGGACCGTTTGCTAAATCCCATGGGTGACTCTGTCAAACAAGCTGACAACCAACCCGACCCAAGCGAGACGTCCGTGGATGCTTTTGGAGGTGATCAGGTGCTGGACCCAAGTGATCTGACCCTGGCCCAGCAAGCCCTGTTGACTTTGGGTCAGCACGGCCAGCAGCATCGGCCCCTGCTGCTGGAGGAACAGCCCCTCCTCTTGCAGGACCTCCTGGACCAGGAGAGGCAGGAGCAGCAGCAGCAGAGGCAGATGCAGGCTATGATCCGACAGCGCTCCAGCGACTCCTTCTTCCCAAACATAGGTAACGTCACATGCAGGAGTGACCGATGGTCAATGATGGGCAAAATGCACAGTGGACATTACACAACACTGGAACTTAAGTCGCAGAAAACAACTACTACGTATTTATTTATCTTTCTATTTTCAGATTTTGACGCTATCACAGACCCTATTATGAAAGCAAAGATGGTTGCACTTAAAGGTATCAATAAAGTCATGGTCCAAAACAACATGGGAATGACACCGATGGTTATGAACAGGTAATCACGGGTTTGGGACTGACCTTTTTACGGTGTTTATAGGTAGCGAAACCTTGGCTTCAGTGTTTGTCAATTCACAGGTTTCCTCCTGCTCCGGTCACCCCATGTCCTGAAAACAGCCCCATCCCTCCTCCAGTGGTTGGACAGGTGGCAGAGCCAATAGTCAGTGAAATGTTCCATTCAGTCCTCATTCAACATGCATATACAAGCTTTTGTATGATATTGAAACACAAGGGTTTGACCAAGTTTGACTTTTTCTCAAAACCAGGATAGCAAGCTGACCTCACAGGTGGTGAGGCCTAACCCCCCGAACTTTGGACCTGGTTTTGTCAGTAAGTGGACCATATCTATAAAATGCATTCATATACACTTAGTTTTAAGAATACATGAAAATAATTTAAATTAAGGTGTTAAAAATGCATAATCCAGCGTGAAGATCAACTCTGTCTTCGGAGAGTCTGTCACTCTCTGTTGTTGTTTGTGTGCATTGATGTGGCACTTTATGTCATGTGATGTGAAGCCAAAAGGCAATTTTCCACCCTGGTAATCCACTCTCCAATATGTTTTCCTAATCAAATTAAAACTGTCTCTTAACAGACACCGCTCAGAAGGCCCAGTACGAGGAGTGGCTACAAGAGACCCAGCAGTTGCTGCAGATGCAGCAGAAGTTTCTAGAAGAGAAAATTGGCGCTCACAGAAAGTCAAAGAAGGCCCTGTCAGCCAAACAGAGGACTGCTAAGAAGGCTGGTAGGGAGTTCCCTGAGGAGGACGCCGAGCAGCTCAAACATGTCACCGAGCAGCAGGGTGTTGTGCAGAAACAGCTGGAGCAGGTAACACTCTCAGGCTGTCTGGGTTAACAATAGCACCGCAGCCACTCCAGCACACACAGTCTGTCCTTGGTCGCTTGGGTCAGTGAGAAAAGATGTCGTTCTTGCAAGTCCTAGCTGCTTGGAAAACAATGGTGGTTCATACGTTTCATGGTGCTTTTTCAACACTATTTGCTCCCGCAGATCCGGAAGCAGCAGAAGGAGCATGCAGAGCTGATCGAAGAGTACAGAGTCAAGCAGCAGCAGAGCAGCATGCCACCGTCTGGGTTGCCCGCAATGGCGGCTGTGCCAGGGATGCCCCCGATGCAGGGCCCTGTTGGCATGATGCCAGGAGGACCAGCGATGGGCCAGCCCCCTATGAACCCCATGATGCAGCAGGTGGCTCTCCATCCAGGCCAGCCAAACGCGCCACCACGCATGCCCAACGCCCCTGGCTGGCATCCGGGAACCCCCATACCCATAGCTGGCCCTGGCATGCCCATGCTAATGCCCCCACAGGTGCCCATGAACAACCCGGCAGCCCAGCCTCCTCAGATACCAATGGGAAGCCTGCCTCCACACCCACAGATGCCCATAGAGGCCCACCCCCCACAGCCCCAGCAGAAACCTGTTCAGGGAGCCAGCGGCAGCGGCGTGAAGTTTGATGACAATAATCCGTTCAGCGAGGGCTTCCAGGAGCGGGAGAGGAGGGAAAGGTTGCGGGAGCAGCAGGAAAGACAGAGGGTGCAGCTCATGCAGGAGGTGGAGCGCCAGCGGGCGCTGAAACAGCGCATGGAAATGGAACAGCAAGGCATGCTGGGGCATGACGGCAGCATGACACCTCTCTCACAGATGCCCTTCTTTAACTCGGATCTGCCACAGGATTTCCTGCTACCTCAAAGACCTCCGCAACAACACCACCAGCAGCAGCAACCTGGCCCCATGTTCCCCCAGCAGCAAGGCATGCAGCCAGGCATGGGCTCCCCCCCCGGGTCCTTCATGCAAGGTGGAGACCGACGGTCCATGATGGCCAATGGGATGATGGGCCAGGACCTGGGGCATGGTTTCGGGCCAGATAACCTTGGGATGCAGGGAGGCGGCTTTGGCCAGGGTCAACCTAGGCCGAGAAGGTTCAGTGGGCCTGGAATGATGCCCCAAATGCCAGGGGAAGGACTTCCTTTTGGACCTGACTCTGCCACTCCTCTACCCTCCAACTTTCCCGGCTCGGGCCAGTCTCTCATCCAGCTTTACTCAAACATCATCCCGGACGAGAAGGGTAAGAAGAAAAGGAACCGCAAAAAGAAGAAGGACGAGGATGCTGATTCGGTGAAGACTCCTTCCACTCCTCACTCTGACCTCACCGCCCCTCTGACGCCCTGTGTGTCCGACACCTCCTCCACACCGACCAGGAACACCCATATGTTCGGGGAGCAGGATCTGTCCAGATCCCCGTTATTGGGCTCCTCCACCCCGGTCCACTCCGAGCTTGAGAGACAGCTGTCTGGCGGTCTTTCCTCCAACATGGCCCGAGCCCAGGCTCTGGAGCAGGATCGCATCCTCAGCAACATCAAGCTGGAGCAGACAGAGGCCAGCGAGTGCCATGGCCCCCGGGACAGCCAGATGGGCTCGGGTATGGGTGCAGTGAAGGAGGAGGCCTGGAAGGGGGCCTTGTCCCCTTACCCTGCTGGTCAGAGCCCCTCACACAATGCCAAGGGGGAGGCTGGGAACGAGCTGTTGAAACATCTCCTGAAGAACAAGAGCACGCCACCCCGGGGCCTGGCCCACCAGAGGTCTGACGAGAGCCTGCGCTCAGAGGAGGAGGAGGCCGCCGACTGCAAGGCCCTGCTCCGCCAAAGCTCCATGGACAGCAATGGGGTGAGTCTGATTAGTCCTGGTGATGGCTATCTAATTCTCAGCGTGAGTCATAGCCACCTAGCGTGAGTCACTGCCACGAAGCATGACTCATAGAGCGATGACGATCCTGTCACAGCAAAATTGGTATGAGTCATGGCACTGATTATGTCAATGAGTCCTTTTTTTGTGTTTCTTCACTAATCTCCTAAAACATTAAAATATAAATCCTGCCAGAATTCAAACCTTTTGAATGATTTTACCTCAAGCAGGACTTGTTCTTTATGTCCCTTATATGCAGCATATTGAACGGTTTGCTCTGTGTTTTGTCCCCCCCTACAGGCCTTCTCAGACGGCCAACTGTCCGGCCCTCCAGAGTTTCCTGGTCCCTTGCTTCCTGAACAAGAAAAGAAGAAAGGCCGCAACAAGAGGGCCCCCAAGACAGGAGAGAAGCCCATCTCTCGCTATAAGAAGAGGAGGAAAGATGGGGAGGAGAAGAACCTGGTGCACTCCAGCACAGACACACTGATGACTCAGCTCAAACAGGTGAGGCCCCATCTGATTTGGACCTCCCATTCATCCATCTAGAAAGCAGGTACTCCAGCTAAAACCTCTAGTTTACACATGAAACGGCTGGAGCCAGAATATCCATGGTATATTTATGGCGTCAGCTGTAAAAAGAGTTGGAAACAAGCTCCCACAGTATAGTACTATATGACTATAATTATGACCCAGCAAATGATAGTGACTGTTGAACTCTTTGGGATTAGCTGGGGTTATTATTCCAAAGAATGGTATGGAGAATTATGATTATGCGATGCCTCTTATTGGTTGAATCCCTTAACAGCTGTATGCCTTTAAAAAAAAGACATTGGAACTACATTTTATACTTTCCATACAAAAATATGGAGTAGAATTTCAAGAGTTCAAATAGATCCCAACATTATGCTCAATAATTGCATAATTTTGACTTCACTGAGCGAGGAATAATGGTCGAAAATTTATGTAATTGACAATATAGACATTATAAAGCTATTTCCCTTGAAGATTCATTGAAATTAAGAACATTAACAAGACAAACTTTGCCCCTAAAACCACGTCTTCCAGCGATATATAGATATAGATACATATATATTATATATCTATATAGATATACAGATATCTATATACATATATATATACAGATATATCTATATATATATAGATATATCTATATAAATCTGTATATATATATCTATATATATAGATATATATAGATATATATACACAGATATATATAGATATACAGATATATATACATATATAGATATATATCTATAGATAGATAGATATATATGTATATATATATATACATGTGTGTGTGTGTGTGTATGTATATATGTGTATATAGTGTAAAGGAATACCAGCAGCTGGACTCACCATTAACATTTGTCTTGCACAAGAAGGCTACATATTATATGAAATACAATGCGTCCGTGAGTTGTACATTAGCCCTCATTAACATGGTGATAACTGTGCCTGGGCGCCTGTTCGGTCTCCCTCTTCCTCTTTCCCAGCAACTGTCCCTTCTGCCCTTGATGGAGCCCCTGATCGGGGTCAACTTTGCCCACTTTGCTCCCTACGGTAGCGGGCAGCTGAACGGAGAGAGCCTCCTGTCTGGAACCTTTGGGAGCGCCTCTCTGGATGGAGTCTCCGACTACTACTCCCAGCTGTCCTACAAGGTGGGTCGGAACACGGTACTGCACCCTGCTTCAGAGACGTCTGAATTACAAGTGGAAACGTCTGCTGCAGATTGATTTAAGATTTCTACTAAAGCAATACCCGCTTTGTTTGGAAATGTGTTTTGTTCAAGTCTGACATGTTTACCATGCTGTTGATGTGAGGAAAGTCTTGCTGTTTCAAGTAATGCAATGGTACACAACTGCTGTTGTGTTTGTGTGAGAGAGCGTGAGAAGGGCTGTCTGATATACATCTGCAACAGAAGGTGAAAAACACTCTTTTTCCCCAGCAGAACAACCTGAGCAACCCCCCTACCCCCCCAGCGTCGCTCCCCCCAACCCCCCCGCCTGTCAACCGGCAGAAAATGATCAACGGCTTCGCCACCACGGAGGAGCTGGCTAGCAAAGCCGCCGCCATGGGTAAACCACCACGGAGCATAGAACCGATGTGTGGCCATGCACAACGTTCTTTGGCCACAGTCTTGAGTTCCTGTGTCTGAAATCTTAAAAAGAATGAATTCCACTGCATTAGTATTATGTCTACATGCCCGTCATATCCTGCAGATTGATGACAGTGTTATCAGGCTGTGGCATAGCTCCATCACTTGTAGCCTGAGGAGCTCATGTCCAGTGTTCCTCCTCTGCACAGTGTCCAAAGGCCTGGTGCCCAAACCCTTCCACGTCCCGTTCAGGACTGAGGAGGAGCTGCTGGCCCGCGCCTTAGCCCAGGGCCCCAAGACTGTGGACGTCCCCGCTTCTCTCCCCACGCCACCCCACAACAACCAGGAGGAGCTTAGGTAACAACCGAACCACCCTCTGTAGAAGCTCTGCCATACAAATACAGTTTAATTGAATTTGTAGCAAAACTCAAAGAGGTGGCCGTGACCTACTATCAAGTACTCTTCCCTGCCCTTTCTAGGTTGACTGGTGTCACGTGACCATGCACTCACTGGCTTTAACTGATTTTCCCTCCCTGCTTTCCTCTCCTTCTCCTAGTAGCCGAGGACAGGAGCACTGCAAGGACAGGGACACACCCGACAGCTTCGTCCCCTCGTCCTCTCCCGAAAGTGTGGTCGGCATGGAGATCAGTCGATACCCGGACCTGTCCTTGGTGAAGGAGGAGCCGTCGTCCCCATGTCTTTCCCCTGTCCTCCCCATGCTCCCCGCTCCCACTGGGATAACAGGTGACAGGACAGGTGACACCTCTTTCACAGCGGCCTCTGGACCATTCAGTGTTAGATTTTCCAAGAAGAGATTACTGTTAACAGTGACTTTGCAAGACTCTATAACCTGAAAGAACGTTCTGTCCTGACCCGTCTCCCTGTGTGTACGCTCTTTTGCCTAAAGGCTCACTGACAAGGCTTCAGGACATCAAGACAGAGCCCTGCAACATGTTCTTCAGTTCTCACTCAGGGCTGCTGTGTGACTCCAAGCCTGGGCTGGTGTCTGTGGCCATCACACTGAGGCCAGCAGCAGCAGAGGTGACATGCTCTTTTACTTGCTGTGTCATGTTGAAAAAACGGAAATGCACCGGATCTATCGAGCTTATGTAGCTAGTTGTTGTGGTGTGTGTTGTCTCAAAGCAAATCTCCTTTGTACTGCATGTAACCTTTACTATCTTTTCTAGTTTATTTTCTTTATCTGTCCTCCTGATTCTAGATCCATTTTCAACAGACCTATATAGGCCCATATTGTATAAGATGCATTTTAGTGTTTGGAAAAGCCTCTGGTCAAATCAAATGAGATGATTATTATTATTATTTTCTAGCATACTGTACTTATCTATGTGTGTCCGGTCAAAAAGAAAATGGCTCAGTGGATGTAACCAGTCTACCTTTTGGCTGTTCCAGAACATCACAGGTGTGGTGGCAGCCATATCAGACCTGCTGTGCGTGAAGATCCCCAACAGCTATGAGGTCAGCAGCACCCCCGAGCGCGGGCCCCTGGCTATGCTGAGTGGCCTCCGCGTGGGCCCCCACGGCCTGGAGCACCGGCCCCCTAACGCGCTCTTCCAGGGCCGCGTGGAAATAGGGCCAGCCCCAGGGGGCCAGTCCCTCAGAGCTGGGGGCCCTCAGGGGATCATGCAGCATCAGGGGCAGCACATGCCCTTCCAGCCCCACGCTTCAGGTGAGAGGACCGCTTTTTCGGAATGCTTGTCCTTTCGGGAATTAATTTGAAAGAATCATGTCTCTTACACCGGGAGCCTTTCTAAAAGACGGGGTGATTTTTAAACCAAATTCCCCCCCACTTACACACGCACACATCCTGGGCGACATGATAAGCCATGGTTAACAATGTTTACAAACAGTCAATGTTACTGTAGACCCTGTCCGAGACTCGTGATTTGTCTTTCACTGCAAGCCCCTGTGTCTGGGGCCAGGTTTCTGACGGGTATGGTTATCGATCGTAGACAACGATCCACCTAGCTAATGAAACCAACTAATGATCCTGAAGACTGACCTCACTGCAGTGGCCCTTGCTCAGTGCTTGTCAAACTGCTCGCCCTGCCCTTAATGAATGTGGTCAGCTCGCTCAAACACTGGCCAACGGGAAAAGTGGACACCCTCATCAAGAGGCTGGTGGCTTCTAGCCCTTCTCAATTATTTGCTGTAATTTCCTCAGCTTCGAGAGGGTCCTGTAAATTAGTTTTTGTTTTGTTTTTATCTTTGAACCCAATGTGTTTCAGCTCTGAAGTAATCGTCCTTGGTTTTATCCATTTGGTCCTGGAGTTTCCCTATAATAACAATTCATGTGTATGCTCAGAATGAAATTACGTTTATACAAAGGTTAATTCATGAATTGTGTAATGGACTGTGGCTGTGTTCCAGGACCTGTCCCAGCCAGGGAGGCTCATCACAGGCCGCCCGGCAGCCCTGGTCCCAAGCCTCAGTGGTGCTGTAACTGCAAAGTGGTGGTCCTGGGAAATGGAGTTCGCAAGTCCATCAAAGACCTTCTCATACACAAACAGGTAAACCACTAGAGTCCTTCACTTCAACATTAATGCTAACCTGGTGCCTTTAGTTAGTGTCAAGTTCAATCAGAAGAGTAAATAATCAATAATAATGATGTGACTGAATATATATCTCCTTTTCTTATTACCATTATGATTCTATGAATTAGGGTCCGTATGATCCATAAAGTGTGCTGGTTCCATGCAAAAACACTGGCTGAATGTTGTCCTTTAAGAGGGATGCACAGCTCAAGCATCTATTACTGTAGAAGGGCCTCCTTCTACAGACGGGTCTGGACCTGAGGCCCACACTTCACTTCAAAGGACTTTCTAATTCACTGAGTTAGCCTGAAGGCCCACATATACAGACATTCATATGTGTATATGCTCACACACGCACACTACACACACATTATGCTTTGATTATGTAAATCCTCCTCATTGGAGTGAAATCAATCTCAGGGCAATTAGGTTGTTATTATGGGTTAAGCGCTGTGCCCCCAGACTCTGGAGTCTGCGAAGGATATTTCAACATGGGAACTAATGTTTGATGTTTATTTGATAAAACTCCCCTCTGACAGTAAATGGCGCACATCAACCAGTTTTTTTTCCATTTGAGTCTCAAGCTTTTTAGTCCACTTAACTCTCTCTCCCTTTCTCTGTCTGTCCCCTTCTCTCTTTCTCTCACTCTGTCATCCCTCCTGTCTCTATAAACTATTGCTTTCGTCTGGACTTGGCCAGGAGCAAGATCGCCAACCTCGACCAGATGAAAACCTGGTCTTCTGCAGCCACAGCTGTTTCCTGCTCTACTCTGCCTCCTCCTCCACGACAACATCCTCCTCACTGCCCCGGCCAGACGCACACACCAAGGTCGGTCCCAGCAACACCCCTGAAACAAAACCAGTCACTGAGATGCGAGATGCGGCCACACTAGTAGGTGAATATATTCAATGGATGACTTTGTTTCCTTTCTCCTCCTAGGACTCTGTGTCTCTCCTGCCAGAGTGTGAGCAGAAGGAGAGCCTGTCCAAAGCCCAGCACCAGTACAGCAACAACATGTCCTCCCTAGACGTCCACTGCCTGGCCCAGCTGCAGCCCAAACACTCGCCGCCGCCCACCCCTCCCATCCCCTTTCCTTCCGCCAGCGATGCTCCCAAGGCCGAGGCCAAGTCGGACGCCATCAAGGTGACAGTGAAGCTCAAGGCACGGCCTCGCCCCCACCACCATGCTCAGGACTCCTGGCACCAGGGGAAGAGACAGAAGGGCCTGCGCTGGAGGAAGTGGAGCATCCAGGTGGTGGTGCCCAGGGGGAACTCCCAGCTTCCGGACGAGGACAAGATCGATGAGCTCCTGCGGAAGCTAGGCGCCTCCCTGCGTCCCTCGGCCCTGCTCCGCGACCAGCGCCGCTGCTGCTTCTGTCACCAGCTGGGGGACGGTGTCACCGACGGCCCCGCCCGGCTCCTCAACCTGGACCTGGATGTGTGGGTGCACCTCAACTGTGCCCTGTGGTCCACCGAGGTGTATGAGACCCAGGCAGGCGCCCTTATCAACGTGGAGCTGGCCCTGCACCGCGGCCAGGCCGTCCGCTGCGCCTTCTGCCAGCAGGTGGGCGCCACCAGCGGCTGTCACCGCCTGCGCTGCACCAATGTGTACCACTTCACCTGCGCCCTGCAGGCCCATTGCACCTTCTTCAAGGACAAAACCATGCTGTGCCACGCCCACCGGCCCCGCGGCACCACCGGGCAGGCTCTGGAGCACGAGCTGCGCTGCTTCGCCGTCTTACGCCGCGTCTACGTGCAGCGGGACGAAGCCAGGCAGATGGCCAGCGCGGTGCAGAGGCCGGAGCTGGGTTACACCTTCCGTGTGGGCAGTCTGGTGCTGCACGCTATGGGCCAGCTCACGCCTCAGCAGATGGCAGCCTTCCACTCTGCCACCGCCATCTACCCGGCCGGATACGAGGCCTGCCGCATCTACTGGAGCATGCGCCACGGCAACCGGCGCTGTCGCTACGTGTGTGCGGTGGAGGAAAAGGAGGAGCGACCGGAGTTCACTATCCGAGTCATTGAGCAAGGCTACCAGGACCTGGTGTTGGCCGACTCAACCGCTAAAGGTTTGGAGCGTCTGTTTGTCTCTGCACCTGTAGTCAGCTTGTGCGGAGCGGAAACAAACAAATTGATGAAAGACATCACATTCGATTGTTTAAAATATAAAAAAAAGTACTTCTGTGTCAATATCGATTCATTGAGTTGAAGAGTTAACCAACTTCATTTGTGTTTTTCTTTTTTAGAATGAATGTTATTTTAACAGTGGGGCCTCATTTCTAAACGCTTTGTGCGCACAAAATCAGGCATAAAGGACTTTCTAAGAAAGCGTTGAGAACCTGACTAGACTGCTGCCCTTCACAGTCTTTGGTCCATGCGTACAGACGCAGGGAAATCAGAAAGAGACTGAGACCAGAATAACTTGAAAAGTTTAAATGATTTCTTGTAATGAATACAGAGACGCTTTTGCTTCAGAGAGTTTGATTGGGAATCCTACTTAACTGGAAACAATTCTTGCATGTTACGAAGAGGAAGAAAGTGAACTGTACAACAAAACGACCACAGAGCCTATTCCGGTTTTGATGCTTTAGTCAGGCAGACAGGAGGTTATAGTCATCTTGTGTTGGTTGCACTGATCTGTCCGTGTGAGAATGGCTCTGTCATAGTCAGTTCCAGTCAGGATAATTTACCACACCTGAATGTGTTAGGATCTGACGCACTTTACGTCATGCAGTCATGGTTGAATATTAACGGGAGTGTGTTTTAATTGTTATTAATAGGTGCCTGTGAGTGTTAAAGGGTGGGAGAAAACACTTGCTTTGCACCACATTTCATGTTGATTGTCATTTATATAGAGAATCTGGTGCGGGTCTTGCATGCACACAAACTAGAACTACCAATCTGTAATCGAATTTAGAATGTACCAATATTTGACACATCATAAATGGAAATGCTGTTCAAACCTAACCATGTTTGTCCTCCGTGGCTGATGTTCCCAGGAGTGTGGGACAAAGTCCTGGGCCCTGTGGCTGAGAGGAGGAACACATCAGGAACTCTGAAGCTTTTCCCTGTTTACCTGAAAGGAGAGGACCTGTTCGGACTTACCGTCTCCGCTGTCACAAAGATCGCAGAATCGGTTTGTACCTGGTTTCGTTGTTTGCTTTTCCCGAGTAATATGACAAAACGTGAATGTGTTGCATTCTCGTTGTACCGGTGAAGTTGCGGCTAAGATGTGAACACATTTGGTTTGGTTGCAGCTACCTGGGGTGGAATCCTGCAAAAGGTATAACTTCCGCTATGGACGCAACCCTCTGATGGAGCTACCCCTGTTCTTCAACCCTGCCGGCACA
Organism: Plecoglossus altivelis; assembly: GCA_036571765.1. Lineage (NCBI taxonomy): Eukaryota > Metazoa > Chordata > Actinopteri > Osmeriformes > Plecoglossidae > Plecoglossus > Plecoglossus altivelis. The sequence continues at coordinate 1,219,359 of BROE01000001.1, forward strand.
GCCCGCGCCCAGTCCCGAACCAACTCCACCTCCACCTCCCTGGTCATAAGGTGCAGTATGGAGAGAGACCTCTACAGGCTTTCAAACTCACTGAGGGTTCCACAGAGGGTTATACCTCTAGAATTCCCAAGGCAAATTCTTGCCGTTTTGGTTTGGTAACTCTTCCTTCCCTGTCCTAACCTCCAGGCCACAGACCGTATCCCCGCCCACCAGCTCCAGGTCCAATCAGAATGCGGCCCAGGGTGAGGGCGGGGCCCCTCACGCCAAACCCCCCACGGTGCACCCCAGGTCCTCTCAGTACCGCTGGATGAAGAGCGAGTGGCGGACTAATGTCTACCTGGCCCGCTCTCGCATCCAGGTGAGACACCTCATCGCTCCACCTCGGCAGGTTTGAGAAGTTGCCAACCACGATGCATTTTATGTCTGGGTCTCCTCGATGGCTCACCGGGCAAGCGCTTGTACAACGTAGGCGGAGGCTATACCACAGCGGCCTGGGTTCGAATCCAGCTCAGACCATGTCCCGCACTTTGTCCCCTCTTTCGCTCCTCAACATTTCCTGTCATCCTTCACCGTCTATTAAAGCACAAAATGGTCTAGAAATATGTCACAAGTCAACCAGCTGATGTGAAGTACATACTTCTTATGTATATGTGTGCAGTAACTGTGAATAAACAATAATGGACTTCTCAGGGTCTGGGACTGTTTGCCGCCAAGGACATAGAGAAGCAAACCATGGTGATTGAGTACAACGGAACCATCCTCCGAAACGAGGTGGCGATCAGGAAGGAGAAGATCTACACAGCACAGGTGAGCAACTAAGGAGCCTTATCTGTCACCATCAGGCCACAACGGGTCCCGTAGAGGCGCTCATTGTCTTTATCTGGCCATTTTTCAGAATCGGGAAGTGTTCATGTTCCGCATCGACAGTGAACATGTGGTCGACGCCACTCGTACAGGTGGCTTAGCCAGGTAAGGAACAGCTTTGAGTGGAGCATGTCCATGTCAGCACGCTCATGACACTGCCTGTGTAGTGGACGGTGTCATTTGAATGTTGTGCGTTTGCGATTCTAGGTACATCAACCACTCTTGCACCCCTAACTGTGTTGCTGAGAGGGTCACCTTCGAGAGAGGCTATAAAATCATCATTGGCACCAGTCGCAGAGTAGAGAAGGGAGAGGAGGTGAGTTCGTGTTTCTTTCCTTCACTTTTTTTTTTTTTTTTCCTACTGTTCTTTATTCGCAGAGACGCATCTCTCAACTGTGCACTCTATTCTTTTCCAGCTGTGTTTTGACTACAAGTTTGACGCTGTGGAAGGCCAGGACAGGATTCCCTGCCACTGTGGAGCAGCCAACTGCAGGAAGTGGATCAACTGACAAACAGATACATAACAGGACACTTAAACACAAATGCATTCCATGCCAATACTCTGCCCTGGGAGAGGAAGGGTTTTCACACTAACATCAGGCTCAGGCCTGTTCATCCTGAGTCCCGCCTTAGGAGTTACAAGCCGGTATAGTTGAGAATGCTAGAAGGACATAAGAGGATGTGACTTGTGCCATATGTTGCAAGCTCTGCTTCATTCAGACAATGTTGTGTCTGTCAGCGTGTGTAAGATGTACATAAGGCGCAGAATCCACCAGCGAATGAGGAGTGAGCACTGTGCGGGGCGCGGCCTTATTGGTTATTAAGGGCAGGCCCTTTTGTTACATACTATCAATGTGTACCATATGACTAAATGTAGACATCACTGAATGGGGAATGTACAGCAATGACTACCACGAAGGGAAAATTAACTTGCACTAAAAAAGAGACAAATACACACACACAACTTTAAAATACTTGATTCCATGAGTCAGTTTTATTATAGGTTTCTTGTCATGTGATTTGAGTGGAATTGGAGAGGACGTTTTGTATTTATTGAGTGAATGAATTTTGTTCTCAAAATTATGAGACGTTGAAAGAGGACTGAACCGCTATTGCTTTTTGAAGATTAAAGACATGCTGTTACTTTTTGTATAAATGTAAATGAAGAAGAATATAGGAATAACCGACCAAATACTACCTTAACCTTGTTGATGTTTGGGATGTTTTTGAACTGCTTTTATTTCATTTGTCATTGAAATTTATTTAAGATGGACATTATGATTTCAGTTTGAGAGTATATATTATGATTATTCTGTACAGAATTTGTAAAATAACCACAATAATTCACAAAGGTATTTTTGTTGTAATAAAAGTATGGTATTGTAGTGTAGTGTTTTGTGATTTACACGTACTTTGACCACTTAAGAAGAAATATTTTTGTTGACTAACGTGGTAACAAGTTATCGCTTAAAGAATCTAACTCTTCTGGTGTAAGAGGACATTCTGATGTATTCGCTGTTAATCAGGTTTGATTTTCTAGAACTGTGAATTAGGTTTTAAGCCACCCAAACACAACTTTTAATTTTTTAACCAGAATAGCCTAGGAAATCACCATGTTGTCCTCTTGTTTTTTTTTGTTTTTTTTTCAATTTTTACATAGAAATTATGTACAGTTGTCCCATTACATCGTTGACCATTTCAGATGTGTGAAATTAAGGTTTGAGTAGGGGGAGGGGGATACCCCCCACACATACAAACAAAATCATGATTTGTGGGAAAACTTGTTTGAGACAGTAGGCGGTGCTACATTTTCAATGGAGATGGCATTCTACTTAATCAGAAATCCATCTTACACAGACTCTTCACAAGTGACAAATGGAAGAGGTTTTGCGTGCACAATTTCAAGTTGACTGCATAATTTTGGAGACAGTCTTAGAACTTGTAATGTATAAGGCATGTATTTTTTTAACTTTCCGAATACTCAATTGTATATATTTTCTCAATGAATGGTTGTAACAAAATTGTTTCTTGGATATTTTTCTTCTTGTATTATATGACATCATCCTGCCAGTGTGTTTGTGCTACATTTTTCTTGGTCTTGTAAAGTAGTCTAAAATGTTTTTGGAAAAATGCCTTTTGAAGTGTACAGAGTAATATGAGGATTGGAGTTTGTGGAATTGAATTTAGAAACATTTACAAAAATAAACTATTTTACATCTTAACGCGTTTTGTGTTTTTCACAAACTAGAAATAGTCTCCTGACAGAGGGATAGCCGACGACGTATGGGCAAGATACTCTTGGGAGACATCTACTGGGCAAACACGAAACTACTGTAGACTACTGTAAATGTGCTGTACTGCTGTTGAAAGATCGCTCATCGCGACTGACCGACATTGACGTTGAATACACCCCAAAGGTAACGCGCACTTAGTGTAGGCAACACTTCCTGGTGAATGAATCATTTCTTCAATTTCGTCGGAGCCGTAGAACTGAAGTTAACAACTAGCCTGTATTTCAGATAAAGATTAACCATGCACTTTGAAAAATTAACGTCCGTATTGTTGAAATGAAAGAAATCTGAACATCTAACTTGATCCAGAATATGGGAAGCACCGTGATGGAGTCCAATAAGGACTCAAAGAAAACGCCAAAGAAAAAACGAACGCTGCGGATAAACATGCAGGTAAATACATTATTAACAGTAGGCCTACCGGTAACAGCTATATTTCAATAGTTCAACATAGTTTACAGATAAGGATTATGTTGATATTACAATGCGGACATTGTGCAATGTTACGGTATGCGCAGTTGCGTAAATACGCCATAGTACCTTTATTTGAGCATCAGTATGCTACATATACTCTCTATTTCGAAACTCGTTTTTCATGTCAAAGTTTTCAGCTCCTCTAGAGTGTATGCAACATGACGTGACACAGTACGACATACTACATTTCCCTCCATGGAAATTGACAGCAGAACAATCAATAGACCAACAATCAGCTTGTGGTTCTGCGATGGACTCCGTTGTAGAAGCTTGTCTAAATACTTAATTTGCACAAAGCTGACATTCAAACAGACCAGTGTATAGTGCTGTCCAAGACATATTCCTTCTGTTTTAAGGTCCTTAAAAAACCAAAGGGTTGATAAAAATATGTTTCATCGTCCTAAAACAGTATTACATTAAGTTTTCCCCCCATTCAACACAGCCTTATTGTTCTCTGTCAGTTGTGCATGAAGAATTACAACCTTCAAAAGGATCGTAAATTGTTCCTTCGACGAAAGAGTATGCCTTTACGCATGCTGCTAGAGACATCATGTTTACCAATGTCTACAGAAAAGAGGAAGGCAAGGAAACATCTGGTGGGAAACATGAAGCTTTGAAAAAACACTCAATCATGAGTCATTGCGGGTACAGTTACCCTGGGCAACTACAGTCCAGATTTATTAGATTTGGTTAAATTTTTCCCTTTCCATATTTCTGTCAAATTGAGTTTATTTTTGATTGGGTTCGTGGGTTCGCTCAATCATTCCCCCAGAAAGGAGATAGAAAGACAGATAAACATGGGATATTCAACCAAATATTGAAATTGTGTTAGTCAAAATAAACTTTCCTTGAATATAAATACACTGGATGAAAAGGTATCATTATTGTCATCAGTTTATACTGTGCATCACATGCTTACTGTGGAAGACACCCACAGTATCTGAGACATAACATTCTCTCAGACTTGGCCATCGACCAAACATTTAAAAACATTTCACCTTTCTATCCTATCATCCAGAAAGGTGTGTTAGTGCAAACAAATGACTTTTCTTGCTGCAGGTTGCAACACTAATGCAAATGTAAATGACATGGGTTCAGTTGAATTCTTTGAACTTTATTTAGCCAGCTCAACTCCTGCTGTTCTGGTCAAGGCGTGATCGCAGGCGTATTCATCCGTCAGGGTGAACTACATGCCAGAGGCAGATTGTAAGCACAGATAACATCGACGTTTTGCCCCACCTTCCCCACAAACCAAAAGAAAAACATTTGACCAACCCAGGTTGTTAACGATGTCGCTCCCATTGCTTGTTGTTAGAAAAGCGTTGCTGCCTGTCATGACTTGCATACCATAAGGTGTAAATACTGCTATTTCCTGCATCAGAATGATCTCCATCCCCCCCCCTCTCTCTTGTCTCTCTCGTTCTGTTTGTGCATGTAGGACTTCAGTGCTTTTACTTCACCCCAGCTAGACTGTGAGACTGAAATCTCTGACAAGGATGGCACAAGGAAGGTAAACTATTTGTTGTGTTATATGTGCTGTTGAGAACTCATCGTTTGGCCTGTGTCTCCTCAACGCTTACAGCATCTCACTGTTGGCCTGACAGGGTTTTTTTCACCTCCTGCAGGCGTACTGGTGATTAGACGAGTTCAAAGCTCTTTGTCTTGCATTTTCATGCAACCCTCCCAGACTCCCTAATGATAATAACCCACCCACTCTGGCTAGCCAGGGATCATGTACAGGAAATGTATCATGGTAATGCATTCTTCCTCACAGTTTACTGTGTTGACGGTCTGAGTTAACATAATCCTGTCTCAGGACCCAATTTTGTCTCAATAATCTTTTTTGAGTATTTCCCATGGTTGAACTCCTCCCTATTTAAAGTTGTAAAAGAAAACACCCGTGTTGTGTGGGCTCATGGAAGAATTTGATTGGTTCTCCAGATAAGCCTATTTTGTTGTTGTTGTTTTGCTTGCCTATACACGGTGTAAGCACAACCCTCGAGAGAGAATGAGATGGAAAAAAAGATGAGTTACAATCTGGTTTGGACCTCCTCAGATTTGGGATTGGCTCAAAAGAAGTGTGCTCAAAGCAGGGCCAGGCTTAAACTATAGTACATAATGGTAGCTCACTATGAGAACAGAGTTTAGATCCATTTAAACATTATTGACTAAACACTTGAGTGTAATGATATGTGAGCTAGAGAACTTAATTGAACGTAATTATGATTTAAACAACTCTGGGACCTTGCCCTAATGCTTCATTGTAGAGTAGACTTGCCCATAACACTCGATAGTTATACCAAATCACTCCTTATCCACAGTGTTTTTCTCAGTATGTGGTGGAAGCTCCTGTCTCAATAGCTGTTTTCACAACATACTGCTCAAATCATATAGTTTAATATACATATTATATGCCATGCTAGTAGGTGCTACTGTATTCATTAGGGGGGTCTGCAGTAATGTTTTCACATACTTTCTAAAACACGAGGCAACCCAACTTACAGTATATACACTATGCAGGTACTAACCCATAATGCATACTTTTGTCTATTTAAGGCACCGTTTTCACATATTATAAAACATCTCACATACACAAGAATGTCCCCTTCTATTGGCAGATTGACTTAGAATTCAGACACAGCCTCTGACATCTTTCTGTTAAATATATCATTTGGACACCCTTCCCAAGGGTTATTATTTGTAGGTGGTTAGACTGTATGCCTTGTTTTGTTTTCAGTGATGAAGTGAGCCACATAGTGAGCTGGAACTAGCTTGAATCTGTACATAACATTAGCCATATAGACAGCACGTCCTGTAATATTGCGCTGCATCAACGTGATTAAATAGAGTGCAGCTCTGTTCCTCTGCTGTTGGACTACGTTTTAAGCTTGGCAGACATAATGGCAGCTTCTGGCCAAGATAGCAAAAGTGTCCGTCCCTTTGAGCAGTGAGGACTGAGAGGTCAGTAACAGCCTGTCTTGTCGACCAGCTGGACAGCTAGAGGACAGACACGGTGACCCTCTGACATCATACGTAGGCTGACATCTCACCAATGACCAGCACCCCTCATCAAGTCCCACCAAACCACCAACCCCCAGCCTGCGTTGCACCATTTCTGGGTAGTTTTTAGCTACCCACCCGTCCTTTGATGAGCATTGATACTGTGGAAATGTTTCCATCATTAGTATCAATATGAATACAGAACTTCTATACTCCACTACACCCCCCGCCCCCGACCCTTTTCCTTTCTCACACTCTGACTCTCTCTCTTTCAGAGTCAAGTCAGTCGCTCTGCAAGCCCAAGTAAAGGACTGTTTTTAAGGGATTCCACCAGTGCTAACCAGGCCTCCAGGCTTGATGCTGTTCCCCCCAGGACCAGCCCTGGCTCCCCTAAAACCGTTTTCCCCTACCGGTCCCACCAAGAGCCATCTCACCAGGACTCATCACCCAAGTCCCCCCACCGACTGAGCTTAAGTGGTATTTTCCGCTCTTCGTCCAGCTCTGCTCCAGCCAGCATGAAGTTATTTTCAAGAAATAAGAAAGGTAAGCATCTTGGAGCAAAGCATGCTATTGACAGGCTGCCAGTTTAGCAGTTCACTATGACATCACAGTTTACAAGAGTTTGAAGAGACATTTTGTTTCTGTACTGATACACCTCTTACAAAACTGAATTTGACACATGATGAATGTACAAATAACTCTTATAATAGTGACAGTCAAACACCGTGCACATACTAATCACCCCTATCCTTCGGACATCTGAGGTAACTAGGGTTTCCTGTGACCTACATCACATGCTTATTGCTTTACTCAGAGACTTCTGTTATGATACAGACATCTGTTTCATTTATAAATGAATACATATGATAGTGAAAAGGACTTGTTTTGTAGTTTATATTTGAGCATTGCCTGATGTAGGCTGTAGGTGGCAGTACAGTCTCCTGCTACAGACACAAATCATGAGTTCAAACCTTTGTCCAATTATAGAACAAGCAGTAAGAGGGGCCGGCTTTGTTCAGTTATGACTCACTTTGAACATCCTGACTGTGTAAGCACTCTAACGTCCTACCAAGGATGTTTCCTAGGAGAAAACACAAGTGCAAAATTAGGTTGGGGAAGGTAGTCGAATAAAATACTGAAAATACAGTACACTTTATTTGGTGAAAAGCATTCTTCAGCATACCAAAATTTGACAATTAAAGTAATCTTGTTTTTTGTTCAAATACTGGCCTTATCCAATCCAAAAAGTAAAATACAAATCTAAAGGAGATATAACGAAGAATTTACCCATTTCTTTATTACCGTAGGACATACCTATTTCCACTCACTAAATACATGGCAATAGATAAGATTAGCACCTGTACTCAGTTACAGTAGGTTCATATTATGTGTCAGGTGCTATGATGGAAGCAGCCATGTGCTGCTACACAATACAACTTATCGCTTTCTCAGGGCAATAAAGTAGAAGAGAAACAAGGAAAAATGTTAATGTCCCACATTCTTCATCACTCAGCCTTATGATTATCAAACTACTTCCTCCAGGAGCAAGACAATGAGACGTTTGCATACAAAGAGAAGCTTGTTTTACTTGTTATGCTCCTCTGGTTGTGGACAGATTAAACTACATCCGTTATCCTTTTAGGACTGAACATATCTAATGTCATAAAATGAGGCGTGATTGCACACAAATTATATTGTTATTTAGTTGCGCATGGCCAATGTTTTGGAGACCTATTTTCAAACCAAGTATACTGTAGATCCCTGCTAGAATAGAGACCTTTTGTGTTGAGCTAAGTGGGTTTCATACTTAATACTCCTTTGTACGTGGGTAGTTGTTTAATACCTAATGACACCTGATCCTGTTCTTCACCAAAATACTCTACCTCCACTGGAATCAGTAACTGAAGAAGTGAGTCACTATCCTTGGCTCATGTTGACCTATTCTTCTGAGGAGGCTTAGAGGGTGGAGCAGAGTAGTTTAGGCCACATTTATAGCCCTCTGAGAGATGTCAGTATGCTGTGTTTTCTACCAGTGTCCTTGTTATTTCCCCAGCTCTCTACAACACCGTTACTGTTTACCTTGAGGGTTTTCCCATCAAGCATATTTGTTAATGAAGTGTCTGTATTTGCAGTATCCCACAGTCACCACAAGGGCGCACTGCAACCTGAAGCTGTTCATCGCAACTGTTGAACCACATCTACGAGAATTTAACTACATTTCCTGTAATATTCCCATAGGTGAATAATCAAAAAAGATAATTTGAAAAAGGGCTTAATAGTGTTTAACATTATCTTAGTATACAGTGGAATGTCAGACTCATATTGGCCTTAAATACAGTAAGTGTAGAATGTCTCTTTATTCATAGCTATTCCAAACAAGCCCATTTTCCAGTCTGGACATTGTCACAACACACCATGGAGGACAACTGAAGCTCCCATCATGGCCTTATCAGGAAGTGACCACACTTTTACCAGGCTCTTCACACAAATAGGCACGCTCTTCTATCTCCCTCATTCTTTCCTTCTCTCTCCCTCTCATTCTCCCTCCCTCTTTCCCTCTTTCTTGCTCTCTTTTTCTTGCTCTTCCTTTTTGTCTGTCTGTCTATCTGTTACCCTCTTTGTCTCTATTTTTTCTCTCTCTCCCTTTCTCTCAGTCTACTTTCTCTGTCTTTGTCTCAGTTGTGCATGTGGACAGTAAATAAAAGAACATTGTAGTTCACCCAGTTCAGCTGTTCATTCACAGAACAGGACCCGTAGAAGGCAGCATTCAGAGAAAGAGATGGTCTGTAAGAGAAATGCTTATATAAGGGAAAACAGCAGAGGTGTGTCTGCCTGAGGGGACTTTGTATCAGTTTTTTATTAATCCTTATTACTGTAAGTACTCTAAAAACCCATTCACTTCATATTTGACGTAAAAGCTAATTTAATCAAGGGTTTGGACTGGTAGTCACTTCACAGAGCCTTCAAATAGGAGAAAAAACTTGACATACTGAAATGTAAGGGGTCAAAGATGATTGTCCTCAATCAGAATTCAGATGCACACTCCCCAAAACTGTTCATCGACATGTTTGGGTTTATTTGGTGTCATTGCGTTACACCAGCGCAGAAGTCAGGTGGCAGCACAATCGATGGCGTCTGTTCTCTGTGCTCGCTAACTGGGTCATCTGCTGGGGGGCAAGCAGGAGTGAGGGAGGAACTGCATGAAGCCTGTCTGATCAGCTGACAGAAGACGGGATCACCCGGTCAGCTGAGGTGGTTCTGGTCTCAGCACTCTGTAAAGGTCAGTCTCCCTGAGTTACAGCGACCAGAGACCAAGAGGGTGGCGAAGATGTACTGTGGATGTCTGACCTTTATCTATATTTGTTTCCCTCTGGTCATTCCAGGGGGCGACCCTTGGAGGATTTCTGTTTGAGAAGGTTAGGCTCCAGGATTTCAAGAAATTGAGCGTGAGTGTTTGAGTGTGTGTCACTGATTATCCTCAGTCAGGGAAGTGGGGCAGGGAGGTGGAGGGAAGGGAAGGGGAGGGGTCAGCAAGCGGGCTGTGACAATTGTGAACGTTGGCTTCCCTGCCTGGCCTCATTGACATGCGAGCTATATTAGAGACATGCCACCCACAGCTGCACTTGACAATTTACAGCACCGACGCCACAGCGCAGAACACTTCACAGAGAGAGAGAGAGAGACAGACAGACAGACAGACAGACAGACAGACAGACAGAGAGTGAGCGAGAGAACAAGAGGAGTGGTGTTCCGCACTTATTTGCATCAGTGCAGGGACCTTTCACGGACGGCGAGTTGAAACGTCACCTTTCATGCTTTCCATGTCTTCCTCGACAAGTGTGTGAGCAAACACAGACGTCAGCCCTCTGCCAGAGGAACATAACATCTTGGGAACATCCTCTGGACAAGCTCCGACACTCTCCTGGAGAGAAGCTTTTTGCAACTGGCCGGTCATTCGATCCATCCAATAGTAGGAATATATCTGCAAAGGAAGACCGTGTCTGAATGTCAAAATTCATGGAAAAAGAGAAGGCTTGGGGAAATTGCAATCATTAACACAAAACAACTCACAAAGGCTATTCTGTCCAGATTGGACTGTCTGACAGCCATATTCGTCCAGGACAGGATCACCACAATCCAGAGGACCAGACCCTGTGTAACCCCACAACAACCTCAGACCTACCTCGTGGTCAGTGAAGTAAAGAATAACTTTTTCGCAGCTTCGGGGTTTCCGCTGACCAAGACAAGCTTTATTGACTCTTTTACAGTTCCTCCAACTATGATTGAGTCACGCTAACCCATACTGTGGTTGTACCAAGGACCAGAGCAGTGCCCTCCCAGTGGCCCTTGGATGGTCATGATCATATCTGGACTCAGACCCTCAACCCGCTGCTCTCCATGAAGAGGTTCGGCAGCCTGAGGAGGAGCAAGAAGCGCAAGGAGCAAGATGGGTTAGCTGCAAGGCGTCAGTCCGAGCCACCATGTCTACCTGGTAATGATCCGTGCTGTTTACATGACTCATCAGTCTGGGCCTATAAACTGAATCAGGGAACAGGTTCAACTTATTAGCAAAGTCCCGGAATTTATTCATAACTCCCACTGTTCAGTCATCCAAGTCATCAAGTGATTTGAGCAAGTTGTAGGTTTTGTTGAAAGAGATTAATACATCTGTGCTTTCCTGGGTGATGAGTTCTGTGGAACCATATCCATGTTGTATACACATAGTAACTGGGGTATGTCTGTCTGTGGGTTCTTATTTGAGTGTTTTACTGCTGGCCGTGGATTCTTCGTTCTCATAGTTAACCCCTTTGATCCAGCCATGGCTCTCGTTTCACTTATGCAACACATTCTCTGGAGGCAGATACAAAAACTTCTACATACTCTGTTTATGAGAATACATGAATGAAGGCAAAACTTTATGAGTGGTATGTCCATTGTCATGCAAATTTTAAGTCAATCTTGTTTGTATTTTTAAAAACTAAATACAGGGTAATATTTTCATGTGTAATCTAGTCAAAGCGTTCATCTAATGTCTTTTATTCCTGTCTTACTGAGTTACTGCTGTATTTTGAAACATGAAACTTAGTTCGAGCAGACAAGTTTACAGAGGCCTCTCTAGAGCCACGGAACAACACTGCTATGGTTTTGATTGAAACTTTGCAGATAACTTCACATTGCTGCATTTAGACTAGGCCTGACCCCCAGAGCACCAGAGATGAGGTGGGGGAGAGAAAGGGGGAGGACATGGTCCTGTTAGGCCAGGTTAGCCCATATGTGGCTCGGGGTTAGTGACAAGACCACCATTAGTACTCTCCAACACCAGTCTTCTGAACTTATGCACAGTATTGGTAGCAAATTGTTAAATCCACACTGTAGATGGATAGATCAATCTTTTTATTTTATTAGTTTATTAGATCCGGTAAGAGTATTGATGAGTAATTCCTGTTCCCACACTTGAGCAGTACCTCAGTGCTGGTGTGGTTCTACATTGTCACTAATTTAGAACTCTTTTAGATATAATTAGCACACAGGTTTAAAGTAGTGTATCCTCCTTAATTACTGGATGTAGGAAATATCTCTCTTTGGAAAAGTCTCAGAACAAGATTACTGTTATGACTTCCATGTAGGTGACTATTTTGAGGCTCGGTTTCCGATGGTCCATGTAGATTCCTGTAGATTTTAGTTTGTGTATTCAGTGGTGAAGTGTAGCTTCAACCCTGTTGGTCTTACTGCTCTATTCTCCTTTGTCTTCACTTTTACACAGTACTTTGTTGGTATTTGTGATCATGCTTTTGCTCATTTAATGAGTTATTGTTGGGGGCTCTATGTCTGTGGTGTGTGTGTGGGTTTTATCTCCTCCGGTGGAATGTGCCAGAACAGCGGGGCTAAAATAAGAAGCCAACACGACGGAAGAAAGGCAGGATCAACAGGGACTGGTATGAGCCAGCTAAATGTCAGAAGATAGTGACGAATGCTGGACAGGGTAGATGCAGAGTTTTTGTGTGTGTGTGCGTGGGTGTGTGTGTGTATGTATGTTTGTTGAGTGTTTGTGGGGTAAGGTACAAAATCTCTGCGTGTCTTTGCACATAAAACAGGTGTAGTGGACTGGTGTTTCTTGACACACCGATGACGCCAATGTTCATTCAGGGGCTTGGAAGGGAGTGAATGGGAGATGAACATTTTGGCACACAGAAGTAGGGCGGAAGAAAAGAAAAAAGAAAAAAAATATGGTATTACAATCTCTATTCAGGGCTGTTTGAAATGCAGACCATATTGTATACAGCTCAGGGAGAAGGCAGCAGTCTTCAAAATATGTCAGGCCGTGGAGTGTCTTGTGTCACCCTACGCTGTCCGAGGCTGTGACGCCATGACACTTGATGCTCAGGGACATGTGAGGCCTGTCATGTGACCCACAGCCCCCACCTGACACTGCCAGAATGAGAGGCTGCCTCTCAAGCAACTGTCCAATGGACTAAAGGATTCCACAACACCAATGTGACTAGAGAACCATAGGAATGGACTCTTGTTTAAGTGTATTGGAACTTTTGTTCTGATTGTTTGCTTGTTTTTTTGTTGCTGTTCATTCAGGGAGTGGGGGTGATTGAAAGAATTTAGGGAGGATATATGTGAGAATATTTTATTGACATGATTTAAATACCATCTTTGTTTCTATACTTCTAATATTCTCATATTAGTTCTAGCCATCTTAAAAAGGGGGTGCGAGGAGAGAAAATGTATAATAGAAATGTCATTCAGTTAATATATGCTAAACGTAACATACGTTTGAACATGGGTGATACTAAGGTAAAAGTAAGTAGCTGAGTACAATGTGATCTTGTGTGTGCTGGGTGGCTCTCTTAAGAGTAATGGCAAATCATGACAGAGGGCTCTTTCCACTGCAATCACCTGTCAAGAGGTTTCGAGTTCCCTGCAGATCCAAGCGTCTGTCAATGCAGTATCACTCTCTCCCATTGGCTCCTTGTCAATATCCAAGGCTCTCATTGAGACCCTGAGATAAATTACATATGTATTCTTGTGGCCACCCTTGCTTTAGTGTTAATAACAACACACACACAACTATTCTTTGGTCCTATGACATTCACAAGATTGCTAACCCTTTGTCTCTCTTGTTCTTGTCTCTGTAGTCTCAGGACTCTCTTCCTCACCCACCACCCCCACACAGGCCCCCAGCCAGCCCCTGTTCCCTCCTGAGGTCCACCACAGCACCCCCGAGCGCCTAGATGTCCGCGTTTGCTCCCGCTCGCTCTCTTCCCCCCCGGACGCAGCCTATCACCTCAGCTTGCCCACCAAGCCCCCCATTCCCTCCTCTAGTCCTCTGCCCAACACTACCTTACAAGTAAGTTATAAACTATGCATGGGTGTGTGTGTCTCTGTGTGTGTGTGTGTCTGTGTGTGTGTGTGTGTGTGTGCGTGTGTTTGCATGTACTGTTTATGTGTGGGTGTGCTTTTATGGACAGTTTGTGTGGGTGTGTGTGAAATCTCCTATGTACATAAGTGAGTCATGCTCTACTGACTTTCTACCTCAAGGTCATACCTTTTCTTGGGTTTAATAAAGGAAAGTACCTCCTGAAGTGAGGCTTATGAAGCGTGTGTATGTGTATTATCCAGCGAGGCTTGTGTGGCCATACACAGTGTTAGCTCTGTTTACACCATCTGCTCTATCAGTTTGACTAATGAAACATCTCAACAGACCTTGGTGGTCTGACTGGAAGCCATTTCTGTCCATTTCACAAGTGTGTGTGTCAGACTGGACAGTAGGGAAGATCCCCTGTTGATAATGTTGTTCATTTTCCAGGGTTCACCACAGCAGGTCAATAATAGTCCGACATTAGCTTAGACCTATTATTCCTGAAAGAGACGCCGATTCATGAAAGCGTATCCAGATAGAGCTCAGCCTGCCCGTTTGAGCTGTGAGCCACTTCACCTGGAAAGTCGAAATTAATATTTCATTACAACCTTGTATTTTCCTTGATGTAAATGACCAAGTTCTCATAGTTGAGAATAACCTTGATCCCTCTAGTCTTATGATAATGTCCCAATAATTTGAGAGATGAGTTTCTGTCAAATCCATCAGGTAATGAAATACCTGTAATGAAATGCTGCCCTGTTGCAGATTTATGATTAGTTGCCAGCAGAGACGGATCTGCGACCATGCTCGATGCAGGGGTATTGATTTATGGGGATGCAGGAGCAGGTTTGGCGCTGTGTCACCACTACAGCGGTATTGGGTGACAGGAGGGAGGACCGGGTACCCCAGGGGAAAGTCATCAGGGCTTTTTATTTTGCTGCAGCAGGCTGTGAATGAGCCACCAGGGGAGAGATGACTAATCATAAACATGGCTCTTCTGTGCTGAGACTTTGTGGTGATGACTCAGCTTCTTGTATGCATGTGATGCATACTGAGGGGTTGGGCCTGATGTCGTTTGTTGTAAATGCATGAGATGGGTGTATTTACATTGATTTCAGATTACCTTGCTGCTTTAACGCCTTTTTTGCACAGACAACAAAAATTACAAATGTTTTGCTGCAGTCTGACTGCATTCACAGAACACTTTAGTGCAAATTGATCCATCTCAAAAAAGTTTCACCAACCAGCAAAAAGTTTTTTTTAATGGAGATCTTTGAGAAAGAGATTACTGTGTGCATGTTTTCTTGCTGCTTGGCAACGTAAGGGATTTCCTAATATGGTTAAGAGCCTTGGTCTGCATTGAGGGCGTGTCTATGGTGGGATGGTGTCTGTGGCTTTGCTTGACACATTTCATGAGCTAATATCTCAATTGAAAATAAAGTGTCGGCCTTTGTCTTAAATGTGGCACTTGAAATGTTTTAAAAGACAATCTGCTCCGTAACGTATCGGTTTCTATGTCGAGTTTTGCGCACTCCTCTGCAGAATGAAATAGTATGATCAGGCCGAAGACGTTGGCGCTCTTGACTGCAGCAAACGAATAGGACGCTTCCACTTTCAGATTCAAGGGGTGTGTTAAGTCTAATAATAATTTACCAATAAAGTTACAGACTCGAAACCACAAGGTCTCAAACAAACATAAAGTCGGAAGTAATACAAGGGCATTTTTTCCCGACAGCTTAAAAGCGATGTTGGTAGTTAAGTCATTGGGCTTATAGTTAAACTGTCCGTGGGCTGTGTCACCGAAGAAAGTGTCGCGTAGTACCAAACTTTGATGAAAGGAGTTGAGCGCTTCACAGCGCGCACGCTTGGTGTCAGTCGATCAGTTTGAGTATTTGCTGCGCGTTGTTTACTGTATCTCTGTTTGTGGTTTTCCTTTCAGGTCTACGGTTTATTCGAAGGCATGCTGGAAAAACTTGAACTAGACGATGATGGTAAGTGTCTGTGAACCAAGTGTCATAAACATTTCGCCGCATTACTACAGAATAGTACGGAATGGACCTGGTGCAATTAAAGTAGGCTTCTCCATGTGAACCATTATTGGATGGACTGTAGGCTAACATTCAACGACGCAAGCTAGTTAACGCCTAACTGAACATCCATTTAGCACATGTCGCCTTCTATTTCGTTTAGATTAGCTATTTAGATTTGCAAAAATGTTGTCTCAGTCGCTTCCCGATGTTGCTGTGAGCGCATTGTCAGATATGAGGGATTCCCTTTACCGTGTCGGTGACATCATTGGTTGAGTAGTATGATGACAAATTCGTGCAAATTGGCGGACGATATACACGTATCCAACGTTGTGGGTAATATCGCATTTAGACCTTCGTTGTTTTTGAATAAATGCGTCTAGAAGTCGTGTACTGAAAACCAAGTATTTAACTCACCTTATCCATAGCAGCGAACATTGGAATATTATACATTGTGGTAAGGTAGGCCCTATATCCTATGTTAATCAACAGTATGTCTGCTCAGTCTTGCCGGCTGTGTCCTGGTCACCTAGCCAGGGGTAGTTTTAAAGGTGCGATTGGTTGTCTTTCCAAACAATTTAAGTGGTTTAGTAGGCCTAATGTTGCGAAAGCGAATAAGTGCACAGATTATCCAGAATGTTTATCAAGCTATTGGCGTTCATAATTTTTATTTCTTGTCTAAATCTTCCCATTCTCTTCATACAGCTACTGTAGAACCGGAGAGTGATATTTACATGCGCTTTATGAAGTCCCATAAGTGCTACGACATTGTGCCCACCAGCTCCAAGCTCGTGGTGTTTGACACAGCACTACAAGTAAGCAAGCACTACTCAACACCTGTATCTAGCATTTCACATGACGGAGCCCCATTTCTCCACAGAGACTGACCGGGTCTTGTAGCATTTTTTTTTGTCTAACAGCATTTCTACAGTTCAAGACCAGTCGTCCAAACCTATCGTATTGGAGTTCCTCCATGGTCAGAGAGTGATTTGTAATTGCTTGGTTAATGTTCCATGAGAAAAACGAGATAATTAGCTACTGTTTGAGGAGGTTGAGAAATTGTCTTAAAGCTGTTAAACAATAATCTTAGAGAGAGTGTAGTAAACCTTTTGATGTGTAAAAGTTTAACTACCAGATCCACTCACCTCAAGGTTGGTATTATTCTCGGACTTTGTGTTTTTTCAGGTAAAGAAAGCATTCTTTGCTTTGGTGGCCAATGGGGTGCGTGCGGCTCCACTTTGGGACACTGAGAAGCAGTGCTTTGTGGGTAAGAAAACGTGTCTTGTACTGTTTAAATCTGTACCTCCATTTTGGTGACTTGGAATGCTTTGCCTATGCTTCTCCATAGGTTATATCCCGTGTGAATCTCTTTAAAAGGGGGAATTAATGTATTGCAAACATTGATTAACTTTCTAGATATAACTACCTCATTCAAAGTGTCAAAGAGTTAGGGTTACTTTGCACACAATCCAAATATGCCATCAAATGATCACACTCTTTTGGGCAGTTGCAGAAACTGCCAAGGTTTTAACCACTAAGTGTAATTATATTTTGTACAATCATACACACAGTGGATTGACCAAAACATGTAAAACGGCCCCTTTTAGCCACCTGACTGATTCAGCATCTGTTTCTAGGAATGTTGACTATTACAGACTTCATCATCATACTTCACAGATACTACAAGTCACCTATGGTAAGCCAAACATGGAGAAATGATTTGCAAGGATTATTTCTTAACCTGTACAGTGAAGGACTTCAGTTTGTTAAATACTTTCACAATTTTGTATGGATTGTATTGGTTTTTAAAATTCCAGGTGCAAATCTATGAATTAGAGGAGCATAAGCTTGAAACATGGAGAGGTTTGTGACTTTTTTGCAACGTAACTGCTTTAAACTGCTTTCCTTGTTGTGTTACGTAGGCCTTAAAATACAATATTAACACTTTTTTCCCTCTAGAGGTGTATTTACAGGAGACTTTCAAGCCTCTAGTCAACATATCACCTGATGCAAGGTAAATACACTCTTCTAATTCCAATAATAACTCTGTTGTTCCAGTGTCATTGTGGAGCAACAATACTCAAATGCTGCCATGCACACACACTAAGATTGAGAAATCGTCTTGTTCTGATTGGGCTATGTATCTGTGTGACCGCAGCATATTCGATGCTGTCTACTCCCTGATCAAAAACAAGATCCACCGCCTCCCTGTTATCGACCCTATCACAGGGAACGCTCTTTACATCCTCACTCACAAGAGGATCCTCAAGTTCCTCCAGCTCTTTGTGAGTGATGACTCCACTGTTTGCCTGTGCAGATGCTTACTCCACAAACATGCTTGTTCTGTGGGAGAGGAAGATTGCTGACATTTTTGTCCCTGTGACACAGCAGGAAAAGAGAACCCAGCTTTAAAAGTATAGTGTCCTCTAGTGGTGAAATATTGGAATGCAAGCTTAATTGTCTTCTATACCACTTGAGATGCAATCCAATTGGCAAATGTTTGTTTCTTGACCAAAGAGCTGTGTTTTAGCTTGGACATGTGAAATAATCTTAGAATATATGTAAAATGAAGATGTTTAAATGTGGTTCATTGATAAGTAACATGCTGCAAATTCACCCCAGAATACTTTTCCTCATCCTCACCCTGCAGGTGTGTGAAATGCCCAAGCCTGCCTTCATGAAACAAACCCTTGGAGAGCTGGGCATCGGCACCTACAACAGCATAGCCTTCATCCACCCCGACACGCCCATCATCAAGGCCCTAAACATCTTTGTGGAGCGGAGGGTATCTGCCCTTCCTGTCGTGGACATGTCTGGTATGACCTCTAACACTCACTCACCGCACATGGAACCTTCTAGACATACAGGATGTTCTACAGATAGTTAGTATCCCTAATAGGACGTTAATTTACATATAGTAATAAAGTTTAACCTTCATTCAAAATTTTGTTACAGGGAAGGTGGTGGATATATACTCTAAATTTGATGTCATAGTAAGTACTGTTTTTGCTAACCTTTTTATTGATAGTATGCAGGGATTTAGTTGGGGTTTAGAAGTGATTGGGACATGCTTTCTGTTACATAACTTGGATGGCTGCTTAACAAGACTGTTGTGAACAGAACCTGGCTGCAGAGAAGACGTACAACAACCTGGATATCACAGTGACCCAGGCTCTCAAGCATCGCTCTCAGTACTTTGAGGGAGTCATGAAGTGTCACCGGCAGGAAACACTGGAGACAATTGTGGACAGAATAGTCAAAGCGGAGGTGAGCAATTATTTGAGAAACAAACACAGTTTGGTGTGTGTGTGTGTGGGGGGGAGACGCACCTCAAATTTGTGTGTTTGTGTGCGTCAGGTCCACCGGTTGGTGGTGGTGGACGAGCGCTCCAGCATCGAGGGTATCATCTCTCTGTCAGACATCTTGCAGGCCCTGGTGCTCAGCCCAGCAGGTATAGACGCCCAGAACTCCTAACACCCTCCCTCTCCCCTCCCCTTTGTTCTGGAACCCTGGTCCCCTCCCCCCACCCTGTTCCACTCTCCAAGGTAGGACCCACTCACTCACATGCACGCACATGCTCGGTGTCTGGTTGGCTCGCTGCCTCTTGCTCACCTGGGGCTGGCAGGCTGTTGGGGCCTGCATGCGTTGCCATGCTGGATGCCAGCTGGATGCCAGTGTGCTGTGGGCATGTGCCTGTGCTGTGCGTGCATCCCAACCAGGTCTGGAACAGGAGTTCCTGGTGGTCATAAGGCCAGACCTTTTCTTGACAGAAGCTCTTTATAAAAAAGGTTTTTTTTATTTTTATATAATTGCTGCTATATTCTATGACTAGTTGTCTAAGCTGCTGATTCCAGCTGTTTGCATAGCACAGTATACTCTCAGTAGATCTCTTCTAACCTTGTTTTACGCAAGTGTTCTCACTGCCTGCACAGCAGACCAGTTCAGTACCTGGGTGTATTGGATGTCGGCCTACAATTCACTGTTAATTGGAATCACTTTTGATCTCAAGGGGGAAAAAGTAGTTGCTAACAAATCAGTTTTTACTGTAACAATATGCTGTAATTGTTAGTTTTGTGGGTGAATTAAACAGTCTGCATGAGCATGTGGAGTTATGAGTTAGTGCTCCTAACTGTATATACATCTGAAAGTACTCTGACATTTCTTAAACAAGAAAGAAGGATGCATGTTGTCTTGTGAGCGACACTATGTTGACAGTAGGTTCCTGCTTGTTCCCCATCAGATGCCTGCAGAGAGGAGTGCCTGTTGGAGTGAGGAGGAGGAGGAGAGCTTCTGTAGAAGAGCTGGGGGCCCCGCTGAAGTTTAAAGGCCTATCCTGCAACCTGTAGCACCACATAGCTGTTGTTAGGAAGTGGGAGAGGGTGGGGGGGCAGGACTGGGGCTGGGGCTGCAGAGCCCCCACACTGATACACTACAGCTGTGTAACCAAACAACTGGACGGACGTCTTCCAAGAGGCAAAGCCCCCACACCAGACGGTTCACCGCCTGTCTGTTGAAAAGAAATGTTATATTTTTGGACACATTGATGACACACACACACAAACTCACCAAACACACGTGACCAGCATTAGTTGGACCCTCAGATTTGAAGCCGGTCTAGTTTTGAGGTGTGTGTGGAAGAAGAGAGCTGTGTGTTAGGTTTGGGTTTCTTGTGTCAAGCTGCTCTGTCTTGTCTCAGCATCTCCTTATTTTTTCAACTCAAGCCTTGTGTCCTAGACAGCATAATGTCGTCATTCTCCCTACGATTATTCACAAAGCAGCTTTAACAATTTAAATTATTGTGAGGCAATATAGCGAGCACCTCAACAATGTCATATCCAAAGTGAATAGTCCTATAGAACTGGAGAATGCTGAGTTTAAACAGTGTTGGTCTGGTAAAAGCATTTGGCCAGACCCATTTTAGGGGCAAATAATCAACCCCAATTCGTTTTGTGCCTTTGTCATGCCTTGCTCTGACCACTGCAGAACAACCATGGTCATGCCATGTAAAGACCAACGGTTTTTATTGAAACTATAGAGAAACATGAATGTTTATTTGCTAACTTTATTGGGATTGGTGGATGAGAGGAGTATTTTTTGTTATGTGTTTTGGAGGGACAGAAAAACAAACCAAAACAATTTTGGGATTGAAATATATATATTTTTTTCTTACCCCTCACTCATTGTTGGTAATCCTAGTGTTGAGAGCCATTTCTTTTTCCTGCTGTATGCATCTGAAACGCAGTTACCAAAACCATGTTGAACCAAATGGCTGCTCACACCTGTGGGCCTCTGCTGTGCCCTGAGCTGTGCAGCTCAGACAGATCTCATCTCCTGTTTCTTTGTAAATAAGATGGTGTTTCAGAAAAATTGCCAGAGAAAGCTTTATTTTTATGAATGTTGCAAAAAAAATGTTTAAAGGACTGTTTTAATATTCTTTTTGTAAATATACAGTGGAAATGTCCAATTAAATGTTTGTATTCAGATCAAGATGTACTGTACATGTGTAAGCATGAGGAAATACACTAACAGTTATGAATGTTTTGTTTACCATTTTGCATTTTTCTGGTAACAGAAAAATAAATGACACTGAATGTACTTCACTGCATTTGGTTGGTTGTTTTAGTCTACCATATTTCATTAGACTGTTATATGACAGTTCACTTTCATGTAGCAGGACACATCAAGTGTGATAAACGGTTGCTCTCCCTGCTCTTAAGAAGGTAAGTGTGACCTGTTGAAATTGCTTCCACTGTAGGAATTTATCACTCCAACCCTCTTTCCCCTTGTGTTTTCAGAGAGCAAACATCCTACCCCCAGTTTACACCAGTTTCTCTCCCACTCTTGTGCTTGTGGCACAGTGGCGATGCACTGCTGCTTCACAGCAAGATCCTGGGTTCGATTCCTGCATGGGACACTGTTACAACTGTGGGCATCTTCTCGTGACGCTCCAGCAATCTCCTGGGCCCTTCTGTATGAAGTCCGCTTGTGCTCTCATGGGTTTTCTCCAATGACGAAAACCTTTTTTTTTTACATGCAGAATCACTCGTTTCCCAGACAAAGGCAAGGGACGATCCTTTAGAAAGATGTAGCTGATGTGAAAGAACTCTGTGCACCCAGAGGTGAATGGGAATATTTCTCACCGCTGCCCCGCTCATCAGACCCTCTCAAGCAGGTCTGAGAATAGCCCACAAGGGGGCACTCTGGTACAAGCAGCAGGACTGCTGAATAAATTCTTCTATTTGTACAAAATGTTACTTACCAAAACTGATCTTCAAACTATATTTGTACCCTGATCATAGTGGTGCTACACAAAGGTTCTAATAATAATCACTTAGACGGGGTTTAAATCTATTGTTATGCTAATTGTATAGTTAGTTGACTGATTGAACAGGTGCTCCTACTAATGTTGATAGAGTCTATTAATTTGAAGAGAATAGTCAAACTTATACAGTCTCCATAACTTGTTAAAGCATTAGGGCTTACTAGGGCACTGGGCCCTTCCTGTTACTGCTTAAAACAGACACACACAGACCCACCCTTAGCCCTCACACACTGGACATTCCCTTGAAATACTAGGGGTGATTTAAAATTCTCC
Organism: Plecoglossus altivelis; assembly: GCA_036571765.1. Lineage (NCBI taxonomy): Eukaryota > Metazoa > Chordata > Actinopteri > Osmeriformes > Plecoglossidae > Plecoglossus > Plecoglossus altivelis. Next base: position 1,241,979 of record BROE01000001.1, read on the forward strand.
TTCTTCGGAGCGTGTCATGCATTTTATATGCATGGTGGGGGAGAGAGAGAAGGGCTTGTGAAGGGCTCCATCTCAAATGAACTTCACTCCTCTGTTCCTCTCCTCCGGGAAAACTCTCCCCTTTCTTTCTCCCCCCATACACTCTTTCCTTTACTCTCTCCAATCTCAACATTAGTTTTACTGCATCATGCTTTTCACAAATTCTGCCAAGCAGCAGAGGACTATAGCCTTTGAAGACAAGTGTGATCAGAATAAAGAGGCAGAGAGGGGTATAACAATCACGCCTGGGGGCTCTTGATTTTAACATTCGTCCCATTTAGCAGGACAAGTAGTCAGAGGGCGACTGACAGGGGCTGTGTTTGGGGACATCTTTGAAGTCTGCTAGGGTAAGGCAGCCTCTTCCTCAACACAACTCCTCAGAACAGAAATGTGTAGCTCAAACAGCCATGTCAACCCGGTGACCTGGGGCTACAAGTCCACTCTGTCTCTCGGTCTCACTCTTTCTTTGGATTCTGGATTTTCTTTTTTGTTCATCTTGACTGCGTATTCAGACAAAGACCATCCATGGACACATCAGAATTGGTTGCATGCAACAGCCACAACGGCACAAACTGCATCTCAGACTGTGCAGGAAAGACACCGGGTTTATTTGGAACAGTAGGACCCGCTAGCTTATTGTGGATACATAGCAGTAAACAATGGAAACACGTCTCACTTTGTAAGTGCTACAGGTTGGAGATAATATACAAAAGTACAGCAACCATGGTGCCTACATTCAAAAAATGCAGAGTTAACAGGGGAACATGAAAATGACTCTAAACTGCTTTTCTTCCTCAAAGAACAGATCTAAGTCTCTTTTTCCTTCTTATCTCGATCCATCAGTGAAGCTTTTGTTTGAACTTCAGGAGCAGGGAGACTGTCACGCTGCTGGGTGAATCAACATCGGGCAACTGTGACACGTCACACACACCACACTCAGACTTGCTGGTTACCTCTCACAAACCTACTGTCCGTATCCCACTGTGAACAGAAACACAGCAGAACAACATAGACTGTACACTTCACAACTGCAGACTTGAAAGAATAGCCTTTCTGTAAACACAACATTTACAACTGTACAATGTTATTGTGAAAGCGCAAAAGACAAGCTGAATGCATTGTGCGATACTACAGTATCAGAAATGTTATATTACAGTGAGCCAAGCTTTGTCAAAGTGTTCAAAATTGCAACGCTTCCATATTTCCATGTTTGCAAAATGTCACTCAGCAATCTTTTAAAGTGAAAATGACTTGGCATATTTTATAAGCGAAGCTACTCATCATTCCATAAGGTTACTGAGTTCACTTTGGTATGCAGCATTCTACATCTACAGTATGACAATTTTGTGGCAGTTTTAGCTCTGTTTAATCAGGAATCAACATTGTAGCAGCCATAAGCCAATATTAATACAATTCAGATCACTTCTCAACAATGTTTTACTTTTGATACATTAGCAGCCAAAAATCTACTGTTACAGCAAGTTTTCTAATAAAAGAATAATATTTGTAAAGAATACATTAAGTGTCTGTCCATCATTCTGAAAAGAAAAAAGGTGACCTAGCCTTTCACGTGTGATCTGGTACCTTTATCTGTGATCTGGTTAATAAATAAAATCTATTTAGTATTTGTAACATCTATCCTACCATAAATATAATGATGTATACGCGTGTTCATTGCGTTTGATATTCTGTTTGTTTTATTCGGTGATAGGAATTGTATGTACTGTATACTGTAAATGTGGACGTCAAACCTTCAGATAAGGTGATTGTATAATTTGACTGCAACGCAAGACCAACACCAATGAAACATATCAAGACCAAACACGTAAGAAGTGTACACATGAGCGTCCCGGCAGCAGTAGGGTGTAGACTTCCATCCACGTTCTGAAGAGGCCATGCCAGGGTGAGACCCACCAATATTCTAGAATTTCTGCTACTTGGAATTCCTCTTGGGGAGTCCCTCTATGGAGACACTGAGATTGGGGGAAATTGGAATTTGGAGTTTATATCTAGCATGTTGCCTCAAAACATGGACTGTCCTTTCAGTCGCCTGGGTTCCCTCAGAGGCCAGCAGCAGCTGGAGGACACATGCTCATGGAGGGTTTGGCAGTTCACCATCTCTTTTCCAAGTAGCTAGTGTGTCCAACAGTTCAAAGAAAGAACGAATAAGACAGTCAACAAGTCAATGTTGGTTTGAACAGGAGTCAGGTCAGGCCATGCTGGTGTTACAGTGTTTCCCCCTCGTCCAGTCAGACACCTGGAGAAAGAAACTCTCAACCTGTGGAATGCATGCCTGATATATGTGGCCTTTTATTTTCAGCGTAGCCTAAGAGCTCTCGCATTCTTTCCAACTATGCCTCTTTTGTTTCATGAATGAATTGGTATTCTCTTTTTTTGTCTCTAAAATCTTGCTTACTGTTGGGAAAATATACTCATTTTCCTGTCAGCAATGTCTAGTCAAGCCGGGAATTCTGGCATCCTGCTACCTTTGCTGTTCACTCACTCGACATCTCTTTTCCTTCCTTTCCTCTCCTATCTTTCTCCAACTGTGATTAAACAGCAGGGATCCACGTTGGTCAAAAGCAACTAGATTCTGCTTCACAGTCCAACAGCAGCCCAAAACTTTACAAAGTGCGCTACGGGCTCTGTTGAGTGCTTTGTACACTGCATGGCTGGAGTTCAGCGATGCTCATACATGCTGATCCAATAGAAGAGAGCTGCCTCCATTATACATTCTGAGCAGCTGTTGTGGAGCTGTTCTGAAGAGACACTGGAGGGGGGTACGCAGAGTCCACAGTTCAAACAGGGCTCCTCACCCTATCATCCAGGGGCAGGGCAGGGCCAGCTTCCTGGTTGGTGCGAGCGAACCAATCAGGGCCACCCTCACGCTTGAATTTACAAGTCCCTCAGAAGAGACCTCAGGTGTGAGTCCCACTGATACATACAAGGTTTATACAGGTACACCAACACACAAAGCTTCATGCTCAAACTAGTACAAATGCAGGCAGGACAAAAAGCAGACATGCCAAGCCCCTCCCCCTCCCCCCTCCCCCTCTACACTCTTTTTCAAGTCCCCCGCTGCCTTCAACTTTTCCTCTGATTACAGTTTATCTGACGCCTTTCATGACATCTTTTATTCTGTGTGGGCAGTGGAGTCTGTTTCCATACTGTTGTTTGATTTGTGTCTTTGTTTTTGAAGTGGCGAGGTTGAGGAAAGAGGGAGTATTCCAGAGCAGGAGGAGAGTGAGAGAGGAATAGAAGCTTTGAAGAGAGGCAAGTTTGGGATCTGCCAGTGTCTCTGAGGGGGCAGGGGTGCCTTTGAAAGGAAAGAGTAGCGAGGGAGGGAGGGGTGAGAGCAGAAGGGAAGTGGTAAAAATAAAGAAAGGGGGAGCAAGGAGGCTTCTTTCACTTCTGGGTGAGGTATGCTCCGATAGTGAGGCTGGCAGCTCCCAGCGCGGCCAGGCCGAACACAGTCTTAATGGAGGGCCAAGAGCAACTGAACACAGAATCCCTCTGCCTGTCATACAGCTCCACGAAGGCCTCCTGAGGGAAGAAAAGAGAAACGGAGCGTTAATACAAACGTGGCTGTGTAAGTGCAAAGATGTGTGTGTGTGTGTGTGTGTGTGTTAGCATGCGTGCATGTTTTCAAAGCTGCTGGGGGGTCTCCTTGGAAGTGCCTGCGCATCTAAATCCCCTTGGCCGTCATCCAACAAGAGTGTTATTACATGCATGCAGGAAGTCAGATCCATTTCAGTCCGGCGGCCCTTGCGGCCAGCTCCACAAAACTCTGAAATCTCTTTTAAACTCAGAAATGCAAACACTCTAATGCTGACATGGGCGTGCAGAACATCCCTTAAACATAAGCTGCCAGACAAGGAGCTACACAATGAATGCTGTACAGTCTATAGTCATTTCAGTTCAATGTCCCTTAGGGAGAAGATCTATTTCAGTCTGTCTTGATTGGAATCAAGGTTAAAAAACATCTACAGTAATTATGTATTATGTACTATTGGAACACATGAACACATGTATTTGACCTTGATCTAATAAAAAGAACTAAATGGGTCATCGTCATCTGAAAGTGTCATGCTCAATTTGAGTGCAAGAAAATATTTCCAGCTACCACAGCAAACAGCCTCTCACAGGATGTCTAAAATAGCAATCTATTCCAAACTGCTAGGGAAAGACAAAAGTATTTCCTGCCTCCATCTCCTCCCTCCCTTTCCTGTAGCATTCCTGAGGCTGGGGGACATTGACACAAAGGAAGGATCAGCACTTTCGTCTCAGTTTAGGCCCTCTGGTACCAAATAATTCCCATTGCACTCTCCAGTAAATCACTGATGAGGCTAAACATTGTGGATCCCCTTTGTTCAAATCTGATGATCATCATTTATCTGTCACGAGAATCGTTAAATTAAACCAACGAATGTCAGATGTTGAGACGAAGACATATAGGTCATTCAACCCTCATGATATCTCCTCATTCAAGATCATAAGAAGATTCCAACCCCAGGGAAAATCGTTTTTAGGTATTAATTAGTGTTCCAATGCCTTTGTCAGACCTCCTACTGTGATGAATGTAGGGACACAGGAGGACTCCTCAAGCGGGAAAAAATAACGTGAAGAATCCCCTTTCGTTTCTGCAGGAAAAGCTGTTTGTTGAGGCAACCGCACAGATCTGCCAGTTGGCAATGTCCACTACTTAACTGGTGTTACACCACTGTAAATCATTACAGGTAAACTGCTTAAACGGCGAGGGCCTAATTGTGTTTGAGGAAAAGAAACATGCTTGCCTTTAAAGTCCAGTACAATAATTACACAATTGGCGAAATAGCAGCCGTAAATGTGTGTTTCGTTGACAAACCCTGAGACATTGTCACAGGGTCATACCATCAGAGAAATTTCAACTGTTGAACAGTACGAGTAGCTACAGCGGCAACAGGCCCTGATAGGAAGCAGAGTCAGGTGGACATCATGAGTTCAGCTTCCACGGCTTTCTCACCCACATGCGATTAGACACCAACACACGGCTGTCATGTGACGATTGAAAAGGCAAGGTCAGCCTCTCTCTCTGACACACACACACACACGCCACATGCTTTCCGTGTTTGTTTTTTACAGTTTACTGCACTACATTCTATTGAGTCGAATAGAAAACAACCAAGACAGACTTTATTGTTAGTTGGAATTGTTAACTCGAATGTCCTTCAACAGACCATCTGCTGGCCCCGGTGGCCCAACTTCTGGGGACTTTGACCAAGATTACAAGAGCATGGTTTCCAACCACTCTCTATCATTTCACCAAGAGAATTGTTTGGCTCTGTGACTTTTATAAAGGTCAACACAGTCACATGAAAACCAATAACGCAGACAAAATCCTGCAAATCTCTCTGTAGAGCAGAAGAGTACAGCAGAGTCATGTGCATTGGAAAGGGGGATCAAGTTATTTCCAGTGTCATGGTTTCCAACTGGTAATCACCCCAATTGATGTCATGTTAGTTTGACACATGATTTACTTTCCCACCAGTAGGGACTGTTTCTTTAACTTGCCAGCCCATTTACTTTTCTCATGACAACCACAATAATGCCCTCGTGACATGTCTCTCATGTGAGTTCTTTCTTATTTTGTCCTCTTACAAGTAGTTCCTCATAAGGAAGTAAAGCATTTCAAACCTTTACTGAATGCAAAGCAGGGGTATCGCCTTACTGTGGTCAATTGTTGAATAAGCTTAATATTACTTGTTGTTTGGCTTAGTACACTTGGCTAGTGGTGTCTGTTTAAATACCAGCAGTGCTTAACCGTGAGAGAGGGCTGATTAGGCTGTTATATCTCCGTTTAGAGACATTTTTGTGGGTAATTAGAGGCAGTCTGGGAGTTCTCACTGCACAGGGAGAGCAGCAGAGAGAAGGAGAGGGATGTGGGTTAAAGGTCAGACTGTAATTAAAGTTCCAGTGGAAGCTTCGATGCAGCATCCATTTCGACTCAGTCGAGCTTGTCCTCATGCTTGGCTTTTCACCGGCCGAGGATGTACACGCCAGTACACAAACACACCTCTCAACACTGAAAATCTCTAATGATATTCTTGTTATTTCTTCTTCCAAAGCTAATTGAACTGAAACAAAGCTCCTGGTTAGGGCTGAGTGGGAACGCAAAGAGAAAATATGATTGGCTAGAGTATAAGTTAATGGGGAGGGAAGGCATGAAGTACTTTGGAAAAAACTCGTATTTATGTGGGATCATATTTTGTTCATTGTCACCCGAAATTATTGTTTTGATTCACTTCAGACACAAGAAATGGCTACCTTGAGCACACAGCAACAAGGTCGGCTGCGTCGTCCCTGCAGTCCCAGTGGAACATCTATCGATCTATTGCCCAGAACAAACGATGACCGAGGAGTTTTGCCGTGCCACACATTACCCTAGCCCCCTGAAACCTCTGCCATCAGCAATCCATGTCAGGCCAACAACCCAGATGAGACAACTAGGAGAGTCTAGGACAAAGAGCTCTTGGACAACAATCCAACACATGATCAACAACTGGAGGATATCCAAATTCTGGCAATGCAAATGAGACCTAAATATAGCCCAGTCTTCAACCTGAATTGCCCAGCGATGTATAAGGCAAATTTTAATAGTACTGTAAAGGGACAACTATCACAAAACATCTTTTAAATAGTTATTGCTAAAGATGTGGTGAATGTTGCAACAATGTTTGCCGTAATATTCCCAGTGAAGACTATATGTGTGTATTAGCTGTCATTTCTTGTGTTGGTTACTGTTTTTGGTGCAAGAGACTAGCATAAAATCCTATGGCACACTTAAACCCTCCTGTCTTCCTAAACAACCTGCAGATACCCTCTTCTACTCATAAATATTCAGAACCATGTCAGCACCAGTGTGTTTGCAAAACAGCCCACTCTCCCACGGGCCTGTTTACTCTCCTGGAACCAGCCATGTGAGCCCAGACAGTAAATCACCATCATGACACCTCTGTTTTTCTGCTCTTCATGATTCATCCCTTTAGAACCACAAGATAAATCTGTAAACTGTACCCTTGCTTGTTGAAGACTTGTTGTTTTACAAAGGGTAAGTTACTTTTTTTAAGGGGGCAGATTTACACGGCTCATGAAAACAAGAGAAATCAGATCCCATGTGATTGCATCTTGGATTTAGCTCAGAGTCTTTATGAATTACAATACTGTTTCCAGAATTTCCATGTAGACCTTCTCCAAACTATAATGTGATAATGGTGGCTCCTGGATTGTTACGGAGCTCTTCGTATTGAACAGCTTTGATCCTGAGAGCAAACAAAGAACGGGATGACCTTGGTGTCCCAGGGGAGGAGTGTGGGTGGATTGCTACACACAGAGTCTGCTCTTCTATTGGTCGATGTCCCATCTCCGCCGGCCCAACCTGATTGGTTGGTGGGGATTTCACACCTTTGCGCTTGCTTTGGGCATATCATTTACAGCCAGACACCAAGGGACGCTCTGATTATATACAGCCCTGAGACATCAAAGGAAGACCAAAACCACACACTCCCACAGAAAATGAGACAATACCTTTCCTCTTTCTGAGTCTGTAGAGCAGGTCCACTTCATTACGACATCATTTTCAAACACAACATTGTAGTCAAAATTGTAATCCAAGTCTCAAACATCAAATAGAAAAGTATGCAAAAAGGATTTGCTTGTACACACTGTACAGAGAGTAGGTTGAGGTAAAGGAGGAAATGACTGTGGAGTGCCACTGCATGGGGCTGCTATAAATAACAACAAGCCAGACAGGGGCTACGAGATACCAGCTAACACTGGCTCTGAGGTCAGGGCTGCCCAATCTAATAAAGCCACTCTCATCTCCAGAGCCAGGTTCCACTTAAAGAGCACCAATGACATGATTGCTTGCAGCAATGGAGAGTGGACTGAGGCAGGGGACCCTGAGTCATCAGCCCACATTGAAGGGTGGGGGAGGTGTGTATGGGGGGAGGGCGGTGTGCAATGCAGGAGGGAGGTGTGGAGGGGAGGGGAAGGGGAGGGAGGCAAGGCAGGGGGTGTGGAAGGGAGAGAGGTGAGGGGGAGAGAGGTGTGTGGGGGAGGTTGGCATGGGTGAGAGGGCTGTGGGGATGGCGGGTGCGGGGCATAGGGTGTCAGTGCCCGTTTTAGCTGTGTGACTGGCTGGAGCCAAGAGGACAGGAAGTCTGCCACCCTTCTCCCCTTCTGGGATTGCAGCAGAGTGGATAGGTTGCTGTAATGTGTGACACAGGCACCATCGATCCCACAGAAACCACCGAAAACCAGTACTTGTTGCTTGCCTGGCTAAGAACCCTGGGAAAAAGCATTTGCAATGGTTGTTTTGATTATTCATTCGCTTATGGTATGTGGGCAGTCTATGGAACAGCCACTTAGTTACCTATGCTTGGTTACCACCCTGTGGAAAAGACTGGATCACCAAGGATCATATAACCTGCTCATTCCAAATTCCGCTCTGAACTCTAAACTAGGAATGTTATCAGCCTGAAGTCCAATAAGAGAGGAGGGACAAGTCAATGGCACAGCATGGACCAATCAGCGAGCGTGAGATACACTCTGCTGTGACCAGTCCTGTGTGGCTGTGCAGCTCAGATAGCGACTCAGATCCAGACCTCCGGAGCGTGGGAACGGGAGAGATCCCAGGTGGCCTGCTGCCTTCTCTGTAACAAACAGTCCTGTGGGAGGAGGGCTGCTCCTGCGACACTCCCCTGTCACGTCTGTTTAAACATACCAGTCTGTCCCCAAGACCCTGGAACCACGCTCCTCCTAACAGGTCTCAGTAGCACAGCAATACCAACATCACGTTTCATCGGACTTCGGTGATTGGTTTGCTTGGCTTCAGAAGTACATCGGAGCTGTGCTTGATGAATCACAGAAAAAGGGAGAGTTCTTCAAGAGGTTAACAATAAGTTCTCGCTAGGCACAAGCCCTGTGTACGTCAGAGGCTAATTAAACAGCTTCCTGTTCCAGCGGCATTGCGAATGACATCATTGTCTCGTTTAAACAGGCTCCTCTGTGGTAAAAGCAGCCCGGGACAAATCATGGAGCCCGTGCTGGTAACTAGGACAGAATTACCGACAAACCAAACTTGTTGTTGGTCTGATACCATGGAAACAGGGCGGAGGAACAGCTGGAAAGAACTACAGTTGACTAGAATCAGACAGGACATTTAGACCATGTACAATACAGAACGCAAGCAGTCATTATTCAACTTCTGTAGGAGCATTCAATACAAATCAGACTACTTGGTAGTCACACTCACATATAGTTTAGATCTGTCCACCAAAAAACTCCAGTTAACCTGCCTTTAACCAAGGTACTTTATATAATCAAGCTTCTAAAGAGAAACCACTTACGCCTACAGTTTATGAGTTTCGGTCCTGGTAAGCAGCTTGAGATTAATTCATGTGAGTGGAGGGAGAAAGTATTAGAAGATCAAAGTAAGACGGGCCCTGAATGATAGGGTCTCTGCTTTCATACAGCAGACGTCTTGTAGAGTCAGGCCTCTAATGAACCCTCGTCAGTTTTGGCAACAAGATAGTGGACAGGTTATACGTGATTGGTTTACACGAGGATAGGTTTCAGGTCAGGCTGAGGATCCTGTCAGCCATGTAAATCAGACAGGGAGAGAGAAAGAGAGAGAGAGTCTGCTGTGTACGTCAGAAACATGGGATCTCAAATGTCCACTATGTCAGGAGAGACAATTTATCTGTTTGAAGAAATCGAGGACTGATTCATATCTGAAGTGCTGAGGAGAGGAGCGAAGGTTCTCTAGGGAACAGTCGCGGTAGCTTACGTCAGTAAAACTTTCTTAAATCAGTCAAACATACAAAAGAAAACAGAAAACTGCAGACTGGAATGCTGGAATGCATGACCTCTTGTCTTTGTTTCTCCACCTCCTTTTTTGAGTATGAGGTCATGGTGGAACCTGATGATTGGGAGGGAATCTTACACAATACACTACTTCACTCTGAGCTGGGAACCTCACAGTGCCTATGTTGGCCAGTAGGCTTTGTCTTCAGTTGTCAACACACACAGCAAAAGTGTAAGTCACGCTTCACAATCCATGGATGAACATCTGTGCAAGTGCTGTGAGAGACACCCAAGTCAAAGGGAAAAAGAAACAAGAGGAAGGTTTGCTGACCTCTCTCAGGCGACCAGCTGATCTCTATCCAGGCTGGGGGGAGGGAGGTAGGAATGAGAGGAATGCATTAAAGTGTGCAGACAAACAGCTCTTCTGTGAGTCTAAGGGGTCTGATATGAGAAATATTCAGCCCCAGCCCCGGTCTATTTACCCCCCCATCCTCTCTCTCTCTCTCTCTCTCTCTCTCTCTCTCTCTCTCAGAGACCCATGAGAAAAACTGTTGGCCGATCGCAAACATTATACAACTGCGAATAATAGTCCTTTGTTTCAGATGGGCTGACAGCGCTCAATTGTTTAGTGACGGAAAGGCATGGACTATGAAGTTAGGTATTTTTACATCTTACTTCTGGTTTGCTGTGTCTTTAGTCAGAACCTGTGCAGGACTTCCAATACAGTAATCTAATCAGCAGTGCTCTTGCTCCTTGTGTCCTTGGCTGTCCTACACTGAGGCCTAGTGGAACAAGCACAGCCTATCTGATGAAAGACAATTAAATAGCCTATTGTGTACAGTTTGTGATTATGGTGTGAACAAGTGTGGAAAGCTGGCGCGGTCAATGTCCTTTTGACAATAGCGGAACATTTCAAATATTTTTTTCCAGAACTCCCTAGGATATGAAGATCCATGGAAATATGGATGGCGTGCCCTAAACGCCCATTGTTTGCTTATTTAGAGCTTCGTAACCTTGATTATAAATTCTTCTGAAAAAGTTGGCCTAAAAATGTTTTCTTAGACAAAGAATGTAGTTTGAAGAAGGTAGATCATTTGACGAGTTGCTGGGGAATGCTGTGAGATCGGTGTTGGGATACTATTGGGAGCGTGTGAGAGTACTCACAGCAGGAGACAAAATACCAGAGAAGCACATGAGATGACCAATGCGCCTGATAACTACAAACGCTAACCAGCAAGTCATGTGCAATCTGATGTCAATTCAGTTACTCATCCTGTTATTCAGTTACTCATCCTGCTTTCACACACAGAAACATGCCTTGTGTCTCTTTACCTGAACTCTGGTGTTTACGCTGTTCTATCCTGTTCCTTCTCCAGTCATGCGCACTTTTACCACATCCCATTTCCCTATGGCTTTGCCAACCCGCAGTACCTTGACTCTTTGCCATCTTTCTTTGGCTATGCCAATAGGGACTGGTCCTGGCAGAAGGCCGACCCAGGTCGTGCTGCAGTTTACAGGGCTGAGCCACAGAGACTGAGGAGGGCAGGCCATCCCTGGACCTCAGCGTGTGATGTGGTGGGGCTCCTGTTTAGCCTGTGGTCTTGGGTCTGGCTCTCATTACCCAGGCTGTTTGTAGTCTAATGAAGGCTCCTTCCCCTCCCTGTACTCCCGGCCTGCTGCCTCCATCCCCGCTGATCAAAGTATCCTAATCTCTGCTGCTGTGGCCAAACGCTTTCATCCAGTAGCACTTTTTAACCCCTGTTGTAGTGGTGGGACGTGTGTAATGTTCCAGCTATGATAACCTCGACGAGACATGAAGGAGAAGCAAATAGAAAAGGTCAGTCATGTGTGGAGGGATGTGTAACTGTTGGACAGGTCGCAGCGGCGAGAGAGATGGTGGGAATGAGCCACACAGCTAAGCGGCTGATATGAAAGTGTTAGAGAGTTGCACAAACAGGGGTCTGTTCAGTGTACATTGGCAGTCTTCGTTTGGGACCAAACGCCCTGCTCTCCCGTTAATAAACAGCCTGTTAAAAGGGGAGGGAAGAGTGGAATTGGACTCTTTCTTTCTCTGTCTTCATAATGGTGGGTGTTGTCTCCCCTTTTCAAGTAAAATTGGAATCTAGGAATGGAACGTTTTTAATGGTCACAGTACTTTCTTAATGAACTTCTGGTGGTTGGATTCATGGATCTACACCATGTCTAGACGTGTCTGAGGAGCCCCATGTTAGATGATTCTCTGGCCTATTAAAGCAAACGGGAGCCTTATAAAGTATCTGACTATCATAGGGACTTTCTGTTCCCTAGCTCATGGGGTGTTCTTTCAGCCTCAGAGAAGGTTAGGCACACTAGCCAATTGAAAAGCATCCAATGTAAGGGCATCGCCAATTATTATGGACCCATGAATTGATCCATAACAATGACAAATCCCTATTGTAATATGGTGCAGTGTTGCCCATTGACACCTTGAGCAGGTGGATCCTACCTGATGTGTACCAACACCGTATTCTCTGTCCTGCGTTGACAGACTGCTCTTGTAGGTGTGGGCGGACGAGTGCAACGCTAGGCGAGGTGTTTCACGCAAGCGTCGTTTACTTGATCCATGCTCCTCGACGTCCGTGCGTGGCAACGTTCCCCGGCAGGCTTTCATCTCTGCTGCCTCACACGGGCATCACCCCCTCCTCCTCTAAGCACTTCAAAACCAATCAGATGCCATCAAAGGTGACTGCCGAGGGGTGCCGGAGGATGGGGGTGGAGTGCAAGCCCGCTAGGAACCAGAGCTTCCACATGCGCCAGCCAAAGCTGCCGGCTTAGAGGTGCTAAAATGCTCATCTGCCCAAGGTCTGTGACAGACATATTCTATACATGGCTTTCTGCTTGTTCCGGGAGACAAACAAAACCGACGTACTCCAACACTGCTTAAGCAGTTGATAGTGTTATCGATTGCGTTCTCATGTAGTCAGTCTTTCAAACATCCCAGTTTAGAAGTGTTATAGGTACAGGGCACCAGGTACAGGGCCCACTGTTGACCTAGACCTAGAGAATTGTCTCACAACTCTATTGTCCATAAAGTTTTCTTTTGCATTCTTCTGTAAGCCATCACAAGGGGAGAACGTGTGTAAATCGATTTTCCATGTGCCTTTATTGCATTATCACTGTTTTCATAGCTGCAGATTATGGTCTGAGGAAAGTATCAATAATAATGCCATGTTGTTTGTTAATGGCCAGTGTTGTGCCCAGTGTTTTTTGGGAATTCCCGACAGTGGAGACTATGGTAAAACTAGCAGGAAGCTATCCACCCCGGGGCTATCTGCCTTCTGCCACGGCTTACATGTCACCCTGTGACAACACAGCACTATTGATTCACACCACCATATCCGCTTCTCAGTATGTGTGTGTGTGCATGTGTATGTGTGCATGACCACTGTGACAACACAAGATAATTGATTTGCACAAGCACATCCGCTATTTTGTTTGCATGTCTTTGTGTGCCTGTATGTGTGTGTGCCTGTATGTGTGTGCCTGTGTGTGTGTGTGTGTGTGTGTGTGTGTGTGTGTGTGTGTGTGTGTGTGTGTGTGTGAGAGAGAGAGTGCAGTACGGCTGCATAGTTTGGTAAGAGAACGTGGGTTACACTTTCTGTGACAGCACCACTCAAATGCAAATAAACAGTTGTACTGTAGTATATTCAACACCACTAGCCATTGTTGCCCTACAAATGAAATCTTTTCTAGGGAGTCTCTTGAGAGTCCCAAAATATCTAGAATAGCCAGCGACAGGGTGGTGCTGTTTAACCCCCCCCCCCCCCCCTCACACACACACACACACACACTTATTCCCAGCGAAGCGGGCTGGGTTAGTCAACTAACCATCTCAGTATCCTCAGTCTCTGAATACAGGAAGACCATTACACATCTTTTTCCAGACAGTTATGGCATATTTTGCATAAAAAGTTATCTGTACCGAGGGTAGGGTTTGGGGGTAGGGGTACAGAGATGCATAAAGCAGGGATTTGTTTAGGAAACGACAATTAAAGGATAAACAACGAAGTGAAGCCAGCACGTCTATATTTACAGGACCCCTCACATGGCTCTGCATTTTTCAAGGATGTGTCTCATCACCTGACACTGTGCAAGAAGTCTCCCATTAATAATTGTGTGTATGAGCGTGTTCGTGTGTGTGTGTGTTTATGTGTTTGCAGGATATGGTATCTGTCAATCGATGCATGGGCAGCCCTTGGGGCTGTATTTGAAGGGTGTCCATTTAGTGTCTGAGCTTATCCAGCTCATCCATTATTCATCCATGTGTGTTTCCGAGATGGCTGTGCTCAGAGGCAGCATGTGTCTCTCACCATGGAGTCAACAGAGAGGGAAGGCCAGGTCACGTACAGTACTCTTCTGCACAAACACAAAGCTCTGCGGTACATATTCACATTAACAAACATAGTCGACGGATGGCATGCCATACAATTGAAGACTCTCCTACCATAAACACATGTACGCCCACACCCCATAACATACATGCAACCCAGGCAGAAACAGATGTAAACGCTAGAGGCCAGCGTGGTCACTGAGTGAGATCAGTGTCCCCTACCAGCGAGGCTAATATGATTGTCCAACAAAAAGAACAAACTGTCCACAGTCCACACCCTGTGCTGGCCACTCAGGAAAGCAACACCCAGGTCGTCCCCATTATTTATTTACAGTGTTCCTGTTCTGACATTCCTAAGGCTCTCCTCAGGGAGAGACAGAAATAAGAGCCAGGGGGGGTAAAGGAGTCTGGGATGGAAGAATGGAGAGGAGGAAAGGGCAAATAAAGAGGAGAGGAAAATATTATATGACATAAAAATTATATTATAATCAATAAATGATTTAACTCATGTTGATTCATTACAGACACATCTGAATACTTTTCAGTGGATACTTTTACTTAGTTCCAGAATACTAGAACTTCCTCTTTCATCTCACATTAGTTCATGCTTGACAGAAAGCTACTTCCTTGGTCAGGCCAATATAATCAGCATGATGATTGTTTATTGTTTACCTTGCTTTGCTGTTTATATATATATATATATATGTATATGTTGTTCTATGTTTGCACTTCCCTGCCACAGTAAAGTGTGCGCTTGTGTATCTTGCATGGCGAATAAAAAACGATTCAGATTCTGATTCTGATGATGGCTCTTAGTTACTTCCGTTTTAAGACAGAGCAGGCTCTCTTCACAAACTCTCGACTAGTTGAAATTTGGTCCGATAGTATAAGACAATATTCACACCAGTCAGATTCCCAGAGTCCAGAGCCCACGGCCGACTATCTGAAGAATATGTTACTGAGATTACAGTAGCGGTGCTCGGTAGTCTGTTGAGCGTAAACACAGTGGCAGATGGTGAGCGACGAGGCCCGCTCAGCCAGAGGGGGGAAACTTGGCCCCTTTAAAAACTGCTAAGCTTCTACTTTATTTTAAAAGTTTCTATTACTCATATGGTTGCTAGTGTTCATAGCCAGACACTGCACTGGGGTTGAAAATGAAACTAGGGTTGTTTTTAAGTTGATTTATGGTTTATAAACCATCTGGTTATGGTTGATAGCTGTATCTGCGTCCGACACCCAATTCCCATCATTTCCTTCTATGCCCGTTTGTCCTGGCATTGTATCACTTCAGTCCAGATCAATCTGAGTAATCCACAGACGCTGAGCTGCAAGACGGGTTGGCTGGACTGAATAAACAAGCATCACTCTCCAGGGGGAGTGTCTGCATGTCTGCAGTCAGCCGGGCGGCTTCTCCCTTTCATCCTTCCACAGACACCTCAGCCTGATGGAGATTAATGACTTCCCAACTGTCCCAGTTCCTCTCAGGGCTCGGCAAAATAAGAAGAGAGGTGCAGACAGAAGCTCATGCTGCCCTAGCAACATGGCTCAGCCCCACCCACTACTGCTCCTCTCCTCGCCCACCCAAGCCCTCCCTTCACAGAGCTTTTTGGGAACCCCCTACTTTCAGGGTTGACCCAATCACATCTGTTCTCTATTGTCTCCAACTCAAACACCTGTCTTTTAGACAGGACCACCTGGCTTGCTGCACACTGCCCAATGCAAGGCCTTTTGTAGTCTTCTCATTGGTCAGAGGGAGGATGGTGTTCTCCAATCATGTGTCTCTACCTCCCAAGTGATATTCCAGGTGCGCTCACCCCCCCTCCCCTAACCCCCCCTCCCCCCTGACCCTCATACCTACTCAAACAAAGAACTGCATACGAGAGGAACTGAGGACCCATAGTCAACTCAGAGAATTTTGGGGAAAACATATTTGCAACAACCCCCCTTGCCCAGATCTCCTAGACCGAATGTGTCATTTTAGTTTGGCAGACGCCTGCCGCTCCATCCAATCACAGAGTGTTTACTGAAACCGCCCCACAAATAAACACAGGTGTGCCACATGTGGGTGGTGACGAAGACATAACAGGTCTGAGTGGCCCACACTGTCTAGCTCTGAGACTGTTTATCCAATCAAACTCACTGACCTAAACCAGCGTGATTTCTATGGCCACAAAAGACAGGGAAAGGCTGAATTTACCCAGGTGGAGAAAAAGATTGGAATGCTACACAATAGACAACACAAGTGTAGAGGTGACTGAAGGAGCCACTGTATGGGGGAGCAATCCCAAGTTTACAAGACAGAGCCTGTTCAGTCCCTGACAGGATTATGGACAACTGCGACTTTGTTATTTCTGAATGTTTTTGTTATTTTGTTCCCAGAGTGTATTTGGATAGTCACAGGCAACTCAATATTGTGAAGTGGCATATATTACTATTTAGTTCAAACTGTCCTCAGGTACAGTAACAGGAAACAGAGGGAAGTTGTTCTCCACATCACTCGAACGTGATATGTAATTCTGCTATTAGGTTCATTAGTTTGGCAGCACTTTCTATTTTTGAGAGTCAGCAAATAAACAAGCAGATAGAATTACCTTAGACACACAATGGCAAAGGGTTTCTCAGTTTCTAGACACATAATACCTCTGCTACAACAATTCTTTCCATACTAATTTGCCTCATTCACATCTCACCATTAGGCCACAATGGAAGATAGATGGATCTGTATCTCTCAATAATGCTTGGATTTGACATGGCTGCACTCCACTGTATACCCAAGTTGACTCAAATGCAGATCACATATATTTTTGATCTGAGGTATAGGCCTACCCCCCCCCCAAGCATTCACAAGAACATACACATACAAAAGTGCCTGAATTCTATGGAAGATGTAACAAGCATACCCAGGGCACGTTGCCCATTTTTGCAACTAGTTTATGTGTAGCAGTATGTGCAGATATTTCCATGCACCATAGCAATTTTGCAAATGTAACTAATTCATCTTCCTTTAATACAGCCTCTGAACTGCACATTGACAACATTATTGAGGATTGTTCCTTTTGCAGGCACATAATCCCAGCAAAAACATGACCTAAATTACCAACACATGTTTTCTCAAATAATCCCAAATTATCCAACTGGGATTTATCACGGCTGTACTCTCCCTCTGCATATGGCACAGGCAAGCAGTGCTCCCCACTCTAGAAAACACAGACTATATGATGACCTAGATTGAAGTGCAGACACAAGCTCCAGAGACCTCTCCCCGGCATGCCAGGCAGAGCCACAGCCAAGGCACAGGTTTTTCATAAAGAGACAAAAGAGTCTCCATCCGGGGTGCGTAGAGGAGTGCATGTTAAACACACATCCAAGCACACTGGCACTCTGCTTTTCCTAGAGGGCCATATCTCTCTCTTTTCTGTTCCCTTGCCTTTGATATTAGGCACAACCTGCCACCTTCGGGACCGGGGCAGACTCAAGGGGAATGCTAAACGCTCCTTCCTTTAGAGATGAAATGATCTGTATAAATCATTGATTAGCCTCCCAGCTTCAGGGTAGATAACAGAGGAGTGCACACGCATGTTACGCTCTCATTTGGAACACTTCTGCCAATTAAGAGTTTAATTCGGGCCAGTTTGGGATTATTAGCGGCTGATCTGATGAGAAGTGAAGAGCGAGGTGACTAGATTTACTTGTCAGAGTAAAGTGGAACAAAGGCACAATTATGGGATTTGTGTTCAGCGAAGCATGCTCGGATGTGTCCATTTAATAAATGTGTAGTGTGGATGTGCAGGTGAAGTATGTGTGTGGAACAAGAGGAGAGCGTGAGTGAGGGAGGGAGACAGAGAGAGAGAGAGAGAGAGAGAGAGAGAGAGAGAGAGAGAGAGAGAGAGAGAGAGAGTGTGTGTGTGTGTGTGTGGTGTGTGGTTGGGGGGGGGGGGGTGTGTATCCTTTATCCTGTGGGCATCATCATTACTGCCCATTACTGCGATCCTTAGGGTTCTAAACACATTAACTCAATGGTACCCTATTTGGCGTGCGTCTGGCAAACTCTGCCCACTGACAAGCGGAATGAGAATCTTAACAAATTACCGATCGCAGTTCGACTGTGTAAAAATTGAACCACTGGACAAAATGAAGACGTGAATTGTAATTTAGAGAAGGAAATCATTCTGCGATGCGTCGGCATCTTCAAAATAGGAATGCGCATCTGGACTAAAACATCTCAACTGTCACGGCTCTAAACCGAGCAGGCGGGCTAACAAGGAGAGCGTCGGGAGGTGTGACACGGAATATACTGTCTCATTGGTCTAAGCAGCATGACAAACAATTGAACCATCAAATCAGAACACTGTATGGCTGATGTCGTTGTTCTGAAACGTGCCCACAGTCCCTGCGTAATGAGCGTCTATAGGTCAATAGAGATTTAATGGTGAACAGCGACTAATGCCTACCCATCCCCCGTTCTCCTGGATCCAGTTGTGAAGTGGTCCATTTAGGTATTCTGTCATCCACGCCGCGATGTGATCCACCTGCGATGTCATCTCCTTGCTCACGCACTCCACGCATATTGTCCCCCCAAACTCAAAGAACGCAATAATCCTTCCCCAGTTCACCCCATCCCTAAACAGTTCATCTATCACCTCAGTGAATCTCCGCTCCGCTATAGAGGACGTGAGATACAGTTGATGTGACATTTCTGCAAAATCGGGCTGATAAAGCCTTTCGAGCTCGTCTCCAGCTTCACGTAAAACTCTGTGGATGGCTGCATGCGGATCCGATTGTGCGACCTTCTTAGAATTATGAGGGATGCTGTCCGGTTCGACGTCCGCTCCGTGACACCGCCGCGCCAGAACCGGCTGAGAAGGAGAAATCATTGAACCATTATTGGCCGTATCTTCTTCTTCCTCCTCGTCGAATACCCACTCATATCCCCGTTTGAAGAGTTTGTGACAAATGTACTTTTCTACAATATTGCGGTTACTCCAGTTTGCCATAGCAGCGTATAATTGGCACTAGTGTTAATGTGACCAAAATATTACAGATCATAACCCATTGCTAATATATACGTTCAATTCACAGTTTCAAAATACAATTAAAAACGAACGGTACTGAGTTCCTTCATAAAATATAGCTTTGTCAAGTTTGCATATCGAGAAATATGCGCGAAAACAGTTATGTTCGCTGATTGGAAAAATGTTCATATGAACAACTAGCCTAAATCCCCCGAAAGTCTTGTTTAAGCACTGTGCAAATCCGAGAAATCATTATCTCATAGGAAAATCTTCGATGCCTTGGTCTAAAAGTGGCGATCGTTTCCTTCGTTTCCTAGCCAATAAAATCCAAACAGAAATACGGAAGAGATTGCAAAAATGTCCATGCAAAAAAACAATTATACTACATTACAGCCAATGCAGTTATAGAGGATGAGAAAAGGTCAGTGTGGCGTGCGCACAATCTGACATAGCCAACTATTAGAGCAGCTTTTACTCAGAACAAGATTGCTTTCGAGAGGAAAGATATTCCTGCCTGCCCTTACTCCCGAATCCCAGTTTAGAGTGTTGCGCACTCCTTCTTGGTGATGTAGCTCTTACGTCACCCCCCATATAAAGTTGTCGTCGTACGTGCGCTTGGAAACTCCAACGCGTAAAAATACATAAAATATGAAAGCACTTCATCTATACTTGGAAGACCGTCACTCATTAAAAAAATATTTTCCGACTTTATTGCTAAACAGGCTGTAACTGTCATGGACTTTAATAAAGCAGACATCCACTCTTTGTCAGTTTTTTGATTCCCATTCCTTCACACATTCAGACTATGTGATTTGGTTTACATAAACAACATACTGAAGATCTCTCTCACATTGCCTAACGAGGCTAATTGTGTTCATCTGACTATGCCGGACCACCCCCAGCCTGCAGATGAAGTGTTGGTTTGATACACTCTTATCGTTGTCCATCCTAGAAAAGTCTATTATTGATGAACTTCAGTCTTGTACCCTTATTGTTTTCGCGTTCTGCCCCAGTCTTTAGTTACCGTAGCGTCTCCATCGATGCCTCCTTTCTTAGTCTCTGACAGGGCAAACAAGGCTTCTAAATTCCTATTTTCCTTGAGCTCTTGCCCAGACTGATCCCCTCGTGGAAGATGAAAGTCGACTCATTCAAACAGAATACGTAAGACCCCCACAGCCCTCCTAGGCCCTCAACCTACCAACTCCACACATCAACACCAGATCTACTCTTTCACATGGAATCCCTGCACCCGCCGAGAAGAGACTGGGAGAGTACAAGACGGCTGTTTCTGTAGCGTATCCCTCTCCAACTGAATATCGATTTAACATAGACACGGACGAATCCAGGTAAGGTAAAGACTGACTTGTTTCTTAAACTGAGACGGCGTTAAAATACCGAAATGTTTTTACTTTACGTACTGATGTTTATTTTGACATTGAAAGACTACTTTGTAGCCCATGTTAGCTACATATAGACATTTCAAACGTGTTCTTAAAACGACAGCGAATTAAGCAAAGAAAGAAAAAGAGACGTGCAATTCAGTTATTTCATGTATTATGTAGGAAAATTAGACAAAGAAACAATGTTCCTCACATTTTCTTTCAATGGCACACAAGGTGAATTTCTAGCCAGGCAAAAACATATACAATAAAAGGTGATGAAAACAAGCGGTGGTTTATGCTAGAATTAAGTACTAAACACGTTATAATCTTATTTTAAAATATTGTGGACACCAATACATGGGGAATACTAAGATGTGAGTGTTATTAAAATTGTGAGTGTTAAATATTGTAAGCGTAAACTTCATTTGCATAGCTTGAATGTGTTCAAACCAAAAAATAAGCTACTGGTTCTGTTGGAACTACCTAAATATGAAAAAGTGATTGTAAGAGAAGCAGACACTTCTTAAATAAAGCTACAAAGTGCCAGACAGTGAGCCTAGTCCAACGTCAAATGAGAACATCATCAAAACTGACTCATCTATTCTCACCATCATATTTCAGGTTGAGTAAGGCCTTGCAGGACAAAATAATTGGAATTGGCAAAAAATTGGCAGGTTTCAGATCAAATGAACAAGAAAATCACAGGCGGTTCAAGTGCCATAAAAAAAAAAAAAAAAAACTCCGGACAGATCCAATATTTATATATTTTAGCTTATTATCAGTAGTCATCTCTTAAGGCTTTCCATGGGTCCCCCACAAGTGTACTGCTGGCTGAAAACTAGGATAAATAGAGCAGCAGCATCAACAAAACACATCTCTAAACAGTTACATTGCATTTAACCAAGCTGTCTCAATACATTTTGGCATTCAGATATTTGTGGTTTTTGGGGAACAAATGCTTCCTTTTCTGGTCTGTATCTAAGTACGTTCTCTCCACTAGTGATGGATGAAAGGAAGACGAGAATGAGTTTGCTTTTCAGTCTTTCAACAGGCAAAACGTTGAGAAGATAAGGAATTTTGCAAGGCTGTTGGGACATTGATTTGGATTTTGAGACTGACCCAGTCAGTTAGGAATGTCAATATCCTTCAAACCAGTGTATGGAATCAGATGACCATCGTCTTATGAATCAAAACCCTTTTCATACAATTGATCTATAGCGCCCTCACTGGGCTTTCTAGGGCAATGCTCAAACCTGTGAATAGGACCCATCAAATGTCAAGGATCCCACTCAGACATACATAAACACAAATACGAGTTCTATGAAGAACATCGTGCGGAATGGGTGGCTTGGACAATCCTTTGCAGAGGGAATCTACACACTTTGATCTACTAGATTCTCCATTGGTTCTACATGTATGAACTGCGAGAATGATCTGGGCTGATAAGCAGAGGAAACTCAACTCGTCATGAAACTCAACACCTTATGATCGCTTTTTCATTTCGACAGTGTGTAATGGCTTCTCTCTATCCCTGGGGCTGACTTACGTCACACACGGCACAAACTCGAGAAACACAATGACAGTGGATCCACACATCCCCAAAGCTTCTCGTTACCTGATGCACCCTCTGGTGTGCACACACTCCCTCAAACATGGCATACAGCAAAAAACATTATATATATAATATATATATATAATATATGTATATAATATATATATAATATATATAATATATATAATATATATATTATATAATATATATAATATATATATAAAATATAATATAATATATATATAAAATATAATATATATATATATATTAATATATAAATATAAATAATATATATATATATATATTATATATATATATATATATATATATATATATATATATAAATGGCTAGTCTGGGATTGATTATTTACCAGATGAAACTGACATGTTTGTGTTTAACTGATGTGAAAGAGATCCTGGCTCCTCTCAACAGAAGAGCAGTTACATCACCTTGCGCTTCAAAAAGCCAATGGTACTAGCCAAAAATACTACCCAACTTAAACTACAACAAAGAGGTCTTTGCCTGCAAAGACCATCGTGGAGAAACATTTCCATATAGAAAAGGATACATATTTGGTGAAGACTATATTGTTGGATGAGGTAAAACTATTGGTAGGACAACAATTGGTTTTATACTTTTGCAAAGTACTTAGGGAGGGACTGCAGGCCACAAGCTGTCAGAGCAGCTGTCCTTAGCTCTTCTGTCTGAAGGGAAAGATAAAAAGCCAGGCTGAGGCTCACACGTAAAGTATCAGGTGTTGACAAGAGACCGTGACTTCTGTCAGTCTGCTCTCAGCGACCTTGAGAAAGGCAGCCTCGCCAGAAGAAGTCTCCATTACAACAGTTCAACGCATAAACAAAACAGCACTGGAATGCTTGTCATAGGTGAATTGAAAAAAGAAATGGCTGTCTTATGATGTGTTACGACTATCAGGAACATTCAGTAATCACAATGGTGAAATCACTCCCGCCCTCCCTGTCACCCCCATCCAGGCCTGTGCGTTGCAAGGGAGGGACCAGGTGGAGGTGAGGGGTATCAGGAGTGAGAAGCGGGACTACTCCCTCTTGTCAGCTGTTTTAGACTGTTCCCTCTGGATCATGCAGCGACGCACAATGCTGTCAAAACTCCCCAAGTAGAAGAGAGCTATGGTCCGGAACAGTCCCATAGTCACAATCTGTACAGGAGAAAAGAAGGGTGGGTCAGGGAGACACATTTTTTCCAGACAGCATTGAGGGAAGTGTGGGGGACCCAGTACCTGCTGGAGGCCCTCAGTGATGGAGGTGACGGGCGACATGCCGCAGGTGAGTGCAGAGAGCATGTAGCCGTCAGGCCCCACGGAGCTGTTGAAGTTCCCCTGCTGCAGGAGGACACAGACACAGAGGAGGAGGTCAGACCTTCGTGGCATGGCAGAGGCCCTCCTGAGTACCAACACTGCGACCAAGCTGTTTACCTACCACAGCGTCCTTAACAAACACCTTGGCCACCAGCTCTGGCTGACATACACCGGACGTCTCCGAAATCAGCTTGGTCTCTAGGGGCTGAGGACAGGAAGATCACATGAGGGATTCAAACGGAAGTCAGGAAACACTCATGTTCCTCTGTGTTCTCCCCAGGATTTTGCCAACTTGTGCAGTCTGCCTTAGTGTGGAATATCAAGGTCGGTCAACAGAACCAGCAGACTACAGAGGTGTGGATCCTAGCATTGTTGTTGTTGGACAACATATTGTTGTTTGTGACTTTAAATTCTTTGTGCGCATTCAACAAATGCACTGTAGTGCATAAGGGGTGGATTCGTTGGGTGAATGAACAGTGCTAAATGCATCAAGCATCTTTAAGATTTTATGTTCCTGGGTGCAGACGCACTACTTAAACTAAAGGGATTTGTGTCATCAAATGAGGACTTGCGTTCTATATTTATGCTATTCAAAAATATGTTTATTCATTTTGACCTCTTGCAACTAAGACACTTTTGTATTGCTATTGCAGCGCAGATACGGACAGGTGAGCAGTGCTATCTAATAATGCACAATATTAGCTTCTTTGGGTTTTCTCAATCAATGAAATGCTGGCAAGCTAACGAACATCAAGGCAAAAAAAAATCAAATTGATTTTGTCAAGAGTGAATAAATGCATCAACTGACGCAAAATAATCTACCAACGTTACGTGAACCTAAATCTATAATTCCAGGAATCTCTGTGTCTGTGACATCAAACTAACATCTGAATCAACAACTAGATCACAGGCAATGAAGACTCAAAGCTCAAAATGAGCTACTAAAGACTTGACAATAAACAACACGGGAATTTCCAAATATTCACTCTGACTTGAGACGAAAAAGACTTGGACTCGTGCAACAGTGACTTATTGCTGCTTCCTCCGACACCAGCTCACCTTGCTCTTGTTCTCCTCTGCGAGGCCTGGAGTGTCTGTGTCGGGAGGGTAGGCCAACGTCACGTAGATATTATAAGGCTTCATCTGAAGGCAAGCACAGAGGAGTGAGGGTCTAACCAAACTGTACAGACAGACCCAACACACAACCATCGAACGAGTAGGAAGCACTGAATTCAGACAGCAGCCTTTCATGTTGACATGCTTGTTGACAGAATGGGGCTCGTCTACTGGCAGGGTTGAGGGGACGAGCAAGAGGAGGACTCTGTACTGGACTCACCTCCATCTGCAGGGCCTCAGCCAGCCCTCGAAGGGCAAACTTGGATGGGGAGTAGGCCGTGTAGCCAAACAGGCCAATCTGGCCCGCCTGAGAGGACACGAACATGACTCGCCCCATCCTCCGCTCCTTCATGGTGGTGATGACGGCCCGCGTCGGGTACACGCTACCCAGGTAGTTCACCTCCATCAGCCTCTGTTGGGGAGAAGAGAGGACTGGAGCATGGAAGGGATGTGTAAGACAACCCCACCCCTCTCCCATATGCACACACACACACACACACACACACACACACACACACACACACACACACACACACACACACACACACATTCACAAAAGTGCTGACCTCCGGTCTCCTTTGTCATTGATTTTTCGTAAAGGGGGGGGGGTTATATTTCTACAATCAGAGGCTAAGAAGTAATGGAAGATCACAGGTTTTCTTGTATTCTTTGGCACACGCAAACAGGTTTTCCACTTGTGATTATTTCAGCAGTGGAGCCCAGTGGGTGAGCCAGGACAACCACCTCCTGATGGGCGCTAAGCCTCTTTCCCTTCCCCAGCTGCAATCGAACCTCTGCATACTCTGCGTCGTTAAATTGCAATCCGAGCCCTCGCTTAAGCTACACGTAGAAACAGGACCCTCTTGATTCCTATAAGGGGAACGCGTCATTCTGTCTTTGACATTTACGCAGTGTGGGTTTTCATCTTTGAGCGTGACACAATGTTCCTTCGTGAACTTTGGGGACTGGAATGAACTCTAGCACTCATCCGCAGTGTCCTGGATAATAGCTCACTCTAAAGCGATCCACTTCCACTTCCTCAAATTTCCCGGCGATGGACGTCCCGGCACAGTTGACCAGCATGTCCACAGGGCCCAGCTTCTCCTGTGCCTGCAGTTCAACAAAAAGGATGGCTCCATTACTACAGTGTAAGAGGACATTGTGCTAAATGTCTGGTGTGATCTCATAAAAAGCCATTACCTGCTTTATCACACTCTCCACCTGGCCATAGTCCTTAGACACATCAACAGATATGCAGAGCACTACCTGAGTGAGACAATGAGAAAGAAATGTGATTTTGTTTAGAAAAATAAGAGGAAAGAGTTTGAGTATTTGATATCCCTTGTCAGTTATCTTATGACTTCATACTTGCTTATCATTTATCGCACATTTCTCCACTTCCTTTTTAGCTTGGAGAAGTTTACTCTGTAGAAAACAACAGTGATATCAGTACGACATAGTACGATAAAACAAGACATAACAAAACGTATAATACTGACCTCATCTCGTGCCACTAAGGTTATGAAAGCACCTTGCCTGTAACACTCCATGGCAATGCTTTTACCAATGCCGCTGGAACCTCCTGTCACCTTTAGACAGACACGGTAGGGAAGTAGAGTAAATAACCTCAGGATTTGTTTTAATTGATGAAATAGTAAAGAATCTACAGGTTTTAATAAAACTTTCGTAAAACAACATTTACTGAAGTACATGCGCAATATGACAGTTATTGCGACACATTTTAACATACTTTGTCTTTATGTCACTCCTGAATTGTGGGCGTGTCAGAATATAAAAAATAAATAATGCAATGCAAATGACTACATTGACGTTAGGGTAACCTAACATAGACTATTGAGCCATTTTAGTAAACTCATCAAAACGACAGGGTTAGCGATAACAAAGCAAAAGAGCTTGAAAATCAACATTTGTTTGACAGTCATTTCACGAGCTACTAGTAGCCATCCAGCTAAATACACTTACCACAACGTGGGCCCCATTTAATTTTAAAGGCTTCGGGCTAATAAGAGGGGATATCATATACAACAGTAACACAAAGGCAACAATGAATGCTGCAACAACTAACAGCATGATGAAAGGCAGAAGAAGCCACCAAGAATTAATAAAAAGCCAATCCGCGATTGATGAACTCAATCCTTCCTCTGAGGACATGGGTAAACCTGTCGATTTCGTTAGCTAGCTAGAGCTAACGCAGGTTTCTTCGGCAAATCAGTAGAAGGCGCTAGTCAAATGGGTGGAAATTAAATATAGAGGAGGAGTTTTAGATAGCTTGCAGTATTTCGGAAAGTCACCGACGGCTACCCAGAATAAATTACACATGGACTTTGGCTCTAAGACTAATAGCTATATGTTGCCCAGCGGAGTATTTGCAACATTCACCAAATCAAATAGAACTGTGCACTTCGAACAGGCTCCAGTGTTAGTGTTGAAGTAGGTATTTGTAGTTTCAAAATCGTATTGCAGACTATCCTCTGACGGGAACTTCAACTGGCAAACACTTCACTTCCCAAAATGCAGCAGTACATTTCCTCGTTGTTGGTGTAACTGTTGCTGTGTGCCGGTATAACTCACTGATGGTTGACTATGGATCCCATAGACATGAAAACAGGATGTCTTTATTCCGGATCGTGCTACAATAAAAGACCCTAAACGTTAATCTCAGTATTACTTTTATTTACATGTTTGGAAAGAAAAACATTGTTTTACCTCTTCACAGAGAGTTTACCTGTCTCTAGATACGTTTACAGTTATGTGAGTTAAACAGACCACACTAAAGATGTACCCAACTTGAATGAAAGACTCGTCTTCAAAATACCAACACCTTGAGTGCATAGTAACATAGTTGTATACAACCTTTAAATGACAAAATACATGAAATGTGCAAGTATCATACTACATACCTAGCATCGATGACCAAACACACGAGTTTAAGTGTCTCTGTATATCAACTTCCAAATTCAAAAATAAAAGGAATACATTTCAGTAAATTGTTTAGAAGGCACGTGGTATGTTTTGCCACTGAATATGGCCTCATTTCAAGGTGGTCTCTGTTTGGAAAACATTATCGTATATGCTTTTTCTTTAAATCTTGATCTCAAACTACATTTTATTCATTCCTCAGTATCCGCCCTTCGTAAGAGTAAGGCTTAGACAGGCACCATCTCTTTTCAGTAGTTGCCATTGGGAGGATCAGCAAAGCTTTGCAGGGAAGGGTATGTGAAAAGGGGCAGATTGTATGTAGTGTGTAAGGGGGGTCAGAGTTACAGATACAAAGTTGGACATTTGTGTAAATTAAAGAGTATAAATATACACGTTCCTTGAAAGCTAAAAACTGATCCAGTACCTTTGGCTATCTTGATACACTAAAAGCAGAAGAACAATTAACTACTAAAATAAGATATTGATGGGAGTGATGTTTCGTTGTTGTTGTAGTTTTACATGGAACCATGGCCCAGCAGGTTCCTTCCTGAGTGTCAGTCAGTTCTGCTACCCTACTGTATGACCATCACCCTCTGACTCGAGGCCTTAATTCCACAAATAAAATATCTTATGAAAATACAATGGCATGCTTTGTTAATTTAGTTTTCAAGACCAAAGAGCTATACATTTTCATAAAGTATCTACTATAAAATGCTTTCATTTTAGGAGTACAAAAAGAAGTAGAGTAATATGGATATTGGTGCTCACCGCAATCATCTTGAAGGCAATTGGACAGGCACCTATACGTTTTACAGTCAAATTGTTACAAGGACAATGCACAACAATTTCATGAAAGCATGATTTATATGAGGTTGAGTTTAATATGCATGTCTTGCAAAATTTAGGTTTATCACAAAGTGCTGTTTCTGCCTGCTCATATGTTCAAAGTAAACAAATCCAAAACTGCAAATTGATCCCAAAGTAGCTGTCCATGTACCAATTACCAAGTCAACTGCACGCGCTTTCTTGTCCTTAATCCGCTTTGGACAATGGAGGACACCGGGAAACATTAATCTTCTAGCTCCTGTGTGGCCAATTAGACTAGCCTAGCTAGTCATGTGGCACACTGCAGCCAATTGATGAGCCAAGAAAGTGGAGAAAGATTGAAAAGGGGGGAATAGGAGGGAAAGAAAAAGAACACTTAACAATCAATTTCTTCGCTTTGGTTAGACTTAAAGGCTCCGTTTAACCCTCTTGTCCAAAGTCCTCTGTGAATTTTTTCAGCTTGTCCAGATCTGCCTCATTGACAGTAGGCTTGGTGCTGGCAAGGGACCTCAGCATATCAGGCTGCAAAGAAGGAAGAACATATCATGGGGATGTTGGTTTCACGTCCACAATCGTGACAGGATACAAATGACAAGACTGTTGATGCGCTCACCATGCTGACAACAGGTTCCAACAGCTTTTCTCCTGGGACATCCATCCATGTCATTTCAACAGCATTTGGGTCTCCAGGAGAACATGGGGTCAGAAGGTCATCGACGAGCAGGTTAGGATCATCCCTCGATGGTCCTCGTACCTTCAACCAGAGCCACCCAAGATAAACGCAAACACGGGAACCCCAGACACAGGACAGATGAGGCCCCGAGACCAAACAACTGACAACCAATCATATGGAAGCAAATCTTCCCCCATACGTACCCGTTTGAAGTGAGTGGCAGACTGCACCTTCCTGACGGGCTGCATGAGAGCGTCTCTGACAATGATGCTGATGTCAGCTCCAGAGTAGCCCTCCGTCTTCTTGCCCAGGGTGATAAAGTCTGAGTCGTTAAGGATGGTGGGGGTGGAGCCCAGATGTAGCTTGAACATGAAGGAGCGGGCGTGTTCCTCAGGCAGGGGGATGTAGATCCTCTTCTCAAACCTGACACAAACACACAAGTTGAGGACAACAACTACACTGGCTTAACCTATATACATCTGTTTTTGATTATTGTAAATAAATTGCCATATGACAGCAAAAATACAGTCCATTCATTATGTCACATAAATTTAAAATGATCATACAAGCCTGCAATGGAAAAACCTAGATGTTATTCTTGTAAATTCTATGGTTATTGACTACCGCTGGTTAGGACAGCCTGTTACCTTCTTCTGATGGCTGAGTCCAGTGTCCAGGGGATGTTAGTGGCCCCGAGGACCAAGACTCCCTCATTGTCATTTCCAACACCTGCAGAAAAACAGGCATGCTCAGGTCAACCAAAAAATGTCTGCACCACAAATATCTCAGTATTTACTAGACAATAGCATACTACCGTATATTAAATAATATGGTAGTATAGGTATTGGGACACACCCTTTGTATGACCTAACGGCATACGCCACAATGTCTTACTACATCCGGCAGAATTTTACGGTATGCAAGCCAGCATGCTTTTCTAATCATGTCCAGCAGGAGACGTCAATCACAGGAACAAGATACAAGGTAAACAATACTGTCTGTTTTGGCCAGTTCAAGGTGCGCCTACATGACAATGCAGTATGTCCCAACATTATGCATACTGAATGCAACAGAATATAAGGTCTGTTGCATTAGCTTTTAAAAGTGAAAATATCCTACATGGGACACAAATCTCCCAAAACAATTTGTATTATTTCGTCATATTACAATGAAATTCCAAACTCATATTGCACATAAAAAGCCACTGGGCTTTTCTTTTTTACACATCTGTTTGGCAGTTTTTAAGTAATATATCCCTTAAAATAGTTGAATATGATTTCTTTATCCACAGAGAGGGGGCGGATTCAGTAACATTCTTTTTTGTCATGGGAAAAACTGTATTCAAATATGGTTTGTTAAAAGCCTCAAAAGAAGGGAAATTCAAATCACCACCACAACCCTAACGTGACCACATGTTAAAGAAGTATGCCGTTCTACTTTAGATTTTTTTTAAACCCTGAATACATCACAAAACACCTTGTTTGTGCATCTGCATTTTTCATAAATACAATCTGGATTGAAGCTAATCTTTTGGATGAATTTCAAGCAACCCTTCGTTCTCTTCAGATCTCTGTAGTATCCCTCACCTTGCATCTGAACCAGGAACTCAGTCTTGATTCGACGAGCAGCCTCGCTCTCATTCTCACTTCTGGAGCCACACAGGGAGTCAATCTCATCTATGAAGATGATGGAAGGCTTGTTTTCCCTCGCCAGGCTGAACAGATTTTTCACCAATCTGGAAAGATCAAAATACTGTATATTTACGAAACAGTAAACTGACCGAATGAACTGAATGTTCGGAACCCCCAGAATGATTATGCTTCAAAGACACAGGATTATTTCTGAAGTGACACAGAATTATTTCTGAAGTGACAATGTACAAGAGGCTCACTTTTCACTCTCTCCCAGCCATTTGGATACCAAGTCAGAAGAAGAAATGGAGAAGAAGGTGGAGTTGTTAGCCTCCGTGGCCACAGCTTTTGCTAGGTAGGACTTTCCTGTACCAGGAGGTCCAAAAAGCAGGATCCCTCTCCACGGTGTTCTTTTACCTTAAAAGACAGACAAGTTTGTCTGAGTGATCCACATTGTCCTAGGACTAAATCATTGGCAATCAAATACCTGAGGAACAATTCAAAATGATTTCTCAGTGAGATAATGCACTACCTGTGAAAAGGTGGGGGAATTTGATAGGCAAAATAACAGCTTCTTTCAGCGCTTCTTTGGCTCCCTCTAACCCAGCCACATCATTCCACTTGATATTTGGCTTTTCCATAACAATTGCACCTGGAAAAAGTGAAAACGTATTAGACAGGGGTAATGCAGATAATACAGACATGGCCTGAAAATCCATAAATGCATTTTCAGTAACCCCCGGATACCAATATTCCATAGGCTCCTGTAGATTGGGGCATTCGTAATGTATGTGCCGCAATAAAAATGAGCTAAAGAGGACTGACCTGAGAGTTGGTTCTGAAACTTCTTTTTCTCCGGATCGTCCCCTTCATCGCTTTCATTCCTAAAGCAATCAGTTACAGAACGACACATGATGGATTGGCATACGGACTACCTTTATCTAAAACATAAATGCAAGTTGAGTTTCCCCTTGTCATGACTGAGTCATCACATTCCATCAAAGTGCATGGGTGATAGCATCTAACAGGTTGAGCCCAAGGCCCCGCCCCCAAACCAACGCACCCTTTGTCGTCTGAGTGAGACTCCTTTACAGGCTTAGCGGGTGGAGCCTTTTCTTTCTTCTTCAGGTATTCCTTCAGCTTCTCTGCTCTGTCCAGGTACTCTGCACACTTGGCCCTGATGCTCTGTTTGGCCTTTTCGCCCTGAGCTTCATCTGATAAAAAGAGAGGAGGACATTTGACAAATGGCAACAAAAAGTAGTGGGGAAAACTCCTTAAAATAGGTCAATGTCTGCTAAGGCAGGGCAAGGCTAAGACAGAACCTATAGAGAATATATTACTAAACCTTGACAAATTAATACACATTTGAAAATGAAAGGACCACTTCCCTTTGAAAGAGGTAACAACATGCAAATACGAGACTTACATTTGACAACATGAAGGAAGTACTGAACAGCATGCTGGTAGAGACGCAAAGCCTCCTCGTAGTTCTGAGCTTTATCCTCCTGGGCAGCCTTGCTGGCCAGATCGATGGCTTTCTGAAAGAGCCAAGAGCCAAGATTGACATCCGGCAAACTAGCAAGTCTAAATACATTTATTTTTGAAAAGTCAAATGAATCCTCTCTAAACCAGGGATTTAACATTTGTGAACTTTCAATATTATAAGCATAGCCCCACAAACTAAATACTGACTCTGACTTGATAACTACAAACAGGTGACATTCGTTTCATAACAACACGACACTACATTATAAGTGTAATTTGAAAGAATACGCTTATAAAACCAAATCTGTACTCTTTGGATTTGGCAAGCTCCAAACTCCACTGTGAGTGTGTGGGCCATGATACCTTTTCAGACATCAAAATAAACACATAACACTAATCCAATTAGCCCTGGGCTAGCTATAGCAAAGAGTCAAGAATGATAAGATCCGCAAGCTCCGGGGTAAATACATAGCTATTAGCTCTAGCTTTGGAAATAACTCGAGTTAATAATGTGATCTAACGACCGAAAGTTGGTTAAATAACATGATAGTTTAAATGTTGGATTTTGATATCACATATTCGCAATCATGGATAATACCCACGCTTTAAACAGTTTAGGGTAGGGCTGTGGGCCCAATGTTAACATGCAGCTAGCACATAGCTAGCACATAGCTAGTTAGCTAACTGGTTAATGTACGTGAAAGCCTAACTTAGC
This sequence comes from Plecoglossus altivelis, assembly GCA_036571765.1. Taxonomy (NCBI): domain Eukaryota; kingdom Metazoa; phylum Chordata; class Actinopteri; order Osmeriformes; family Plecoglossidae; genus Plecoglossus; species Plecoglossus altivelis. The sequence continues at coordinate 1,274,895 of BROE01000001.1, forward strand.
CAAACCCCAGCTAACGTCAGCTAACTTGAGGGTCCAGTCGATCTAAAACCGACAAGATGGACTGTTGTAAATGCTGAAATAGCATAACGAAAGCAACGTTTTTGGACAAACGAGGCGATGATTGGTTGATTCCCGGTCCCAAGCGCTAGTTATCTAGCAGGAGCTAGCTACAATAGATGGTGAATCTGTCAAACTTACCTGTAAATTGTTGTTGGCAGCCATAAGGGCTGAATACTAATCAAAAGATCCCAACGAATAGACAAATGCAATAAATACACTCTACGGTTGATAATTATAAATACGGCAGTAACGTAAGGTAAATATTTCGCTGGCTAAATAACTTTGAAGTTGATTGTTTTCCTTTTCTTACAGATCGTGGTTAAAAACACAGCGAAGACAGAAACTTCCGCATTGAAGTCGAGTTGATTTCCGTGGGGCGCAGAGCTAACGTCATCCGCTGACGCACCCAGAAGTCAAAAACGAAAAACCATAAACTGAACAAGAGCCACTGAAAAATATTGGTTTAAATGGCTTGGATCTTCTTCCGCTAAAAGTACTGTATTCAGCCAGAGGCGTAGCAAAGACAGAAAAACAGTCTTTTAGCAAAGTCATTACCAAACAATCTCAGGTGTAAAGTTAGCATTATTTCACACATTGCTTGTGTGAAAGCAGAGTTGCCCAAAGGTGATCTTTGCAGTAAAAACGTAAGAGGTTGAACTTGAGTAGAACTGCATGAGTGCCCACTTGACTTATTCATTTTTTCACTCGCTCTCCTGAACCTTGTTAAATTCGAGCTACAAATACAGTTAATACTACTAATGAGCCTATTATCAACATGTAGGCCTACAAATCGGCATTGTCTAAGGACCTCCTTGTTTTCTAGGTATTGCTGTAGCTCCTCGACTCTGTCCAGGTAGAGTTTACATCTATCCCTGATCTTCTGGTTTCCTTCTTTACCTTGGGGTTCACCTGAGGGGTTCAAAACAAAATGTCAGACACTTGTTATATTGATTCACCAAAGGTAATCAGACAAGAAATCATTGTTGTCCGCCAGGGTGGAGCATTGTCCTGGCTTTATATGGACTAAAGAGTATTACTGTGCTACATCGATTTCACGAGGATCTAAAGACATTGATGCGTCAGTTAAACAAGCGTCTGACTGACAATGTTGATGGCACTGATGGCTTTTTATCTCCACGCAGCCCACCATATGTGATGTATAAGATCAGTTACATACGCTTTATAATGTGCAGGAAGTACTTGACCGCATGCTGGTAGGAGCGAATAGCCTCATCATAATTCCCAGACTGGTCTTCTTGGGAAGCTTTTTGTGCTATGGCTATAGCTTTCTGGAGATGGAGAAAAAACATAGTCATAAGAGGAGTATCTTGTAGCATCTACTGTTCTGGATCCCTCCACTGCATAGTGGTTTTTACAAATATCCTCCTTCATTTTAGGAAAGGTAGCCTTTGTGTTGAAGTAGATGGTCAACGTATTATTATTATTATTAACACTTACATCATCAATTTGTGTAGCCCTCCATGACAGCAACAATGTAAGTCTACAATGTCAGATTGGTATGTATTCACCATGCAACAGATTCAACTCTGACTATTTCCGATATTGTAAATCAGTTGCAGAGTCTGAGACTTATGCTGTTATCTCAGATCCCTTAAGAAGAGGCTGGATTCTAATGCATACAAAAGGAGTCATACTAACTTCACAGACCAACTGTAAACCAAAACCAAGTTATAAGATTCAAAGAAATCAGTTCCTCTACCTGTAGATTTGTTGGCTCCATGGAAGAAAGAGGTTGTCACAGTATATGAAACGATTTCCCCAAATCTTTATTATCCTAGTTTCGTTTAGCTATGCAGCCATTTCCTTGACACTAATCTCTCCAGTGAGCACGTAAAGGTCCAAGTGACAAACTACCCTGCTTACAGGAATGATAACAATGCTGTGTCGTGGTACCCGCCTGTCGGTGACTCATTCTGTCAAGCCTGTTGCTTGAGAACAGACAATACACTGAAGAGCCAGTTATAGACTACTGACCAGATTCATGGTTCACAATGAATTGCATTATTTGATGCAAAAATAAACGAATACATTACGAATAAACTGGAACTGCATTTTATTTCATTGTAGACCACAGTTAGCGGAATTTTATTTGTACAGCAAATACGTAAGATTATTTGATTTTGTAGTGTTCAAAACTTTTGAGTGGTTCTTTTAATTTCTGAAAGTATTCAAGGAGTAAAGGCTTACCTAAAAAGGGAAATTACTTCAAATCTGATCCTTTAAAAGACTTCTGCTGTCATTCTTTTATCCACTAGATGTCATTGAATGACCATAAGATTGGAAAATAGGCTAAACTCAGATTGGACCCTTGCCCCAAGTGAACCTCCATTCAGATTCCCTCCATTATGATCCTGTAGGCCTATCCCTTGAGACTTATTTACATTAGATCAGTATACTAGAAGGAGAGAAATGTCTTCATTTTAGGAGCTACACACATAATGTGGCTGTTATTCAGCACACAAATCCCTATGCACAGTTTTCGAAAAAGCGGAGTATGCAGTATGTAAGAACAAGTACTGTGCGTCTTTATGTATTCATCTGGGAGGGGTTTACAAGGAAGTGTCTCTGACTGATATGGTGTAGGCTGTAGTGTAAGGGCGGGATGTCTATTATTGGATGATATTGATGGAATTGAGATTTACTGCCATCAACATTCTTGTTATGTCCCAAAGTCAGCAAATACTATGCAATATGCAATTTATTATCAGATAATGAAAACCTTATGGCACGCAAGTTTATACACTGACACAACTCAGATACTGAAGCATGAAAATGTAGACTACAATAAATTAATCTGCCAGAATATTGGATCCAGACTTCTCTAGCCAACTGCTCATAAATTACAATTGATGGAATAAAAAAAGTTATTTTGAATACATTTTTCTCGTGTCTAGTTAGGCAAACATATTGCCTACGTCCTTACTGAACTTCGAATCTTACGTCGTCAATACTGCTAAATATGAAGAATATTATGATAGGAAGGCGTCAGAGCACGGAGAGACCTTTGGCCCCACGTCGCTGACTCCTCACGTCTGGATCTGACCGCTGATGACCTGACTGACACCTGATATCGTGGTACAGCAGAGTTTGGCTAAGAAGATACAGGAACCTGACAAATTTTCACGGAGTAACATGCAGTCAAGAGGGAGCTCGGAAGCAACTGCAGATCAAGTGAAACTTTTCAACCAGCAGACTTGAGCCGCGTACACGAGTCGTTGTATCGCCCCGGATCAAAGGGAGAGTTTTAGACGTTCTGCGCGTATTATTCATGGCTGTCTAGGGAACATGCACTGCGCTCTACGGGTCAATTTCAGCATCCACGAGGATTCCTGATGTGGAACATGGCGAGGGTGATGAAGGGAGCGCACCCCGCCGCTTTGATATGTACTTTGGCGCTCTTATTTACTGGTGCCGTCCGTGGGCAGGTCCCTTTTAACGAAATTACGGGGTTTAGTTTGACTCCCCCATACTTCAACCTTGCCGAGGGTGCACGGATCTTTGCTACCGCAACTTGCGGTGAAGATGAGAGTGGGAGACCGAGGTCCGACCTGTACTGTAAACTTGTTGGAGGACCTACCACGGGACCGCCAAGTCAAAACATACAGGTACGGGGTTTATTATGCTTAATAAGTGTTCAATGTTTAGCTGTTTTTATGTTAGATTTCGTTCGATCTATGTAGATAACTTGGCATTTTTTTGTCATTCCGAGAGCTACATTTCTTCACAGCGCACGTTTAATTGTTAGGTTGTGGCTTTGAGCGACTATGTTATACTAATTATAATAATATATTTGTTCGTGTGGTTGACTTCCTTTCCTTACTGTTTTTCCAAGGCTCTCGTGAGTCTAGTGAGTCATTAGAGCCTCCTGGGAAACATTGGCAGATTTGCCCGCCTTGACCAAGTTGTACATCTGCCAGAAATAGTTTACACCATTGTTTCCTATTCCAGAGGGGTTGCGTTCACTTCTCAACAGTGCACGCATAATACTAATACCATATCTGAAACACAATTAACAAGAACTGTCCCACAACAAAAAAATTACTTGAATGTAAAAAAATGAGTTACTCAAATTTTTTTAATTACTATTATTCTCATTTGCTCATTATACTTCCCTGTTATTGAGATCAGTAAACATTCTTTCTACAACTCTGAAAAGGGTGTCTTTAGTGATGTTCTTCAAGAAAGTCCTTCAAGGAAAGGCTAAAGACACTTGTTCTGGGGGTACAGCAGTACTTAAGAAAGATTTGTTGGATCAGATGTTGACTTCCTACAGGAACACATTGACACTCACTAAAAGGACTTGTTGCACCTGTTGGTTAGTTGTGACTGATTTAACTGCTTGTACTCACTTGAACTCAATTATATTATTGTTGCTTGTTTCCTTCAAGGGACACTTTTTCACTTTCGAAGATCATGTTGTTTAATTGTAATCAGTTTCACAATCAGTTTCACAATGAATGCTTCATGTTTTAGCCATGGCAACGTTTGGGTCTATCTTGTTGTTAATGATCATTGACCTAAGCAACATTTGTAAAGCTCTTTCTTGTAAGTCGCTTTGGATAAATGTGTCTGCTAAATGAATACATGCAAATGTTCTATTGTCTCTTTGTTTTAGGGTCAGTTTTGTGATCATTGCAACTCCAACAACCCCAACAAGGCCCACCCAGTCACCAATGCTATCGATGGCACCGAGCGCTGGTGGCAGAGCCCCCCTCTCTCCCGGGGCCCAGCGTACAACGAGGTGGACGTCACGCTGGACCTGGGACAGGTAAGAATCCCTGTTTGGTGGGCCTGTTCTAAGATAAACAGTGTGCCAGCTGCTCTGTGGATAGAGGTAGATAGAACTCCAATGCTAAAAAGTGACTCAAGGATAGTTTCTCGCTTTCTCACTCCAGCCTGCTGAGGTGAGATACCGCACCTCCTTTGTGTGAGATGGCTTTCTGCCTGCAGCGGGCTTGACGACATACTTTCCATTTGAGCAATGACTGTTTGTTTTATCACCGTGCGTACAGTGTCTAAGTGTTGATTTTGTATGCGAATGTGAATGATTCCTGCGTATCCCGGCTGAGTGTCCAGTTTTACAAGTGTTGTGCTGCAAGTGTGAGTTTTCCTAACCAGAGACAGAGATAGACATGCGATGGATGTTTTTTTAGACCACTGCAAAGGAAAGGTCGCAGTCATGGATGTCTTCTGGCTGAGAGGAAATGCATTTATTCTGACCCCTGGCTGCAGCAGGAGTTTGGCTCATGGCCCATGAAATTGCACCTCACGCTCAATTATCCACAGTGAGGAAGAAGAGAGGAATTCTGTCTTGGGATTAGGGATCAGAGGGATGTTGAGGCTGGTTTGGGGGGTGCAGGTGATGTGTTGTCAGGAGAGTTCTGTCTGTGGTTCAGAGCTGGCTGGAGACAGAGGCCCCCCCACCCCCACCCCAACAGCAAATCTTCCCGGAAAGTCCGAACTTTCATCAGTGCGTCTCTCATCCTCAGGAGGACTGTGGGAAGAGAAAATGTGGAGCGGAGGCTTCTCTCCATCTCTGTTTTTAGACTGGTGGAGTGGAGCAGAGGGGCCAGGATAAATATATCTAAGGCCTGTGACCAAGCGGACGCATGCTGGCCGCAAGGGATGTCTGAGTTTAAGACGTGGTAATGCTCTGTTTATTTGGGAGTGGGGAAAGTAACATTACTGCATTAATGTGTGCTATAAAGGGCAGGGCCCAAGTATTTGCCCTCAGACTACCAACCACAGGCCCCCCCCCCCCCCCCCCCCCTCCCTTACCATGAGCGCTTGCGTCTCTGACCCAGGCTGAGCTCACCTGGCCCCTCCCGTAACAACCTCATCCTTTTTTTGTTCCCTAAAACCTTTTGGCAATTCTAACAATTTATGAGACCATGTTCCTCTTTAAGCAACAGCATAATGTTTTGGGTGTAATAGGGTAATTCTGCGCAAAGACTGCTCCCAATAAAGTCTGTGTTGTACTAATTGGAACCGAATGGTTCGGCACACTTGGGACTTCAACCCAAGATAAATCCGTCAAGCTCAAGTGATTTCGTATAGAGGAGTTTATTTATCATATTATATGTTGTACAATTTGACAGTGTGATTATAAACTATTGGAATGTGGTGTGCGTTGTGTGTGTTTTACTATAGATGTGTACTGTATATGCATTGGGAATCATGGTGTTGTTAATGCCCTAACTCAAAAGACCTACTGGTAATTTTCCAGTCAGGGCAGATCTTTGAGAGAAAAGATGTGCAGACTAGACATGTGCTGAATGAGATTTGGATGCCATGTGCTTGATCCCAACCCAACATAATCTCCTCACGTGTGTGTGAAGCAAAGAGAGAATGGCTTTGATTCAAGTTGTTTGAAGAAGGTCATTCTAGCTGGTGCTTTCAATGCTTTTGAGGATTCTTCATACAGAAAGAGTTGTCGTGTGGGTTCTGAGATGTGTGGGGGCATGATCCAGATCAATAGGCTTTGTGGTCTCTTTAAAGACTAACACAGGTGTCTTGCTTCGCTGATGTTATCGCCATCTCTCTCAGCAGAGAAATTGGATAATAACCCAGTGGAAGTTCACATGGAAATTTGGGAGGTTGAAAGGGAGATGCCTCTTTTGGCATACAGCCATTTCAAAATGTCTTGTAAGTGCGCACTTTGGAGCTCAAACCCACCAAGGCTTGATTCTGCATAATATGAAATAATATGGTAACATTCAAGTCTGCACACATTTTATCAAAAGATAATTATGGACAGAACCAAAAGCCTTTAGACAAGTTGGACAAGAATGTTGTTAATGACAAATTGTTGTGAATAGCAGCTCTACTCTAACAACAAAATGGTCTTGTATAGAACCTTACCAGAGATCTATGTAGGACCCTTTTCAAGCTGTAAAACCAAGTTTAAAAAACGTTTTTGATGGTATCATCTTCGTCTATTATTATGAGGCGTGCTATTCCCTAGAACCCTTTGTTATTAGAATGCAGGCATCTGCTGTTTTTGGTGGAACTGCTCCTTAAATACAGTCCACCCCACTTCTAGTTTATCCCTGAGGCTGTGAAGGTTGCTCCCATCTGTGTTATCTGCCAGGGATTTGACCTGTGAACCAAGACAAGGCATGTCAGGAGAGAGCATTGACGGGCGATAGTGAGGTTTTGCACAGCAGCTGGAGTTGAAAGGCAAGATTTAAACCAGCTGGTCTCAAGGGTTACAAACGTCCACCCTAGTCAATGTCAGTCCTGTACAGCAGGACTTACAAAACCACCAAAAATCTTCCTAGAAACATGCTGTATGTTTGGATTAGTGACATGCGGTGAGGTATGGGGCTGGGGAGACACTGACTTTTTCAAGTCAGATTCACAAATATATGTATTCAACAGAGTAGCATAAATTCACCATTTAACTGGCTGCTTGCATATTTGACTAATGGTTATGTTTCATGTCCCATATCATCATTCTTTACACACATAAATAAGGAACATATTTGTCCAACCAGCATTACATCTATAGCAGCTCAGAGAGCACATTTGCTTCTCTCCCCCGTGTTGTTAATTTACCGTCACAATTCCGCAATTCACACTCATTCAATACAAATGGAAGACTATACAGCTCACAACAAAAGACAAACACAGTTTTAACCTTTTAAATAACCTTTTTTCTTATAGTTTATATATTTTTCTCACAATATTTATGAGTTCTTGCTTTGACTGAAAGTTCAGGTTTAAAAAATGTCTTAGTTTCGAAATCCAATTCTCAGTTTTTAGAGCGAGAAATCACAGCTAAGCTCTGGCGCCTCCTTTGTTGATGTGGTGTTGCTTTTTCTTTTATTGACCCAGTCATGAACTCTAAACAGCAGGCTCACTATCGCTGCCTTCCTTGAGGCAGAGGTACTGGCTGCCTCAAGGTAAGTATTGTCCTTGTGGATTTATGTCAGATCAATAAGACTTAATGAACACTATGGAAATTAGACATATAATAAAAGTTTCTTCAAACACCATAATGTAGACATACACAGAAATGGCAACAAGCACGCACCATTTGCACGCGCTCAATCATGTTTGTGAGGAAATGCGCAATCTGGAGGGAGGCTCTGCTTGTCCATGCCTCACCTCTCTTCTCTTCATTGTACTTGAACATAAAATACAGAAAGTCAGCAATTTGTACAAAAAAATGATCAAAATACATAGAAACCACACAAATTATAATTGAAAGCATAGACAGTGGACAAATATTAATACTTATTCAATTTGATTATTTTTGAGGCTGCGCTTCACCTGCCTCTCCTGACTGCTCGTCCCTGGTTTGGAGATACCCAAACTCACGCTTTTACTGGGATTAGCGGTGAATGTGTGCTCCAGTGAACGTGGGCACCACTGTGGTACGCCCTCCCAGCCTGTCTGTATTTCTGGGGAATGTATTTTAGGAGGCCTGACCACATGTGCTTATCTGCCTGAGTGGCTTGGACCATGTGAGACTTGACATGCCTAGGCTTACTGCTGTCTGTCCAGAGATGCTATTGAAAGGCCTGTGAAACGTCAAATGTGCAAGGTTCAAACCATTTTAGTCTGCACAATGTAAAGTTACTTACCACAAGTTATAGCTACACTGCTATGTTTGATGGCCAGTATGCTCCTGTTTATTCATGAGATGAGTTTGGATGGTTTGCGATTTCCTCAGAGCTCTGAGTGGTGATTGTCGGGGGTCACTGAGCATGAGCTTATCTGTACGGTTTGATAACGCATGTGAGGTCGTTGATAGCTGCGAATGGTATGGTATTGTTTCAGTCTACATGTACTGGGTTTATGTTAAGAAGCCCATGCTGTTTGTTGAGGTCTCCTTGTTATGTAATGGTCATAGTGGTCATGTGTTTCTGTTAGACAGAAGAGATGGGCTTTCAAAAAACAATTTTTTGTCATCTTGAAGAATTCCTTTGGAACCGAATCTGTTCTCTCCTCAGGCTATAGCCTCCCTCAGAAGTTGGCCTGGGTGTTTTATATGCGCCCATCGCCCCCTTTTGTCCCCTGAATTAATGTTGGCTGTATTGTGTGACATCCTTTCTGTTCATTCAAAAATTCACAAAGCCTTACTTTTCTTTAAGTTCTTTTCTGAAAGTGACTTAGCTTTTTCTTTTAAGACGGTGAAAGACGGTGAAAGCAGGGTGATTTTCTCTGCTCTGAAACTGAGGGTGTCCAGAACAAGTTTCCCTACAGGAACATGAAAGTATATCTTATCTTAAACAAGGCATTGACGAGTCGGAGGAAATGAGACTACGAGGCAGTGGGGACGTTTTGTTTCTGAGGTGATTTTGCCAGGCCAGTTTGAGGCGTAGCAGGGTTGTGCTCACGCTAGCAGGTTTCACAGATTCCTCTGCCTCTCCTGTCTCCTGGCACTGATTCAGTCCTCATGGCTCTGCAGCATAACTTCCCAATTAGGATGTGCAACAGAAGAGCTGATTAACAGACCCCAAATACCTCATTGTATGCCCTGAAGCACTGCCTGATGTACGTCCATAACCTCTTGAAGATAGACAGCTTGTTATTTTACATGCATTCTACACGGTGATGCTGTTATGGAACTGTTAGATGGCAGGAATTTCCATCTTATTCACATGTAACTCCATTGTACCATGTTAACTGTAGCTGACTGGGTCATGTCTAAAGCTCCAGAGACCTGCTTGGCTGTCAGACATGTCCCTAACTCTTGCTGTGGTGGCGATGGAGGTGATGTAAGCATCCATCTTTAGCTGGGCGCCAGGCCAAGCTTGTGTCTGCTGCTAATATTTACAGCCTCCCTCCCCTCCCTGGCTCTTTCTATCTTACACACACAGAGCAGGCACACACACTTAATTGCCTCGTATTCCGCCCCTACCCAGCCCAGCCCTGCCCTGCCCTGCCCTGCCCTGCTCAGCCCAGCCCAGCACCAGCCCACCCCAGTACTCCGCATGTTGGTCACCAGCCCGACCTCACATCAGCATCAGGGCTTATTGTTGGACCGCAGCGCCTCCCAAAACTGGAGAGCCACCATGGAAAGTCGCGAGTTAGGGATTTAATTCAGGGTCTACCCACCTTTCCAAGGCCACACAGCCCGTTTGTACACAGGGTATACTAATCGTCAGGTTGAAGGTACACTGATGCAGGCTTTGACGCACACGCAGTTTTCCTACATGTAGTATGATACACCACACTGTTCCCCACCTGCTCAGCAACAAGGTTACGCGTGCGTTTCTAATACAAGGGTCATAAACACGATCACTTTTATTAAACAATTTATTTCGTTCCATGTCTAAACTAGATTTTTAACAAGCTTGTCGGATGGTTTACTCACCGACAGACAATATCATCGATGGAGACTACAAGTCCAGCAGCTGCAGTTTTAACAATGACCGGGCTGTTGACTCAACTTGTAGAAACTTTGCATTCATGCCATTTCTCATTGGACCAAAATAGCCTCTTGTGGCTATCTTTGTGTCACGCTTCATAGGGGTGGATGCTTTTTAGATGACATTTTGGCCGGGTGTCGCTTAAAAAAAAGGGGGCTTATTGAGTGCTGTCTACAGGAGAGAGGTGGATGGCTGCTATGGAGACAGAGACAAAACAACCCCCCCTCTATAAGCACAGGCACCTGTTCTCCGGAGACACACAGTTGAATGTTGCATTGTTTTAAACTGCGCTTGAAAGACCCTGCCCCCTCTACCATACTGCCTGTCTGGCCTGCTGATCTGTCCCCCCCTGCTGATCTGTCCCACCAGAAGGTAATGCCTTGCCTGAGCCCCTCTCCTCCGCTGGGGTGGTGTGTGTGTGTGTGTGTATATCTGTGTGTGTGTGTGTGCGTGTGTACTGCATTCCTCAGCCCTAACATCAGAGATGTCTGTTATATGGCTTCTATCTGTCAGACAGTCTTGGCTCCTGCTGTAGCCCTCCTGGCTCCTTGCTGCCATCCCCCTTTCCTCCATCTGTGCATTCTGGGTCGCGCACACATGCATGCACACACACCTCCATATACCCACATTTAAAGTAGCTAGAGAAGTTAAGTCGTTAAAAGTCACGCCATCGGGTGAGGGATCTCACAGTGACTTTCCTCCGATGGAGCAGGGCAGTGTCTGGGCCAGCCACCTGAAGCGCAGGCATGTGTGAAGGCTGGGTAGGAATTCTGCACGGAGGCAACAACACGTCGCTTCACGCTCAGGGGCACACATTCATCATGCCCGAGCTGCCACCCGCTCAGCGCGGGTACGAGCTGTCACAGCACGGAGACACCCAGAGACACTGCTGCAGCCTTGGAGGGCTCTGTGGAGCCGTGTGTCTGTGTGTGTGTGTGTGTGTATGTGTGTGGGGGGGAATGTTTGTGCGAGCCTGACAGTTATATGGAAGTTATACGTCTCAGTGTGTATCTGTGCATTCATGTGAGTTGGAATTGGGATTTCAGTGCAGTGACGCTTTTGTGTGTGTGCCTGTGTGGAAGTTTTGGGGAACATTATAACATTATACGTGTGTGCATCACATATGGGATATAACGTGTTCCCTGCTAGAGAGAATGCATTGAGAGGATTGTTAACATGGACTTGGAACCTGGTGAGAACTGTGGGGCTGGAGATGTGAAAATAGTGCCAGGTCACAGAGGGTTCCAGTCTGTACTGGCCTGTACTGCCCTGTACTGGCCTGCCCTCCAGTTAACTGCAGCTCAGCAGTCAGATTGGAATATTTAGTGCGCTGTGTACATGTCTTGTTTATGGGAGTCATTGTAAAGAATTTGAACTGGGGCTGAAATCCAGTGAATGGAAGGTGTCAAAGTTCCTATCTGTGACAGTTCCGCACCTGACCTGTTTGACCCACTTGGTCACACACACCCTGTCAAACCTAACACGCCGATAAGATCCAGTGGACTAAATTTGCAACTCTTTGTGACAGTAACCATTCCAAAACACTCCTCTACAATATCTATCTCGTCTATGATGATCATATACTTTTTTGAGTTAGCTTGTCCTCCTCAGCAATATACTCTGAATTGTGATGATGTTATCCTCATAAACCTGCAGTAGACAGCCACAGACAAGTTCCTCAATCCTCAATTTGACTTACAAGACTAATAGTAGTAGAGATCTCCCTGCAAAAGTGAAAACCTGTCAAACCCCGCTACTGTGTTCCTGGGAGTTAGGGTGAAGATAAGTATTATTCAAGTGCAACCATGTCCATGACTGATCGCTTCGTTTTTGTGTGTTTTATTGCCATACGGCTGTCGTTCTGTTTTATGTCTTTACCTTTAACAGGGTTTCTAGTTGGGGATTTGATAGTAAGTATTCGAAATATTCCAGGCGTGTTCCAAACAAAAGGTGTTGGATATAATTCAAGGCTTATTGTTTAGACTGGCAGTGGTGGTGATGGAAAAGAAGGTGTGACAGAAGACAGGTTGACATTCACTGGCATCGCAGGAGTATTTTCATTTCCCAGTGCCATTGTTTGGTTGGACAGGATCACTCATACCTTTTATACCAACCCTGACTGGATTTGAACTCTGAAAGATTTGGGAAAAGGCCCTGCTTGCCCAAAGACATGAAAAACAGAGAGTTTTCCTTGGTATTATCCACCGAGACATACATTTTGTGTCTTTGTTATCATTTGTTACATTTGTTATGAGACATTTCACTTGGCCATCTAGAGAATAGACAACACCAGGACAAGAGAGAACACCCCCCCTCTAGCTTCATACGTTCTCCAGACTACAGTTTTGCTGGCCAGCTTTTTAAAGTCAGTGCATCAATCTGATGCACTTTGACAGCAGTATTGAGAGGTTATTGTTTTTTGAGAGAAAAAACGTTTTTTCTCTTGTAAAAAATGTTGTGCTCTAGTAAAGAATTGTATGGAACCCTTTAGCCATTAAGACTGGTGACACTGAGTCACACCAACAAAGCATGATGAATGAGATGGATTTGAATGCTGTTCGCAAATGGTCGAAACACAATATCGACTAGAGGGTAGATGTGCATGTACAGTAATTAATAAAAAATGTCATTACATTTGCCAGGATTCAGTGAGAGAAAAAAGCTGTTTCAATGCCCTTCTGTAGTTGATTTCTTCTGGGTTTGGCTCACTGATGGAGATCCTCAGGCAGGCAGCCAGGTACCCTCATGCAGCCAGTTGGAAATGTCTAAATTGACCTGAAAATGAAGCTAACTGCAAATAGCCGAATCAATGAAAACAGCAGGTGCTTTAGAAGTACACTACTCTTATTTCAGGGTAGACACATAAAGCTTAAAGCAGTTGCCTGACTTCAGTTTGATTAAAATTAGAAGTAGTGTGATGTTACATGATAAGTCAACCTGCTCCTCAGATGCACAGAAATTACTGGAAAACACCGGTTTCAAGCCACCATTGGACCAATATTGTTTATCGGATTTATGTTGCTGTGGTAGCATGTCACATTCCTTTGTACTAGAAGATTGCTGCTGCTGTGTGTCACTTGTCAGCGACAGGTTTTTGAAAGCAGTGGGAGTCTCGGGCACAATGTGAAGGGGAGGGGTGGGAGGGGTCTGGATGTTGTGTGGGTGGGCGGGGGTGGGAATGTAACGCCATGGCAAGAATCTGCCAGTCGGCACGTCCCCATGCTGCCTCCTCCTTTTCTCTCTCCCTCTCTTTTCATCCCCCCCCCCTTTGTCCCTGTGATGTCATCCAGACCAGTGTGAACTAACCAGCCCTCTGCGTTCTCACTCAAGGCCCCTGTGTCTGTTTTTAGTAGGATGGAGGCCTACGTTTTGTTTGTGTGCTACGACCGTCTTTTTTCCCCCCTCCGTGCATCCTGTGCCATGTGGGTGGAAATGTTCTCTGATTAGATTTTGAGACGCACCCATGCCAAGACAAGGTCAAGACAGGGTGCTGGGAACTGGACCTCGCAGTCACAAGTCCCTGTTCAAAATTTTAGTGCTATATGTGGTTTCTTTTCTTCCTACAAACCTAAATCTAACCCTATGAGGGATTTGTCAGAAGGCTAAAGGTTTGTCTATGCTGTTGACAGTATCAACTGTGGTGACCTCTGCTAAGACAAGGACAAACAATGGTCTCCCTGACCCCCAATACCCCTCCCCCATCCATCAAGTAAAAGGTTCTTTTTCAAGTGGAGGCCGTGTCTCAGGGTGGAGGATCACAGTCCTTCAAGTTAATTGTGGAGCCAGGTTGACAAGACCATGAATTCAATCCAGGCTTTAGCTGCTGTGCTTTGATAGGGCTGTTCAAATGGGCTGTGCTTCCTGCCAGGAGAGACATAGTGCTGAAAAGCCTTCTGGGGTTTCTAGCATGAGGTGCTGAAGGATGTCTAACCAGTATGGGCCTGTCTTCATCCTTTTCAACTCTTCACAAGGCAGTTAGACTACTGCAGGAGCTGTTAGATATGACTTATTACATACCGTTTTTATGCAGGGGCTGGATTTTGTGCTTTAGGATATCAAACGTTCAACAAACGTTCATCAAATAGTTCTGTAGCCTCCTTCCCACCCAAGTAAATTGCAGCTTTATGATCCCAGCTGGGATCAAATGTTGACTGTAATGAATCTCCACTCATTGCTTTAGTAGCACAAAAGTGGGTGAGTGTACATTTGGTCAGGTGTGTTTGCTGATACACTAGACGTCTCATGACGTGAGCTGTAACTCCAAACCATGCCAGCTCCACGCCGACCATCACAAAGAGAGCTTTGACTGCCTTAAGACAACCCTTCATTTCAAACAATCAAACCGAAGTTGCCTTCTCCATAACATTAACGGTAATCAAAAATAATGATGATGATGGCCCCCCCCAAATTTAATCAGTGTTGCTTGTACAGCTTGTATGTGCTGATGGTCGAGATAGAATTGGGTTGTTGAGGCAGGTGATCGAGTCAAAAAAGGATGTTTCCATCATCCATTCATGCTGAATCAAGTATCAAGATTTGAAGGGATTCTGCGTAATTGTTTTACCTTTTGTGGGAAAGAATGGAGCAGCACTGTTAAAAGTTAAAACAGCAGTTGACCCAGTGGCCGAGCTGGCAGCATTAGGAGCATTACTTCAGCCCAGGATTGGGCCCCTGTAGCACAACAGAACCAGATTATCCTTGTTGACGTGCTTGTGGCCCTGACCCACATGAGAGGAAGCAGACTATTGTCTAAGACGTCTGCCAAAACTGGGGCCCGGTAATATGGCGATAGTGAACCAAGCCACAGGAAACCTCAGAGAGGGCTGACTTGTGCCAGAAACCATTAAGGAACTTTGTTTGTTTTCACACCCTTTTGTTAAAGCTCTTTGTGTTCTTGTTTTCAGCTCTTCCATGTGGCCTATGTCCTCATCAAGTTTGCCAACTCCCCGCGCCCTGACCTGTGGGTCCTGGAGAGGTCCATAGATCACGGCAGAACCTACGAACCCTGGCAGTACTTTGCACGTATGTTATTTTTCCTTTTTGTCTGAAAGGAAAGTTTACTTTTGTGAGTTTGTTTTGGTCAGACTGCTGTAGCACATTGGGTTTGTCTCAATGTAGTTACTCAACCAAGAGATCTCAGTGTGACCTCCATTTTTCTATTTATACTATAGGCCTTTTGTACAGTATGCAATTGTGACAGTGTTGTGTTTCCGATGAAGGCAGCATAGCAAGTATTTGGCAAACACTCACTAAGGTCTAATTCTCAGAATGTGATGGACTAGTGCAGACCAAGGGGGGTTTGCAGCGCTCAGTTAGAAATGTGTGGTTTGTGGAGCTTTAATCTTTCTCCTTACAGCTGACTATCGGATGCTTGGCAGCGTAACTTGACCACAATGAATCCGCACACATGTTTCTGCCAGCATCTTCCTCTCTTGTACGTCCCTTATCGCCATGCGTATGAGGTGGCTGGAAATTCTGTGCTCCCAAGAGACACCTGCACACACACCTTGCCAGGATGCACATAGCTGACTGTTCTCGCTCCTCTGTCTTCTGTTCTTTAACTTTTTCTCCTTTGGGCTGTTCCTTTACATATGTCCTTACTTGTATGGAAGGACCAAACCTACAAATCATCTACTTTCAAACTCACAGGGTCTTGGTATTTAGTGGTTTCCTTTTCACGAATACAAATATGGTCAATCAAAAGAAGTAGCTTTCTAAAGGACAAAATCCTTATACTATCACAATGAACTGTAGCTACCTTGTTGGCTTCCTCCATGGAACAATTTGGACCCTTAAACTGACAACAGTAAAAGACGGTCTTTTGTTTGATGAGCTTATTCATGTGACCTCATCTTTAACAGGATGGACTGAGATATGACTGAATAGATTACATCTGTATACGTGTTTGAATGTGAGGAAAACAGATTTCGCTCAGAGCTTTTAAAGGGTTAGAGGAAAACAGTTCCAGCACCTGTTTTGCGAAATCAGATTTTTACAGAAAGCTATTATCGCATACCTCAGAAAAGCATCAGGAATAGATAGTAGAAGAGATAACTATTTGATTTAATGTAAGACTGATTCAAATGGAGACGAGAAGAAAGGTTGCTGTTTTGCAATGCACTGTCAACACTGTCTTATGATTGGACTCATATCTCAAGATGACACTGATAAGTTATGATAGGCCTATGTCTGCCAAAACTGATATGAAATAAGTGCATAGGGTTTGTGGCAAAGTCAATAGAATTTCCAAACTGTCTACCTTCCTCTATTCCACTGCCTTGCTCGACAGACTTAAACATGTTACAGATCAAGAACATCTTCTTTCTAGAATTTGGTGTCAGAGCTCTGTGTTTACTGTTATGACCCTTAGATTTGAAGCGTGAGTGCATCGAAAGGTTTGGCAAGGAGCCAAACGGCCGCATAGTCCAGGACGATGACCAGATCTGCACCACAGAGTACTCACGCCTCGTCCCTCTGGAGAATGGAGAGGTATTGTTTACAACCCCCCTCCCTTCCTGAGATGGAGCTGAAGTGCTTTAAACGTGAGTCCGAAACACTGGTGGAGGTGGTGTCTGATCTGTCTGAGGTCATCTCTGTCCAGATTGTGGTGTCGCTGGTCAATGGACGCCCAGGCTCCAGGAACTTCACCTACTCCCCAGTGCTGCGGGATTTCACCAAGGCCACCAACATCCGCCTGCGCTTCCTGAGAACCAGTACCCTGCTGGGTCACCTCATCTCCAAGGCCCAGAGGGACCCCACCGTCACTCGGCGGGTAAGAGAGACCTTCAGAGACTCAAACAAACAGGAAAGATTGAATAAAGATGGCTGCTGGCCATCGTGTGTCTTTTGTCCAACAGTGAAACCTGGCACCTTGTCTACTGACTCTAACTCTGACCTGATTTTGTCCTGCCTGCACATTCTGCCTCTGCAAGGCTCAATGCCAGAGCCATTCTGTCCAGTCATGCTGGTAATTCCCTCTGGTGGAGAATCATGCAATCAAGTCCCTCCCTGGGCTGCAGACCCATGAGACCTGCTCTGTTCTGACTCGCTAAAAGGAACATCTTTAGTGAATATAGAAGGGAGGCATTGAATGGCGGGTGTTCTAACATTTGGACTCATCTGCCTATGAATGCCTGTGAATGAGTTACAAAGCTATTTGATGTTAATGCTGTTAGCCAAGGTTCTTCTGACTCCAGGGTTCGGTAGCCCCTGGCAGATTTTAGAGAAGGAAAAAACCTTAATTGAAAAACTTTAGGATAGCATATTCATAGCCTACGCCATAATGTACAACCCTTCATCAACCAATGCAGTTTCCAATTGACCAAAGGCTTATATGATTCTCAGCTCATTCCGCCATGATTTTCCTCCTTAAGCAGGCGTCCAAGAAAGTATCCAAATCCAGTCGGGCTTGGCTGGACTTGACATAATAGAGGCCAGATAGCAGCAGTCAACCCACCGGCAGGCTTGCAAACACTGACTCACTCGACAGTCTGTGCTTCGGGTCATAGCTGTACCTGGTGTGATTCATCTTTGCCAAGTCAGACTCGGGTGTGGTTGATATAGTCAAGCAGCTGGTGACAGCACGCTTGAGAGAGCACTTTTTGGACTTTTTTGTTATTCATATGATAAAGCGGTGCCATAATGTTGTTGTTGAGGTGATACAAACTCAAGAGATGTATAATCACTTTCAGTAACTTTTGATCATTTTCAAATACATGGTTCTAAAAGTATTCTGTGCATATAACAGTCAAATTAAAACCTGGTCTAAGTTGCAATTGTTTAAAATGGTTATGATTATATTTGACAGAAAATACCAAAATGTTAGTATGGAATATATTTTGATCAGGGCAGTGTTGCTGTCTTTGTGTCGACAGTACTACTACAGTATTAAAGACATCAGCGTCGGGGGAAGGTGTGTTTGCCATGGCCATGCAGAGGTGTGCGGAAAACTCAGTCCTGACAACCCAAACAGGTGTGTGACTGCTAGCTATCGCTAGTGCTACTGACATTGCAAATACTACTGTTTCATTTTCTCAAAATGTTTCTGCTTCAGTTTTGCCTCACCTTTTTTAATTTCAGCTATAGCTGCCCATACATTTATCATTACATTAGGATTTCCATCCATGACACATTTCAATTAGCAAATGACGCACATTACGCAAAGATGTGTCTCCTATCACTAGAAAGGCATCTATCAAAGAAGCACCAACAGTGTTCTGTTTCACTTGACATTTCATCTTACAAATGTTTTTGTTTTGTGTCTTTAACACTCTGCTTTAACAATGGATGTCTATAGTGCTATGGGAGATTCTTACCCAAGGCAGGGCGAAATCAGAGAGAAAGATTGCATCTGTGTTTGAGATAGGAGTAGTAGGATGGGGTTGAAGAAAAGGAAATTACTTCATCTGTTTGTTTCCTGACATCGCTACTGTTAAAGGCAACAGGTTATTTTAGTTTAGCCTGATTAGTGGTGGTGATGTCAGCTGTTGGCAAGACAGGACGAGGGCGAGATGGACGATAAAGTTATGCTGGTTTGAACAGTGATTATGCTGTTATATGAATAGTAACATTTAATAAGGTGCATTGTGAGCTGACAAGAAAAACATTTCTTAAATTGTGACAAATACTTGCGTTGAGAGCAAAGATAGCATTAAACGTTGGACGAAGGTCTTTAGTACAGCAGGGTCCGGAACAGTTTTATTAAACCAACCTTCACTAGATACGCTAAAGACTACGTACAAGGAATCTCTCACCTCTACGGGAAATGTAAGCGTGAATCTGGAGTGTCAGAAACTAAGTCTGGCTGTTCCTTCTCTCCTGTTCCCAGACTGCAGTGCGAGTGCAGCCACAACACTTGTGGTGAATCATGTGACCGCTGCTGCCCAGGGTTTCACCAGAAGTCATGGCGTGCTGCAACAGCAGACAGCCCGAACGAGTGCCAGCGTAAGCGGCAGCATCCCCCCTTCACAGCTTTCCTCTTTGCTCTGTGGCTCAAAGACTGGGAGTGCTCAAAAAGAAACAAGCACTTCATTCTCCCCTCTAGTTCATAATAACTCAGCATGAAATGCCCTGTTATGGTGTTGGAAAGGGTCTTGGTAACTTGTACTGTAAGAGGCATTAGTCCTCTGCTATGTGCAACGAACACATTGTTGTGTATGTGTGTAGGTGGTTGTGTTTGTCCCATCTACACACTGGACCACTCTACACACACACACACACACCCGTCTGCTGAGAGAAGAAGGCCATTCCCTACCAGCTGGGGCCTAATAGCCGTGGACTGTTGACAAGATTCTCCCTCCTGATTCAGGGATGCTGAAACCTTACCCTGCAAAAGGAGGGGGAAAAGAGGGAGGGCGGGAGAGAGAGGAGAAAATGAGAGAGAGACATGTAATCTTATCGTAATAGAAAGGCTCCTAAACCATTCATAAACATTATTAAGTCTGAGTAAAGGGGAAGTTTGGAGGAAAGGAAGTGTTTGAACTGATTTTATGATTCTGAGATCCCGTAGATCTACAATTAGTACCTTGAAGTACTGTGTTGCAATAGGACATGATGTGTGCACCACATCAACATGTTTCTGTGTGTGTGTGCGTGTGTGTGCATATATGTGGGTGTGCATGTGTGGGTGTGGGTGGGTGTATGTGTCTCTGGTTTGGGGGTTTCCTCCCATAGCCTGCCAGTGCTACTCCCACACCTCGGAATGCTATTATGACCTAGAGGTGGAGCAGCGAGGAGCAAGTTTAAACACCTTCGGCAGCTACGATGGTGGAGGCGTCTGTATCAACTGCCAGGTATGAACCTGGCTTCAAGTTCAAACCCATACAATTTGTCTGTGTGTGTGTTTTTGTGCGTACGAAGGTGTGTGCATTTGTGCAAATGTTGTGAGAGTTTTCAATTCTTGATGATTGAATGAGCATTTCCCCACCCAAAATTCCATGAGTCCCTTAGATTGCACACACACACACACACACACACACACACACACACACACACAGACCAGGTCAGCACAATGGGCTTGTGCGTGTTCCAAATGCTCCATTGCATATTTCTACACTGAAGTTCCTAATTGTAATAATTATTATGGAAATGAACCCCCCAATAGCAGATATAGAGAGCAAGTTAAAACACGACTGACTTAGTGTGCTGTGTCAAACACATCACACAAAGCAAACACATGGATTAGCAACAGCAGAACATCAAATCAAATTGTTCCTAACACTAGAACTGCCTATCCTGGGCTTCTTTCATGTTAATTTGTGTCTGTGCAGTGTGATGATCAGTCTTATCACTCTTCATCGTCAGCACAACACTGCTGGAGTGAACTGTGAGCGTTGTGTTGAAGGGTTCTACAGAGCTTACGGCGTCCCACCGGAATCTCCCTCCGGATGCATACGTGAGTCCCCCTCACATCGCCGCTCCTCGCCCTCCCATTACATCTTCACTCTCTTCATTCTAATCGAGTGTTTATGTTATTGTCCAATGTCTACTGATAGTTTCACAAGGGCTAGTTCTCTTTACTCCTCTGAGATCTCTTGCACTGTGCTGTGTTTTTGTGGCGGTTGTCCTGAATCCAACCCTCAGCGGCAGCTAGTAAATAAGCTGGAGTAAAGAAGCCAATATGACCAATAGATGCGGATAAGGCTGAAGAAGAGTTGCTTTCAAAGCTGTCCTCTCTCCAGGGACTTGTGTGTGAGACAGAAACACATGCTGCATGACACAAGCATCTAGTGTTGGGTCGCTAAATTGAGACCCGCTCTTGTTTACATTGCTGGGCTTGGAACACGGTTGTTCCTTGGCCACAGAAATAGCTGCCAGTTGTGTTCAGGCTTTTCTGAGGTGCTGGAATTAAACTGGTTACCCCCCGTGCTTTGAAAAGACCAAAGAAGCAACAAACTCAATTAAGTGAGCTTAGCAGATGAAGGTGTTGACTTGGCGAAAGCTTATTAAGTGTCCTCATGGTTTTCGAAGGTAGCGTTTGGGAACATTTGTGGGGAGGTTAGAAACAGAGTCCCTCTATAATGCAGAATTGCTGTAAATCTATGTGTGTACTGGTCACTTTGTTTTACTCCTATGACGAATGTTCATCTGTGTTTGACCACAGCTTGCAGGTGTGACTCCAGGACCAGCGCTGGCTGTGAGATGGGGTCAGGACGCTGCCTCTGTAGGACACCCTTCACCGGGGACAACTGCGAGCGCTGTGCGGCCGGTTACTACGGCTACCCTCAATGCATCCGTAAGTCAGTCAATAACTTAAAGTGACTGCTTTAGGCTTGTACCTGTTACATCAGGTGTGTCTTCGTCTCATTGGTGGAGGCTCTTTCAGGAAGCTGCTAGAGAAGATTAATTGAGGAAGTCCTACTTTTGGATGTAGAGGAAGTGTGACTGTAGGAGCCTAGAGTGTGCGGTGCAACCTGGGATCTGAAGGAAGCTAGTCGGCCATGTTCCTTTACTGGCTGGCAATTACCACCTTAACACCAATTCTGCTGGTCACTTTTGTGCGAACGTTTGGTTGGACATCTACCAATGCTATTGCAATGCTGACTGCATCACTTACACAAAGGTTCATTTGACCAGGTTACATAGGGACTTAGTTAGGGATTCAAAGACCTAGAGATAGCACATTGGGTGCACATTTCACTCTGTATTTTAACCCACATCTTAACAAATGGACACAATAAGGCCACGCCCTCAATCATTGCTCCACCCCTGCCCCGTCCCTTTCTGATTCTAACTGCAGACGATGCATGGTGTCAGTTGTCAAATTTCATCACCCTGTAGTTAAAGCATTCCTAACCTGCCCCTCCTTATGTTTGTCTAGGAGTTGTGATTGATACTGATTTTCTCCCGAGTCTTCTAGTCAACAGCAATCACCGTGCCTCGCACAAGAATGTGACTGTCAAAATGTTGAAATGTAATTTGAAAAGTTCTGCAATAGCTCCAAGGATAATTTGTGTTCTGACCATTTCCCCTGAGCTCCAAGTGTAAGAAACTGAAATTTGCCAACAGACCACGGCATCGACTCCACTCATCTAATGTTTAGCTAGGATCATGTAGGTTGTTTTACTGATGTGTTCTGAAATTATTAGGTAAAGTGCATGACCACAACACAGCAGAGTGACAAAAATCACATTGGCCTGTTTATCTGATTGTGGCAAACCCAAATCACAAATAAAGCCTTTCATGTGAATGTTATACAGGGTGTTTACACAGAAACATGTCAAGATGGTATATGGAAATGTCAATTTGTAGACAGAATCCCTGGAGGTCAACTTTAATTTTGCCATACTTATACAGAAATTATTTTAGAACTTGTAATATTTTAAAATCTCTGCGAGTTTAGGTCCAAGAGTTCTGTAGTACTGCATGCGCAGATTGGTGTTTGTAGAATTAAAATTGATCTGGTAATATTCTTCCTTTTTCATCAGGCTATCCAATCTACCCACCAACCACAAAGTCGCCTGCAGGCCACATTGTGGGTAAGTACATCAAACTTGATGGTTTCAAATGCACAGTGTAATGCAAATGGTTCAAATCAAGATCAACAGATACAGTAGAATTTGCTAGTCTTTAGAGCATGTTCATGTCACATTTTGGGAGAATGTTTGTTGTGTTTTGATTGACCTCTTCTATTGTTCTCCATCTGTCTCTCCTCAATTTACCCATTACTCTTGTTCTCTCTACAGAGCCCTCTGTCTGCCCTCATGGTTATTTTGGACCACCCAGCTGCCAGCGTGAGTGTAATGAGGCAATGCTACACTATGCAATGTTATGCTGCACTATGATGT
Source organism: Plecoglossus altivelis (assembly GCA_036571765.1). Taxonomy (NCBI): domain Eukaryota; kingdom Metazoa; phylum Chordata; class Actinopteri; order Osmeriformes; family Plecoglossidae; genus Plecoglossus; species Plecoglossus altivelis. The sequence continues at coordinate 1,298,140 of BROE01000001.1, forward strand.
GCTATGCTATGATGTGCTATGCTATGATGTGCTATAATGTACTACAATTCTGTTCCATTCTGTGCTTCACAAAGCTAAACAATGCAAAGCTATGCTATTATACAGTGTGAAATATACCACACAGTGATGTGCTATGTTATCCTTTTGCACAGCCCTGTTAGCAATTCAGCTATTTCTCCTGAGGTGTTCGGTATGTAGAGAGCACTACCCTTGACCCCCTATCTGGAGGGTCGAGTTTACGTGAGAATATACAGAACGGTTTATTAAACCAAGACATGTAAGGTTACATAGATTTAAGCAAGGTCAGAGATTAGGAGCATGCGATGCCTTTAGCAGACTACGTTCTTCAAAGCCTAAGTCATTTCAAGCTGAGAAAAACACAGTATTAGAGAGAGTTAAGTGTTAACATAGCTGCCTAGCACTATATTCCATTAAAAAACAACCTTAACTTTCATGTTGGAAACAATCAATTCATAGCACGGGGTGTGTCAGTTACTACCACTCTACAAACGTGCTGTGTAGCATTCTGATATGAACATAGATCTCCTGAAATTGGTCATTTAAGTTTAACCCACAGTGTCCTCTCATCACAGCGCTGGTCTGCTGGGATGACTGGAGGACACAGAGACAGTCTAATAATAGCAGTCCACTCCAAAATTCCCATTTGGTTTTCCCTACACCAGGGATCAGTCTGAAAGAAAGCCAGTCTGATTGAACAATAGTCTTTCATTTAAAACCAAAGTATAGTCATTCTCTATTTCACTCTGGTATTTGTTTTTGTTGTTTGTCTGGGAATGCAGGCAAACAATATAAATCCTTTCCTCCTGTGTGCTGACCGAGAAAGAATTTAATCTATACCCTTGTGCAAGACTCATTTTAATGATTAGGAGTTGCGAGGGGGGCCAAGGCTACAATAGATGTAGCTTGTTGTCCACACTCTTTTTCTGAACTCCAGGCCTGTAAGTATGTAACTCTGCCAGGCTAGGCTAGGCTGGTGTCTGGCACCAGCCCCCTCCCTTCAGCTCAGTGTCACAGCGTGAGCACGATTGCAAGGAAGTAGGTCATTGTCGTCTGTTAACTTGTGCCAAAGTCATCCTACAAAGCCATTTAGCACTACATGCAACGCTAGCTGTGGGCTTGCTTATTTTCCGTAGATGCAGAATCTGATTTTTGTGATCTCGAGGTCTGAGGAAATTTGTTTGTGTTCAGAATGTGTGTGCGATCGCAGTGGGTCGAGACAGGAAGTTTGCGACGCCTCGGGGGTCTGCCTGTGTCGGAGAGGGGTGGAGGGTGAGCGTTGTGAACGCTGTCAACCAGGGTACCACTCCTTTCCTCAATGCCAAGGTGAGAGGAATATTGGCCTTCTGAGATACACTCGTTATGAATGAACTCATTCACCCAAGCAAGACCTGGGCCAAGACAGTTTCCAGGTCAATATGGCTGAAAATGTTTGTGAGCTTTCTACCCTTGTCAGAGACAAACAGTTGTGTCCTCCCCAGAGTGTCACTGCGACGGATCAGGGGTTGCTGCCAGAGACTGCGGTTCCACTGGCCAGTGCCGTTGCCTTGCCAACTATGGAGGACAGCACTGTGACCAGTGCGCGCCTGGTTACTATGGATATCCAGACTGCGCTTGTGAGTACTTACCTCCCTCCTGTTTTCCCTTTTTGACCAAACCAACCCTCTGTGTTCGAGCCAGTGATTGGCCCATGGTGACCTTTTCATGACCCATGGTTCGTGGAAAAACCGATGCTGCTGGACTTAATGTGGCCTCTTCTCACGGCTCTCAGGGCTCAATCTCCCACAGTAACCTGTAAACCCCCCGAACTGTCAACGAAACTGATTTACCCTCTGTCAACCAGATAGACGTCCAACTAGGAGCAACCCTAGATTAAACAGGATTCATATACATGTGGGCTCTGTTACATTGGATAAGGACTGATCCTGTGCTGCGTAGTGCAATCCTATACTTCTTTTTTCAAAAAGGAAGGGCTGCATGTGTGTGCGTGCGCTAGTTCAAGTGCATGCATGTGTGTGTGCTGTCGATTGTGCAGTGTGCCGCTGCTCCAGGACGGGGTCGTATGACTCGGTGTGTAACCCAGTGTCGGGCCAGTGTCTGTGTCGACCAGGAGTGGTGGGGCAGCTGTGTGACCGCTGTGCTGGGTCTGGCCTCAGCTTCCCCCAGTGCTCAGGTAACCCGTCCCCATAGTACAGACACACACACAACTGAAACTGCTCTAGAATTCGGAGAAGTCATGATATAGTCTGGGACCAGAAACATTTGAATGAATGCCAGATTGTTGTATGGAGAAAGTTGTTGTTCGGTATTAGTTCATGTTTTATCGGCAGTTGAAGTATTTGAGAGGATATTGACATTTACCTAACAGGGTTTAGATCATTCCCCCTTGGTGGACGATACATTATAATTGACCCTAGCCCAGCTGGCTATCTTCTGTATGACCAACCTGTTTAGGTTCACATTCTACTGATTTTTTTCTCAGTGATGTGAGTTTGAGCTTTAACATGAGAGTTGTCCTCCTCAGCCTCCGTCAGTCAATGTGACCCAGCAGGCTCAGAGACCAGCATCGCAAACACACAGACGGTAAGCTGGCCTATCCTAACTGGGGCTACAATAGCGTTCTCACATCTGTAACTGTATTTTGGTTGTATATGGTTTACTGGGATCACCCTCCCCCATTCCCAGTGCCAGACCCTAAGTGTGTGCGCTTACGCGTTTTTTATAGATTTGATCTAATATCAGCTGCATGACCAAACCTGTATCCGGTAGAGTTCACAAGGAAGAGAGTTAGACTAGTTGGATGTGAAAATGAACTGTAATCATAAGAGGAAAAGCCGCTTCCTTCCATCTTGGAGAAACGAAAACTAAGTGGACAGGATTTCCAGAAGCTAATGTCACTCTTGTTTCATCTCTCTGCATGCTCAGTGTGAACTTCATGGATACAAAAATATCACCATTGTACTCCAATGTTCTAATTGGGAAAAGAGGCTAAATCAAAGGCATTCACTTTAGAATTATAATTTACTTATTTATGGGATTTGTACTGAACAATAGTAGACCTAGTATTCATTGTTGTATACTAGTGTTAGTTTTGTATATAATGAAATATGGTTTGATCGACAGTACTGTATATTTATTTATACAGAACTCCTAACTAGTACAGCGGTAGCCCTTAGTATATTCAACTGATACTCTATACTGTACACTTTTGTGTACAAATTTTGGACGCTTTTCTATCTTACTCACTGTGGTAACTGTCGTTGTAGGGATTCTGTACCTGCCTGGCCCATGTGGAAGGACCCCTGTGTGACAATTGTAAACCTCTCTACTGGAACCTGGCTATGGAGAACCCTAATGGCTGCATTGGTAAGATTCATGTTTGTGACCTTGCAGGTTTTTAGCTGTGTCATGGCACTGACTAGTATGTCAGCGTTATGGTGTAATAATAGCCTTTAAAAAATACATAGTAGCTCAGTTCTTGGAAAAAAGTGAATGTTTTCAGGGCTTGAAGAAAGTTCTGCTCACTTATCAATATTTTCAGATGTATTACATCATGGCTAGTAATCTGACGAGGTTGTGATATCACAGAGAGCATGAATCTGGAGTTATCGTGTTGTGACCTTGGTGAACAGGCTCCCGATCCTGTTAGTGCTGCATCTGTCTTCCTGTCCCCAACAGGAACTATTCTGAGGACAGCTGAGTTCTGGATTTATTAGGAGGTGCAAAACCAGTGATGAATGGTTTTTGATGATTGTTCTTAAGGATAAGTCTAATAAACATATCTGGTCGTGGGCGTATACATGTGAGTTTCGGGTTGTGTAGACAAGTCTGAAATGAAACCAAACCTAAAGGCTGTTGTCCTAACTCTCTAACAAGTGAGGGAGCTGCCCACTCCCTGCCAGCAAGTGAGGGAGCAGTTTTTTGAAAGAGTCTTTGTCCAGATACCTGTCTAAAGTTACAGCCTTCTCCCAAGAATGTTATCATGGCCTAGCTGCCAACAGATATATGGAGGAATGGAAAAAAAGAGCTTTTAATATCCCAGGAATGCTTCAGGTTGGCTGTGGCTGGAGATGGAAGGCTGTGTTCGCTGCCTTGAAAGCACAGCACCTCCCCAGGTCCTTTGATGTTGAGTTGGGAGGATTGCAGCTTTTTCTTGCTGTCGTGTCTCACTCATGGAAGGGAAGGAATTCTGTAATCAGGATCTATTCACTGTGCCCTCTGGTGCTCTCGCTTCTTTGCCCCGTCCTTGTTCTCTTTCAATATGTCTCTCTTTTACTCCCATGCACTCTCTCTCTCTCTCTCTCTCTCTCTCTCTCTCTGTCTCTCTCTCGCTCTCTCGCTCTCTCTGTCTCTCTCTTCGTCGGTCGTGCAGCTCATGTGGCAACACGTTTGTTGTTGTCCCCTTTTTTTGCCTTATCGCCATTGTTGCTGAACTCTGGCGTTTGTGACTCGTATACTTCGAGTTAGGAGAGAGGGGGAGGCCTCCTGATCTTACGAAATCTCTGCCTTCTCCTTCTGTCCCCTAGAATGTGGCTGTGATTTCAAAGGGACCCTGAGTGGCGTAGGACAGTGTCAGCAGGTTGGTGTCTTTTTCATGCCATGCTCACTCACCACATTCCAAAACAACTCTGCACACCCTTCACTGCCAAGCAGCGAGGTGTACCCAAGTGTATTTCCTATTGAATTTCTGCTCAGCTAATATTACTCTTTAACTACTGTAAGTCATTTGTATTGGAGTGACGCCGTTGTCACACACATTTATAATGTTCTTTCCTGACATGTTTATCTCCGACCGGCAGCGTCTTACGGTATGATGCTAACATTTACAGTATGTTCTTTTCCAGAAAAATGGCCAGTGTGCCTGCAAATCCAACACTTGCAGTCACGTCTGTGACTCCTGCAAGGAGGGCTACTTCCTGCTTCAAAAAAAGAACTATTTTGGCTGTCAAGGTGGGTCATCTGAGTCAATATACATGACATATTGTATCATAAGGAATATTAAAATGACTTTCTTCACTTGTATATGTGAATGTACTATCTGGCCATACTGGACTTTGAGATCTGTAATATGTGTTCAAGGTGTGTCCTCAAACAGAAGCTATGTCGCTTGATCAAACATTATTAATGAGGGAAACTTCAATGATTAACATGTCAGGATACCTGCCTCCAGGTGAAGGCTGACCTCACTGAGCACCACAGCATTTGCCTGCTTATCCTTCTATCTTGCTTATATCTGATATCTCCTGTCACCGATAGGTTGCCAGTGTGACGTCGGTGGGGCCGTTGGACTGGCGTGTGATGATACGACCGGACAGTGTCAGTGCCGGACAAATGTGGTTGGACGCACTTGCACTGAGTAAGCTGTAAATGCTTTTATGCTAGGACACATAGCTCAGTTTTTTTTTACATGTTCTTGAGTCAAGGCATGGTCACCCATGCTAAAAAAGGCATTGGAATACTTAATGGAAATATGAAAAAAAGTCAATTGTACCAGGCTGTCAATTATTAATTTGTGAGCTGTATTGCGTATTCTCTCTCCTAACAATGCCCCCTCACTTCCTAAAAACCAGACCAGCACCAAACCACTACTTTCCCAGCTTGCACCAGCTGAAGTACGAGGTGGAGAATGGTATCACACCAAACGCCAGGCTTGTACGCTTCGGCTACGATGCCCGCACCTTCCCAGGGTTCAGTTGGAGAGGTTACGCCATCATGTCTCCTGCACAGGTTAGTCAGGAGGTAGCTTGTTACCTGAAAATAGGACAGGGAAAAGCGAGGAGAAGGTTTTATAAGTGAAGGACACAAGCGAAGAACACAATGGTGGCCGTTTTGGCAAGGTTGTAAATAACTGAATGAAGAATCGAGAACATCATTCACAGTCATGTACGTCGCTTAAACTCTGCCTTCCTGTATTTCTTCTCAGTGATTCAGTATTCTCTTTTCTCCGCTGCTCTAATTCTGTGCTTTTGTGTGTAAAATAGCTTCTGTCTAAATACATCTGCGTTTGATCTGTTTTCACCCAGTGGTGTGTGCAGTAGGTGTCTTCTTCATGGTAGCTCTTTCCTCCTGTGGCCTGCGGTTTTCCTAGCTGTGTGTAGGTTGGTAGGTGTCTAACACTGTCTCTCCTCAGCCAGAGGTGATCATATCACTTGCCGTGGCCTTCCCTGGCCCCTTCCACATACTAGTGCGCTACGCCACCCCCCGCCGACAGAGGGCGAGGCGGGTGAGAGCCAGGATGTTGGTGGTGGACGAGGCTGGCTTTCACTCTTGCTGTGACTGTAAGTGAAGGGCCCTTCCTTCTTTCCTTCCTTCCATCCTTCTCTCTCATCGTCCTTCCTTCCTTCCTCTCCTTGACCTCTTCACCCGCTCTCCCCGGTGCATCCCTGTGTCCCGCTCTAACCCCACTCCGCCCCCCCGCACGGCCCGCTCGTCTGTGTTAACGCTCGTGCCTTCCTCCCATCACCCCCACGATCCTGCATCCTTGCTAGTCAACCTTGTCCCCTCCCCCCACCCCCCTCTCCCCCTGTCTCTGCAGAGTGACATCAGGTTAACAGTGCATGTGGATGAGGCTGGCCACTCATCCTACCGCATCCTCCTACGGTACGCTAACCCTGGGGCCGCAGACGTGACCGGTAGCGTAGCGGCTACCACCGTCAGGGGGGGCCCAGGTAAGCCCATCCTTTCTAACCTCCCCCTCCTTACACACACACACACATACACATGCAACCACCCAGTTTGTCCACTCCACATTCACGGCAATATTCATGGAATGAAAGCATTGCATCCGTTTGACTCACCATCACTCACTGCATGCTTGTGCCCTACCCTCCTCTCCCACAATGACAACACATATCGAGATTCAATCCTATGCTCAGTAGACGGTAGTCTGTGCATAGGCCCTGCGGGGTATCAGCTGTGGCGCTGTGTTTAGCACGTGGCTAATTGCTCCTCTGCAGGGTCTGGCCAGAGTAAGGAGGTGGTGTTTCCTCCCAGCACCTTCCCGTCCTTCGTGTCTGTCCCCGGGGATGGTTTTGCAGAGCCCTTTCCTCTCACCCCCGGAAGATGGGTCATCCGCCTCCGAGCAGAAGGGATCCTGCTGGTGAGGACCCTGTGTGACGGGCATCTTCCAAAACACTGCTCAGTCTGTACCACTGCCTTCTCTCTCCTAACTCTTTGGCTCCCACCCCCAGGACTATTTGGTGCTTCTGCCCAGCAACTTCTACGAAGCTCCTCTCCTCCAGGAGAAAATCACCCAGCCCTGCACGTACACATCCACCTCCGCCACAAAGTAATCCCTTGCAGTTCTTCTCCAGAAACCTTAAACTGCTGTCTGTTTACATGTTAAGTATGACTGGCTGCTGTCTGGGATATGTTCTTGTTAGCTGCTGACCCTGACATTGTTGTGTCTTTGCGCGCGTGTGTGTGTGGCCCTCACTCCCAGCTGCCTGCTCTATAAGCACGTGTCGATGGACAGGTTCAGTTCAGTGCTGGGCTCGCACGGCCTGCTCTCCACCCGCAGCGGTAGCAGGAGGAGGAGGCAAGCCCGCGTGCGGCGCCCCACACCAGACCACCCTGACATGGCGTCCATCACAGGGAGACAGGTGGGCACGGCTCCCGGGGGCCTGGAATGGCCTCGCACACACACACACACACACACACATGCGCACACATGCACACGTAGATAGACACACACACACAAACTAACGCTTATGGTAAACATCCAAACACACACGCACATTTGTTGCATTCAGAAATACATAGCTCCAGAATGAATCTCATAGAGATATTTGATTTATAGCTCTCTTACAGAAAGTCTTATAGCTAAAATAGTGAGGGGACACTGGAGCTGACCCTGGCACACCCGCAGCATCGATAAGTGATGCGTCATATTGTGTGTGTGTTGTGTAGACCCAGCTGCAGCTGAGCCTGCGCGTGACCCAGCCAGGGCCCTATGTCCTGGTCCTGGAGTATGCCAGCGAGGTGGACACCGTCCAGAACGTCAACCTTCTCATCACCAGTCAGTCAGAAGGCCAGATCCAGGCCCGGGCCAATATCTATAGCTGTGCATATAGGTAAGTGTGTGTAGTTGTGTGTCGTGTGTGTGTCTGCGTGTGTGTATTAAAGTGTGCGTTGACCTCGGCAGCTTCCTGTGTCGGAGCGTGTCCGTGGATGGAATCAATCGCGTGGCAGTTTTCCATCTTACCCACAAGGCAGAGCTTCTTCTCCAGGTGTCCACGGCCTCTTTCCTACTGGTAAGAGTGAGCCTCTCTGGCATGGAACATGTGGGTTGAAAGAGATTTCCTCAATTTCCTGTCAATTGTTTGCTTCGATCTTTGTCGCTAGTACAAAGTGTACGCGGTACCTGCGGAGGAGTTCTCCATGGAGTACGTGGAGCCCAAAGTGCTGTGTGTCGCTGTTCATGGGCACTTCACCGACGACAGGTACGGTAGAGCTCTGCGCTAACACCAGTTTATGACAGGATAGCGTGTAGAGACCTCAACGTTTTTAAAATAAATAACCCAGTACTTTGGAGAAAGTGTTGCTTACTTAATCAGTAGGCTGCTAGTCACACACCCACACAGACGCATAAACTCACAGCTGGTTTCCAGGTGTGACTACACAGATTCTCTCTCTCTCTCTCTACTTAAACAGATATTTTTGACTCCCAGCAGACACTCTGAGATATATCGCCATGTTTACTGCTCATATTTATCTGTCAACATCAGACCTATTATGTCCTTTTCAAGCAGAATGTTGCATTTCCAAAGACGTCCCGCCACACAATATACCGTTCCTGCCATTGTGTCAAGCGATCAGCGAGTTAATATCTGAAGTATAAAACAAACGGAATTAAAGTTGAAAAACAAACACCATAGGGTTTCTTAGAAAAGACAGTTTGTTTACGTGAAGCTGTAGTTCCTTTCACGCTGCTCCACCGTTTCAACATAGAACAAAGATGGAGGGAAAATCATTAGACGAGAACCCAACTGCGAGCCTGAAAAAACAAATCGCTTTTTGTTGTGATAGAAGGGTTGATAAGAACTTGAAAAAGAGTGCAATGGCCTAACAAGGAAGTATGTGATATTTGGAAATAGTGGCTGGTGTGTACCGTTCTAATGGAGTAGAAAGAGACAGAGGAAAGGGGGGGATTGCTGTAGAGAATGAGAGAAAGGAGGAAGAAATGGTGGGGCGACAGTGTGGGGAATGAGGGGCTTGCCAGAGAAGGTCAGCGATGTTGCTCCCCTCATGCAAAGATTTCATAAGATGTGTGAGTGTACGCATGTGTAAGTGTGTGTGACGTGTGGCTTGTTAAAAAAGAAACATACTGATGAGAGAGAACGCGATAGCCAGGGGATGTCTACTACATTTTAAAGAGGATTATTTCAGATTATCGTAGGTCCGCAGGTTGTGACCCTGACCCGGTCACTGACCCGGCTCCTGAACAAATCACATTTTTCTTGGTCTGCGTTTGGCAAGCACTTCCAACTCTTTGTCCTTCTGTTGACTCCACCCCCCTTCCCATCGCCCCTCCCCCTCTCAACCCCTCTAGTCAGTATTGTGTCCCCAGTCGCTACCCCAGGCCCGGCTCGGCTCTGGTTCTAGACGCCGCACGCGACGGCCGCCTCTCCCCTCCGCGTAGTGATGTTTCCCGCCAGGCCCAGGACAACGAGGACTGGAGGCGGAGGCGACAGTCCGAGGGCCAGTTCTCCCTCCCTTTACCTCAGAGCGAAGGGCTTCTTCTGAAATCCCCCCAGGTATACACTCACATGATTGGATCTCCCTCTCCCTCAATGTCTCTCACTCTCCATGTCTCTTGTCCTGACTTTTACTGTCGCCCTTTCTCTGATGACTGCAGACAGAGGTCAGTTTTAGCACCAGGGTGCCTTATCCGAGAAGATATGTAGTCGTGGTCCACTTCCGCCAGCCGGAACACACCACCTTCCCCGTGGAGGTAGTAGTGGACGCAGGCCTCAGATGGATGGGTAAGTGGACGCCAGGGCCTGCGGTGAAGCCTGAGGAAACTGAGGCTTCCTTACCTTGAAGCACGCAATCATGACCACCGTGTCCTTTTAGAGTATTGACCATTAAGAGGATCGAGAAATGTGAGGGATTCTTTTGGCTTCCTGGCTGGAACGTGGTTCCCTGGCAGATTAAGCCCCTCCTCCTCCCCCGCCCCGCCTCTCCCGCCCACATGACAAAATGATCAAAGGGCTCGGACACACTTCCCTGATGGGCCTGATGGGAAAGGATTACCATGGAGCACACTGATACATCCCTCTTCTTCTTTCCTCTCCACCTCCCCCTCTCCTCTTTCTCTTCTCTCCCCCCACCCTGCCCTTGTCCTCTCCTGCGCGGTCTCTTCTCACACCCTCCCTCTCCTCCCTTCCCTCCTCCATCACCCTTGTCATCCTCCTCGTCTCTTTCTCCTCCTCTGTCTCTCCCCTCTGTCTTTCTGTCCAGGTTCAGTCAATGCCTCCCTATGTCCTTCGGTGTCAGGCTGCAGGGAGCTGGTCATCGCTGAGAAGCGCATCGCCCTTGATCTTCCCCAAGAGCCACTGTCCATCTCTCTTAGAGTTCCACCTGGTAAAACCCTCACTCTGGTAAGATGTTTGTACCAGTCAGCTACCAATGTCTTGTGGTCACCTCTTAACACAGATCAAGTTGTTGGGATGTTTGGTCTGATCGATTTCCCAAAATCATGGAGTTATAATTAGTAATACATTTGTTACAGTTATATCTCAAACAAGGGATCGAAAGTATGTTTCCTCTCATCTTAGAAGCTTATTTTGTGTTTCTGAGTTTTGTTTATGAGCCCAGCCTTCAGTCTTGGTATGCTGTATTAAACCTAACTCTTCACAACAAACAAGTTGCCAGATTAACCCCCCCACCCACCCCTCCTCTGTTATACCATCTCCCAAACAACAACAATGGGGGTTCTGTATTATACCTGGCAGCCCCCCCACCTAGACCTATTAGAGGCAAGCTGTTAAACCCACAAAGGTAGGGTAAGGCCAGAGTTTAGCGTGTTCTGACTTTGGGGCTGTTTGTTTTACCCCCCTGCACGCTGCAGTCAGGACCAACAACCACTCAACACTCAAAGCACCTTCTATTAGTGTTTAATCATTTTCCCCATATTGTTAAACACTGATCCCTTCAGTCTGTTTTTAGATGACATTTAGGTGGGATTAAATGTTCTTTTCCTTAAATTAGCATCAACACTGAAGGGATAGTGTGTGAGATAGTTGATGTTTGGTTTTTATGAGATTGACCTTGATGATTTGTTCCGCCTCAGGATTATATCTTGCTGGTTCCTGATGATAGTTACACCCCTGATCTCCTGAAAGAGAAGCCGCTGGATAAATCTTCTGATTTCAGCCGACTGTGTGGAGCAGAGGGGTTCTCCATAGAGTACGTGAATATTCTCTGCTGGTGGTCCTGGAAATCAGCACTCAGTCCTTTTGGCTTGAATGAGGATTTCAGTTGCTTCTTTTTAATAATTAGAGAAAATTTGTACAATGGAGTGCGCTGGATTACTTGGGTTCTGTTCAAAAGAAATCTTCTCAACTCATCAACATATCACCGTTGATGATGGACCAGTTTCTCTAAATGCCATTGGAGGTTTTGTAAATGGCGCCCTCTAGCTGTAGTGCTAGAATGCTACAGCTTGTCCATTTCCCAACTCTCCAGCCCCAGGACATCGTCTCAGTTCTGCCAGGACTCGGCCCGCTCTCTAGTGGCAGCCTTTAACGACGGAGCACTGCCGTGTAGCTGTGACCAGGCTGGGGCTACTGGACCTGCCTGTGATCCGCTGGGAGGACAGTGTCCCTGCCGCCCGCATGTGATTGGCCGCCAATGTACCAAATGTGCCACAGGGTACTACGGCTTCCCGTACTGCAGACGTGAGTTTGCCTATTACCCTGTCTTCTGTCCATTTGATCAATACGACCAAAAAATACGTTGGCTCATTGTTTGTTACAGACAGGTGGACAGATGTCTGACAGACAGTCGTCAGATAGTCAGTCAGATGACAGACAGACTGACTGACTGACTGACTGACTGACAGACAGACAGACTGATGCGATTAGACTTGTTTGATCCCATGCTTGTCCCCCCAGAGTGTGAGTGCGGGGTGCGTCTGTGTGACGAGGTGACGGGCCAGTGCATCTGCCCGCCCCAGACGGTGCGGCCGGCGTGCGATGTGTGCGCCAGTCAGACGTTTAGCTACCACCCCCTGCTGGGCTGCGAGCAGTGCGACTGCTCGCCTAGCGGCTTGCAGACTGGCGCTGGCCCCGACTGTGACCGCGACACCGGGCAGTGCACGTGAGTCACCCAGCAGAGTTCTTCAGAGTGTTATTGAAGGATGGATCATATTGTGACGAAATATCAATTAAATCCTGCTGTTTTAGATAAAAGGTGTGTGTGTGTGCGCATGTGTGTAGTTGCAAGCCCAGGATTGGCGGGCGCCAGTGTGACCAATGTGCAGCCGGTTACTACGGCTTCCCTGATTGCGTGCCGTGTGACTGTGCCCAGGGTGGCGTGACCCCTGAGGTTTGTCACTCCGACACGGGCCAGTGTCTCTGCAAGGTGACCCACTCTACGCCCACATCACAGATCCTAGCACCCACATTGTTTCAATGACACCTATTTTGTTTTGACCCATTCATGTTTTTATTTTAATGTATTACATTGTTGTTGTTTTTTTGCATTTAACATTATTATTTATTGATTGACTCTTTCACCCATCTTAGTTTTCGACTTTGTGTATCTTTGCGTATGATCTTGTATGTTATTCAGCCTGACAGGGCATTGTCTTGTTCTGCAGAGAAACGTGCAGGGCGACCGCTGCAGTGCCTGTCGTGACGGTTCCTTCCACTTCCAGCCCTCACACCCCAGTGGCTGCATTATCTGCTTCTGCTTTGGAGCCACTGACCAGTGTCAGAGCTCCAGCAAACGCCGCGGCAAGGTGTGTGTGTGCGACTGGGGGGCTCAAAAGGGCATGCAGGAAGTTGCACGTAGGACCCCTGCTCAGGCAGATTAAGTAACTTTATCTGGCCAAGCCATCAGCAGTCGTGGCAGAAACCCAAAATTCCAGACCCTCAGCCTAGTCACACCTGCGGAACACAAACCAGCTATGTTCCAGGGAGAGCCCAGCATTGTACATACATCTCACTATCCTTCTAAAACTCCCCTTCCTGTTCCCTTCCCCCAGTTTTTGGATATGCGGGGCTGGAGGCTGGAGAGGGGAGACCAGGAGGAAGTGTCCTCTGTCCTCAACCCCAGCAGCAACACCCTGGTGGCTGACATCCAGGAGCTACCTGCTGCTGTTCAGGTGCTCCACTGGGTGGCGCCGACCTCCTACCTGGGAGACAGGGTGAGTGACGGGGAAGGAGGACCAGTCAGCCTGATTTCACACACAAATAGGTGGAAAGTGATGGAAATGCTTCTTTCTTCTTGAGGAGCAGAAGATTCAAAGGGGTCTGGACATAAGGTCATGTTTCAGACAGACAATGACAATATAATTGTATGTATATTATTAAACTGTGCTGCGGACACTGCAAGTGTCTCCCAGTCAAGGTCTATTTGGAAAAATAATGTTGTCAAATTGTTTCAGGTTTTGCGAAATAAATAAATAAATAATAATAATAATTTGTTGGAGTTATTTTACGGGTTTACATGAACTCTGTGTCCATGTCTCTGTCAGGTGTCATCCTACGGAGGCTACCTCACCTATCAGGCCAAGTCCTTTGGTATTCCTAGTGAGGGGATGACTCTGTTGGACAGGAGGCCGGACATCCTGCTGAGTGTACGTATACAGCACAGCCTAATACACTCGCTCACTCACTCACTCACTCACTCACTCACTCACACACACACACACACACACAAACACACACTCGCTCACTCACGCACTCACTCACCTGCAACATCTTTTTGGTTCATTCATGTCTTTTTAAGTCATTTCCTTCCTGCTGTGTCTAATCCCCTACTGTGTGCGCCTGGTTGTCCCCAGGGCCAGGAGATAACCTTGGTCCACCAGAACCCCCAGCCCCCCAGCCCAGACAGACTGTACCAGGGACGGGTCCAACTAGTGGAGGTATCTGCTCATAGACTGGACCTCCCCTGGGAGTGGCTCCTAGACAGTTAAATTCCAGATTACAGCCAAGTCATTTTATGTCAACGTGATGTGCAGCATCTGTTTATGATTCGAGCGTCTCTCTCTCCAGGGGAACTGGCGTCACGCTGGCAGCAATAGGCCCACCTCCAGAGAGGAGCTGATGATGGTGCTGGCCTCTGTGAAGGGTCTGAGGGTGCGGGCCCTGTACTTCACCCAGACCCAGCGCCTCAGCCTGGGAGAGGTGGGCCTGGAGGAGGCCTCCAGAACAGGGGCAGGGGGCCCAGCCAGCACCGTTGAGGAGTGCGCCTGCCCCCCACAATACACTGGAGACTCTTGCCAGGTGAGACAGAGATAGGACGGGGCTTGCTTCACAGACCGAACAGGGTGTGGCATGGAAAAAAGAGTTAAGGATGAACGGAGGGAGCGAGGGATGAGGAGGGGCAGCTGAGGTGTGAGAGCAAGAGGAAGACGTGAGCGAGGTCTACTCCCCCACTTGTTATTGAGCTGGGCTGGGTGGGATGTCACAACACGCCTGAACAAAGAGCCACACCCGTGCTGAGTGAGGTCACGGGTGAGAGGAATGTACACGGAGCAGCGTTCGCCCGCCCGTGCGTGCAGCCTCCCCCCCAGGCCAGGATGCGATGTACAATCTTACAGACATAATTTTAGCAATCAAAGACCTCCAGCCATGGTTACACAGACGTTTGAAAACGGCCCCACCAGCAGTGGTTTGGAGTTTTCTCTCCTGCCTGGGTGGGTCTCCCGCACCAATTATGGAATTTCTTCGAAACATGTGGGGTTTTAGTAGGAGATTCTGATATGCGCTTCTTAGAAGTACCCAGAGAAACCCTGTATATTAGAAGTGGCTTATTAATCTAGGAGATGGAGTCCTACCAGGGATGTGTGGTGTTTGTTCTGACTAACATTGACTTAATCAAGTGGATGACGCAACTATGGGGTGAAAAGGTTCCACACTCAGACCAGACAGTGAGCCACTCACCAAACCAACTTCTAATGTACATGACAGATTTTACAATTCATTACTTTTATCAGATGCTTTTATCCAAAGGTACGTTGAAATTGAGCCCATAGAAAATACAGGATCAGAAATGTCTTATTTCGGTGGTCAGATTCAAGAAGCTTTCTGTATTTCAGTGAATTCGTTATTCCGATGTTTTTGGGCCTCATTTAGATCTGAGTCCATCCATTATACACCTCACAAGCTGTGGCTTGAGTCTCCTACCTTTTTAATTCAAGGTTATATTTATTGATGTGGTTGTTTTTGGATGTGCTGTTAGTATTCAGTCCATAATGTTGTGTATGCGTGTGTGTGTCAGACACCACTAGTTGGGTGTGTTCAGAGGAAATGCATAATATGTGCCCTGAGGCGCTAAGAACCAGAGAGGTGCCTTGACGCATATCCAGGCGTGGTGCTGTATCTAGCAACCCCTAACAGCGCGCACACACACACACACACACACACACACACACACACACACACACACACATACATACACACAGGAGTGGCTGCTGAAGCAACGGTCCCGAGGACAGATGTGTGTTTGCGGTTTGGTTCGGTTGTGATTCAGGTGTCTGGAAACGTCTTACCCCCACACAATCACACCACCATACTCAACAAGTCACCTACACACCTGTGCACACACAACACTGAAAAACAGTGGCAATCCATTGACAAAATACAGCACTGACTGTGCCGCACCCTTGACAGAACCCTTTTGTTAATGAATACGCATCTGCTGCCTCTTACTTTCCTTTATGACTTTCTGTCATTGTTAGCGATAGCAGTGTGTCGTCGCTGTGTGGGCGTGTGGGTTCCGCGCCGGTGTGGACTGTGCCCGTGTGGTGTGTGTTTGTCCTAAAATTGTTCGGCAGAGCTGAATCAGATAGGTGAGGTGTGCTTGGGCGTGGCTTCCGTGTGTGTGTGTGTTTAAGAGGCAGCAGCTGAGGAGAAAGGAGAGTTATTTCAGCAGTCCTGAGCCATAGGAATGTTAGACATGCATGTGGATAGACACAGGGGTACAGGTAGGATACTACAGGCCTTGGGGTGGGTCGTTCTGCTCGGACTATGCAGTGCAGGGAACAGGCCCTTCCACGATTGGGAGAGATCGCGCCACCGGAGACAGGACCAGCGTGCTCACTTCCCCTCTTTTAACGGACATGGAGGACAGCAGGTCCGGTATCCCTCAATTCACGAGCAGGGAACCCAGCAGCTTCAGTACCCTTCTGTCCATGACGCAGGACAGACCGTTCAGTACCCATGCGTTACTGATGAAAAGGCTGGATCTCAGATACAGGTAAAAGTACGGGTTGATTCTCAGTCGGAGGGGCTGGTTGACCGAGCAACGAGGGGATTTCTATTAGGCTGCTGGGTGTGTTTCTGAACATGAACCCTGTTTGTGTCGGCGACAAGAACAGCAAGAGTGTATCAATAGTACTCAACTCCTGAGGCCAAGTATATCAACTATGTCATTTGTCGAGCCAGGACACATACCAGTACAAATGCAAGAGCAATTGATGACTGACACACCTAGGTACACTTAGGAGGTCTTAAGGCTTCGCTTGGTTGATGTCACCTGATAGGTTTAACGTAAAAAATGTGTTAAAAACAGCAAGTAACCACACAGTATCGTGTTACTTTACACATGTACTATGCTTGTGTTCGTCTTTAACTGAACCAACTTCTAGAAGATCTGATGTCTTGGTCCTTTGTGGCTATATTCTTGTGCTTTCTGTATGTTTCAGAAATGTGCCCCTGGGTACTACAGAGAGCGCAGTGGGCCCTATCTGGGGCGCTGTGTGCCTTGTGACTGTAACGGCTTGACTAACGAGTGTGAGGAACTGACCGGACGCTGCCTGGTAAGACCTCTGCCTCACACGGGTCAAGTTTGGTATTTGAAAATCCTCTCAAATATTTGGGTAGGGTCTTCGTTGACATGTCCGCCCACACACACACACGCATGTACAGAGAAATACATGTTCCTTATGGGTAGAGCTTGGCACAGCATTAAGTCAACTCATACAAGCAGAGATCCCAGAAAACAACCCAGTCTGACTCTTTTTTTTTACTCTTTGGAAAACTGAACACCAATATTTGCAGAAGTCTCTGTAATAAAAAATGTTACATTGTGTAAATGAATATACCCACCAAACATTATGTATAACGAGCTTTCCAGTTTTAAGGGGGATTTTGCTTGAAAATGTAATTGAAGGAGCTGTATGTGCCAGAAAGAAAAGATTCTAATCTGACTATATTTGGGTAGTTAGATTAGCTACTCAGTATTAAGGAATGAGGTTATGACCACAGATGGAGGGCACACCTACATAGTCATCATGGCCGCCCATCTGTCTCCAGGGTGAGCCGCCGCTTAGTCAGGCTCTACTGTCTGATACAGTACCCTGTGGGCACTTCTGTATGTACCTGACACCGCCACATACTGACTAACTACCTCCTAAGGAGGGTCTGCCTCTCTTAGTCACCCTCTCTATTTTTAAGTAGGGAAGCCCTCGCTCTCATTCACCTCTCTCTCTTTTGCCTTCTTTCCCTCTTTCTTAGTGGTTTTCAGCCATCAATATTAGAAAGAAACCCCATACCTCTAGAAGCTCAACAATGTATGCTCTTGCGCAACTTTACTCAAGACTGGACCTGTGTGTGTGTGTGTGTATGACATACCAACAACACATGACTGAGAGTAGTCTTTCATCACCATATTTCTCAAAAGCACTGTTTTTGTGTGGAAATGCTTTGGCAAGCTTGGCGACCTTTCCCAACAAGCATAAACCCCCCAACTCCCTGTTAGTTCTGGGGTTGTTGATGAACGTCAGAAAGAGTTTACAGTTTGTTTGTGTGTTTACCTTGGTTTGTTTGTGTGTGTGTGTGTGTGTGAGCAGCTACTCTGGTAACGTTGGTAAATAACCCTGCGTTTCCCCCTTCCCCAGAACTGTAAGTACGACTCTGCCGGAGACAGGTGCGAGCGCTGTAAAGACGGTTACTATGGCGACCCCGCCGAGAGGACGTGCCGTGTGTGTCCGTGCCCGTTTGATGTGCCAGCCAACAGGTCAGGTTCAGCTGGGGAGCCAGCCTGATGCCAAGATGTAGTGTCCAGTGCACCACTCACACTAACACATTCTTTCCCGCCCGCTCCTCCTTCTCCAGTTTTGCGCTGGGTTGCAGTGAAGTGTCTGGAGGGTTCCAGTGTGTGTGCCGACAAGGGTACACCGGAGAGCGGTGCCAAAGGTGGGTAATTTGATTAATAGCAGTTCAAGTATGAGCCCTTAACTCCAGAACATCAATTTAGAATACCCCCCCACCAATGTATTCATGTTGTTGAGGTACATACAAACCCTCAAACCCTCTTTCCCTTGCCCCCCCCCCCCTCCGACTCACAGATGTGCCCCAGGTTACTACGGTGACCCGATGGCTCGGGGAGGCAGTTGCCGGCCCTGTGACTGTAACGGCAATGGAAATATCTGCGACTCCAGGACAGGAGGTATGTGTGTGTGTGCAGAAAATAACAACTTCATCATGTCAGCAATCCAATTTAATCACAAACAGTGATATCCCCCTAAACCATAGAGATGATCTGCTTTTTTTTGCAGTGTGCAAGAACACATTGCCCAAAGACACCAACACAGAGGATCAGTGCCAGGGTGGGTGGAGTCCCGACTGCAAGCCAGGCAGGAGCAAACGACTACATATAGGGGCTGTTCATATTATTGATAATGTGCCTGTGTGTGGTTTCCCAGATTGCGACAGCTGTGCCCAGACCCTTCTAAACGATCTGGAGAGGCTGGATGATGAGCTGAGCCGGATCAAGATTCAGCTAGAAAACGCCAGTGCCAGCACCTCCTCCCATATCCGACTGGCCAAGCTGGAGAAGGCCATTGCTGACACCAAGGTAAGGCCCAATCAGAAATCACCTCAGCCAGCAGGTCACAATCTAGGAAGAACTATGTGCACACTCTCGCACAAGCACAGATCAAAGAGCGGACTAAATGTTTTCGTACAGGCATTTACTGTGGTGTACACACTAATGCACTCATTCTGTATATCATTGTACTGTCCATGTTCAGTTTCTTATTTTTTTCTCACTCGCACCCTGTGGTATTGGGTGTGTGTGCTTACGCAAACATTCCTGGCTGTTGCTGATAAGAGATCAGAGAGAGTTGGTTCCAGAGCTGTTTGTCAAGTCAACTTGCTGTGCAGATGGTGCTAGTTGTGGTTGGAAC
Source organism: Plecoglossus altivelis (assembly GCA_036571765.1). NCBI lineage: Eukaryota > Metazoa > Chordata > Actinopteri > Osmeriformes > Plecoglossidae > Plecoglossus > Plecoglossus altivelis. The sequence goes on from BROE01000001.1 coordinate 1,317,521, forward strand.
TTGTGGTAGCTGTCTCCATGGTGGCTATGGTCTCAGCACTTTTCACTGTGGTTTTTACCTCCATTCCTTGTGCTCAGCTCATTTTGTTCATGTTTGGGTATTCATGTGTGCAATGCAAAGCCTCAGAGACAGCCGAAGGGGTCAACATCCCTCGTTATGAAAGTCCCCTCAATAAAGAGTTTAGATGCTACCTATCTCATTTAGCCCTAATGAAACCAGACCTCATTAAAAATAACACGACAACCTTGCCAAGAGGTAAACAATGAAACAAAGGTCATAGGCCAACTGTGCAAAAACTGAATAAGACCTGGTCTAACATGGTACTTCAATGCTAATAGTTCTACCTTCTTTTTTGGGGTACACAGATTCTGGTCAACAAGTTCAGCACCAGTGTTAACAGTCAGATGCCCAAGGTTGACCAGTTGAAACGAGACACCCAGACTCTCAAAGAGGACATTGACAATCTCAAAGCCAAGGTAATGCTACAGATTCACCCACTAGAATAGTTTATTGCTTATGTAACCTAACAATGTATTGAGATTGTGAGTCAGTAGTCTTTTTCAAGTAGAGATCTTATGGTGTGTGTATTTGTATTTGTGTGATCTTTTCAGGCCGAAAACAAGGCTGCAGATGCCCAGAAAGCGATGAATAATGTGGAAAAGACCCATCAAAGAGCTCAGGATCTGGACAGGGATGTCAAAGATCTACTGAAGAGGGTCCAGGGTAAATACGACCTTCTTCTTCACCTTTCATTTCATTATTCCATTGTTCGCCTGTATTTTGTCATGTATAAATATATAATAAACTGGATATATATGTGTTGTGTGTGTGCAGGTCTTCTGGACCAGCTGCAGGACACCAGTGGAGACACAATTCCAAATGAGGACCTTACTAAGATGCTGGAGGAGGCCCAACGCCTGGTCAAGGAGATGAAGCAGAAGAACTTCAACCCCCCGAAGGTTGCGGCCGAGAAGGAAAGAGATGAGGCGCAGAAACGTAATTATGCAGTTCCCTGACGGCTTCAAAAGAAGCTTTCGTCCATCCTTGAGATTAGAAGGGACTAAAACTGGTTTGGTGAGAACCCCCAGAGATAAGGAATATGTAGAATATAAATAAAGGGAACAGTAAACATCACTAGTGTAGGTCTCAGTTGTTACCTGTCATTCTGAGGACATTTTGAGGACATTCATGCTCCATAGCAAAAGTGCCCATGACACTCGAGAAACACACCAGAAACCTTCTAATATTCAGATAAAACTAAACTCTAACCCAGCTCTGTATTGTCTTCCCACCTGGCTTTAGTCCTGGACCATATCAAGACCAACATCAGCAGACAGTGTGATGTGAACCAGGAGGCAGCTGAGAAGATCAGTGACCTGCTGATGGACTACCAGGCTAAGCTGAAGGACTTGGATGAAGCCCTGAAGTTAGCCGGTGATACGGTGAAGAAGGCCAACACCCAGAACGGACTCAATGCAGCGGCCCTGGATGACCTTCTGGTAAGACCCATAAGAGTAGACACCAGAACTCCCACAGGACCCATTATGGACCACTGCACTGCACCCCAAAGCTCTACCACAAGGCACTATTTTGCACCTCACTGAATCCGTAGTTGAACCAGTCGTGCTGTTGAAGAAAGTCGAGGGCAGTATGATCAAGGGAAGGTTTGCGTTGCCATGTGAAATGCTTGCTCTAAAGCTTGTGAGGTTTGTATTTAACAGAAGCGTATTCAGGCCCTGGAGAAGGAGCGAGAGACAGTCCAGGGGCAGATCGCCTTGGCTGAAGAGAAGCTGGGTGACACCGCTGACCTCCTGAAAATGTTGGATGACAGCAAAACAGTAAGCTTGGCACATGGCCTGCACAGACACAGACACACACACACACACACACGCTATTCACAGCTGTATCCACCACCCTCCACCACACATTTCTGCTCATTATTTGCTGACATATTGCCTAAGCTCCTCATAGTAAATTGGTGTTCTCAAACATGCTGGCTAGACAGATAGATGTCCGTGTTGAACGTATAGCGTTGGTGAGCCTGGCTTTCTTAACAGCCGATCTCTCGTCCTGTCCAGGAGTACGAACAATTGGCGGCACAGCTGGATGGGGCCAAGACTGACCTCACCAAGCGGGTCAACATCATCTCACAGGCCGCCTCCAAGGAGGACCTGGTGGATCGAGCCGAGAAGCACGCTGAGAACCTCAGAAAGCTGGCCAAAGAACTAGAGGAGTAGGTTTACCTGGGATGTGAGGACATACAGGACCATGACCTCAAAGTTACAGGGGTAGAGGGTCTTGGGAAATGTAGGCTGGTGTGTTTGCTGGTTCTATGGTTCTGAGTTGATTGATGGGAGAAATCAAGGGATGAGTGGTTTCTTAACATGGTTGGCTCTGACTCTTAAGAAATATGGGGTGTGTGCTTATGTTGGCTGGCTGCCGTCTGTCTTGGACCATGCCAGATTCTGCCACAGATAAATACCCCCATGCTTGTTGTTTTTTTTAAGTTTATTGACATTTCTGGGAATCCAGATGCATGAGTTTACATGTGCTCCCTCTCTCCACTCTGTCTTCCCTTGCTGTTGTCTCTCCCCTCTCTCGCCCCTCCTCCTTCCCCCGGGACAGCGCTGTGCGAAACTCCAGCGGTAGCTCTGATGTGCGCGATGCCATTGCGGCCATCAAGGCCTACAAGAACATCACCGATGCTATCAACGCTGCTGAGATTGCGGCCAAGGAAGCCAAAGACGCCGCTGACAATGCTCTTAAGGTAAGCCCAGGCCTGGTCACTTCTCACTGGAACATCTGCAAACACATTGAGGTAGATGTGGACCTCAAAGATAGTAGACTTTGTTTAGCCAAAAGGCCAGGATGGACATGGTTTAAGTGCATAGTCTGGTGATTTCCTTGAAGGACGTCAAGAAGGAGGATCTGACAAAAAAAGCTAAGGATCTGAAGGACAACAGTAACAAACTGCTGGCAGATGCAGAGGAGGCAAAAAGCGACATGACAGGTGAGAGGATATGCCATACGTTAGATGTTATTATTGCAACTGTGATATTTCACATTTTTAAGTTAGTATCAGAGCACAAAATCTGACATTGACACTAACTGCTAGCAACCACGTTTTGGATAACCATTACAGATGCGACTAATGACCTGGCTGCCCAAAAGAAACGTCTGAAGGATGCCGAAAACAAGAAAAAAGTTTTGGAGAAGAACCTCCTGGATGCTCAGACAGAGCTGAACAACATCAAGAGAGGTAGATGTTCTGTAAACAGAAAAGGAAGTGCTGGACTCAAAATTGTTACCAAACTTAAGGATCACTTTTGCGGTTTCAACATGGAATAAGATTCTTTTAATCCCTGAGCCATTTTGTTCCCTCCTCCCGCCTCTCCTTTCATCTCAGATGACATCGGCAACATGATTGATGAGGCCAAGCGGAAGGCAGCCACAGCTAACTCCACGGCGGGCAACACCATGGACAGGCTTGACACCATCCGCGGAGAGCTGGACAAGATCAGTGTCTTGCCCTCAAGCGGCAACCTTAGCAGTGTGATGGAGGACGTGGACAAGTCAGGTGAGGAAGAATTGCAGTTTGGAGTCAGGCCATATCTGACCACCAATGGACTCCTTGGTCCTTGATTGATGTCTCTCGATGAGTCTTTCTCACCCTTTTCTCTCTTTCTCACCCTTTTCTCTCTGTTCTCCCTTCTCTCTCTCTTTCAATTTCTCTCCATCCAAATCATTCCCTTCCTGTCTGTAATTCTCTCATTCTGTCTTCTCACCCCCCCTCCCTCTTCAGTGAAGGATTTGTTGAAGACCATCCCGACCCTGGAGGATAAGATAGCAGAGGTTGAGAACCTCACCTCCCAGCTCTCCCCCATCAACAACGTGACGGAGAACATCAAGAGGATCAAGGAGCTCATTGAACAGGCCCGTGATGCTGCCAACAGGGTAAGAGGATCCAGACACTTCGAAAAATCAACTCAACTCACCCTTGTAGAAGATATAGGGTATTTCCCTCTTTAGACCTCTGGTCTTTAAATCTGTTCTCTGTCTTACTTTCTCTCTCACACTCTTCTGTCCAGATTGTGGTCCCTATGAAGTTCACAGGCGAGGGCCATGTGGAGATGCGACCCCCCAGAGATGTGGAGGATCTGAAGGCCTACACAGCCCTGTCGCTATCCCTGCAACGTCCGAAGCTGCCCGACAATGGCAGAGGTGACAACCGCAGGCGCAGACAGGCCCCTAAGGAGGACGAGGGAGACATGTTCGTACTCTACCTCGGCAACAAGAACGTGAGTGGTTACTGCTTGCTGCTGTGTCTTTTTGTCACACTGAGCCATTATTGTGGGCTTACGTCCTATTTGCCATTCCCTCTACATAACTAAACGAAGTGTGTACAGATCTGTGACTCTGTCGGATGAAGTTCTCACAGTTTTTCCCCTTGCTTCCTCCAGACTTCGAAAGATTACATAGGCATGGTCCTTAGGGAGAACGTCCTGTTTTGTGTGTACAAGTTGAATGAGGTGGAATATGAGATCAAGACAAGCCCCATAACAAGATCCATTTCTGAGCTAGCCTCATTTGACAAGGTGGAACTGAACAGGTAACTCCTCTGTCTTAACTCCTACTGTCCTGGGAAGTCATCATAGAAGCAACAGACTGTAGATTTAACAGACACAACATTTGAATATTGTTTCAATGGCTTTATCTTCAGGATATACCAAGATGCAGAGGTGATTTTCACCCAGCTCTTCTCGTCCAACAAACCCAATCCTTCCCAGACAACCACCAAGCAGGGGCAGTTGGCCAAGAACCTTCTAGACCTGGACCCTAGTGATGTGGTCTTCTACGTAGGGGGCTACCCTAATGACTTCACTGTAAGCACCAGACCACTCACAGCGAACAATGGATCACATCGAAATAAAAGCAATTTGCTACCCACCGTAATTTCCCATGTCAGAGCACTGGCAACTCTTATTTTTCTCTTCATTTTTCTTTCCAGCCTCCTGCATCACTCAACTTACCCAAATACAAGGGATGCCTTGAGCTGTTCACCTTCAACGAAAGATTCATCAGCCTGTATAACTTTCAGAAGGCAGTCAACATTAATCTGGAGCTTCCATGCAAGAGGTCAGTTCAGAGAGAAACCAGGGTTAGCCACCCTATGGCCTTACTGGGCATTAATAGAGGGAACTGCACAAACCAACACTCCCAGAATTCACCTCTTCCTCACACACGTAAAAACGTTCCAGTAAACAATCCTTAGGGTCATGAGGTCAATCTGTTTTGGAACCTCTCTTTCTTCCTCTCTCACTTAACATCCTTCTGCCCAGATTTATCAAACCTGCTAAATGTGACTACTTCGAGGGCACTGGCTATGCCAAATTGAGCATCAGTAAACCTGAGAATTTCCTGATTATTCTCCTTGAAACTGTCGCCACACGCTCAGAGAACAGCCTACTCGTCTATATCGGAAATGAGGTAGCTTTCACTCTAATCCAACGTATTTCCAATGGTATTTCTGGTGTTATGAATGCAAATAACCATGTGTTCCATGTATGAATGCATATTTTTCGGTTTTCAGACCATTTATTACGCTGTGACGATTGAAAGAGGCTACATTTTCATACATAGTAACCAACTCTCAGAACCAGTAAAGAGTTCAAAGAAAGTCTTCCCTGTGGTAAGTACGGGCTTGTTTGAGATGATGATTAGGATTGGAACTTTTTGACTGTAAATATGCCAGGGAATTGTTTGACTAAGAAAGTTTTGTCTCCCTTTTCAGACTGGATCGTCGACAAATGTGATTGTTGCCCTCACCTCTAAAGACAAAGAAATCAAGGTTCGCGTTGGCTCTGACTATGTGGCTTCGGCTCCTGCCCAGTACAGTTCAGGAATGTTTGATTCTTACTACCTCGGTGGCTTACCACAAAGCCTCAGGGAAAAGTGAGTGACTTGATCAATTCCATGAACTATGCCGCCTGGCCCATATTGTACTTCATATTTTTGTAGACAAGCACAACTTGTGTGGACCTTGTGTTTCTTCTCCTGAGACAGTCATGGGTTCTATATCTTTTCGGATTGTGTTTATTACCCGTTCAGATCCAACATCACTGCCCCGCCCCTGAAGGGATGGATCGAAAAGATCAGGCTGACAGGCAGTAACCCTGTGTTCCTGGAGAAGGTGGGCATCAGTCAAAGCTGTCCCACGGACTTCCTGGTAAGTTTGAACCTCATTACCTCAAAGTGCTCCCTGCCCTGTCAATCCCTTCTGCTCCCCTGGCTGCATTCGGTTAGAGTAAAAGACAGTGTTTGGTTCTGAATGTTCACTGTCCAGCAGCACTGGGCATGACTACTAAGTAGAGACAGTAGCAGTGAATATGTCTCTCTGTTGGCCAGGTGTCTCGGAAGGCTGAGTTTCCTTTGGGCAGTTCCCTGGCAGCCCCCCCCAGAGGCTTCAGTCTGGTCAGCGACGTCACACTCTCTCTGGGATTCAAGAGCACTGAGAACGACGGTCTCCTACTGCAGAACAGCCAGGAGGTAAGTCAGACATTCACCTCTTCTCATTCATTATTTATCAATGTGGGACATTATTTTTGTCCCACAAGATTGTCTTCATATCGCTCTTGTTTTAATCTGGCAGGGTACTGGAATAGACCTTGCCTTGAAAAATGGTTACGTGGTACTGAAGTTCAAAAACCAAGTTTTGAAATCCAATAAACAGTACCAGGATGGAAAATGGCATTATCTGACCGTTATCAAGAGAGCTCAGAGGTACCATATTAGCTAACATCCAAGTTCAGAATAAATAACATAAAACAGGCAGCTAATGAGATGAGTTCACCCCCTCACTCTCCCATGTCCCTCCTGCAGCCTTGAGCTACGTATTGATGAAGAGGACCAAGGCCAACAGCAGAGCTCCTCTTCCTTCGTTGCCAAACCAGACGACTCCGTGTTCCTGGGGAAAGACACCTTCAAAGGCTGCCTCTCTAACCTCTACACGAGAAGGTACCTTATACCTTTTACATACCTTATGTAACTTATTGGTACACTTGTCACAAACGTTTAGTATTATACTTTTAATCATTTTTCACAAACTAAAAATTGAGACAGATTTCTAAGTAAATGTTAAAAAAAATATGTACAATTTTTAAAATATGTATCTTTATTTGTGTCTGTTTGTTCTAGACCAGACTCTTTGTACCGGCCTGAGGACCTAAGCCAGTTCATTTCCTCTGGAGACGTTCTTCAGGACGTGTGCACCACAGACAGACCCCCCCAGCTGATGCTGGACAGCATCACCAACAAAAGGGTTGGTAGAGCCTCTCACACGTATCACAGCTTCAATGGGATGTAACCTCAAGCGATTGTGTTTTTGGTCCACACAATAACATTAGAATGTCAGTTCATCTCTGTGGACTTCAAGAGATCCATTTCAGACCAAGTCTCACTCTCGTTGAAGTGTTTCACCATAGGCAAATGTTGTTTGGGATAAGAGTGTTCAAATTGTGTTGTGCTGCTTTCTTTCCAGAGTTGACCACAGAGGAAGGATGAGCCTCAAAGCTGCCATTTAGGAGGACAATGTTCTGTTAATGTAAAATTACTTGAGAGTCTAGAAGCTATGCTTCATTTGTTTGCACAAGCCCTACTGTTTTTGTACCTGTCCCATAAAGAGATATGTTACATTAGCACTTACTACATTTAATAATACAGTCATTAAACACCATCCTATTCAATATATACCCTTTAAGTTTTGTGATTTGATGGAAATATTTGGGAGCCTTTATGGGAAATTTGGGGACTGGACATGTAAAAAAGAAATCAACTCCACTTCAGAGTCTTGTCTTCCGATCATCAACAAATTATTTTCTTCTGCTATCATGTGACTCAACAATAAACCTCTTTGTCTAATCAATCATCCACAAGCATGTGCTGCATTAACCTGATCACTCCATGTCATAGAGACTTTTATGAACTCACATGGCTGATTATTAACATTCCCTCTTTTCCTTCTATGGCCCTCCCTTGACTGGAACATCTCTTGATGTGAAAGTGATTAAAGTCCAATTATCATACTTAATCGTTGGACCTGCACTCTAAAGAGCTAGCATTTTAGCAAGCATTATACATTGTTCAACATGAAACACTAAATCCCTTTTATATGTCCACTTTGTGAAAGAATGATTGCTTCACTGTACACAGACAAAGCAGATTCCCTTTTGTACATATAGTGAGAGAGTGGATAATGCAAAAGACTGCAGAAACTGAATTATTTGAGTGCTCCATGATATGGATTGAAAGACCCATATACTAGTACAGTTATGTTCTCACAAGCATGAATCAATCAATCAACAAATAAATCAACTGATCAATGTCTGATCATTAGAAACAATTAGCCTCTTGAACCCTATATACGGGTCAATATCTAAGCTCGATAGCCTTACCTTATCAGGAAGTGAGATATATAGATCCTTAGGGCCTGTTTCAAACCAGCATCACACTAAACCCTCCCCATGCTATTTGATATTCCTCAGATGTTTATAAATTCAAAAGAGCAGATTTCAAAAGAACAGATTACCTCCAGCCATTAGATTACACATCAGCCTGATGACTTCCTGGAAGCAAAAGATTCTGGCTATGTGTAGAAAAACCTAGGTACAGTCTGCAAGGCACACACCTGTGTCTGACACAGTATGCCACAAATCCAGGTTTCCATTCTCATTCCTTTCTTTTGACTGGTGGTAATGAATCCCTCTACCTAAAATAAACAAAAATATATGAGATTTCAAAGTATTTCATCCATCCATTATCTACTGCTAATCCCTGAGAGGGATTGCAGTGCCGCTTGTTCCCATTTAGGGGTCACGGGTGACTGGAGCCTAACCCAGTAGCTTTCAGTAGCTTTCAAAGTATTTCAATTACCGGATTTTTTCACACTTTTATTTAATGGTATGATATTATAATTTAACGCCGTTGAGTCATGAAACGCAGGCCATTAGGATAGAGAGATGAAATGCAGTCGTGCTGCTATTCAAATGAAGAGCTTCTGCTGCCATCCAGTGGGAGACGTTGTTATCTGTTTCCTAACATTCAAACTTTAACATCCCCCTGTAGACAGACCCGGTAATGGGATCGTTAATGGGCTCATTATTGTACATGTTCTCTGCGGATCACTCAGTGACAAGATCTTGTTCAGGCCTCCGCTTCTCTGGGACACCGTCTCTAGTCTATCCAAGAATCTTCAGTTAACAGTGACTTTTAACTCCAATTCATTTCAGTACAGATGGAGCGCCCTGGAAATGTGATCCAAAACGTTGGTGTTGTCAGCACCACAACTAATGTAACTGCTGAACTTGAGATTATCATGTAAGACTTCTAACTGTGTTGACCTTTGTCTGTTGTGCAGACGGGCCATATGGAGGTGTCGGACGAAAGTCTGTCTGTGTGCACACTTCCTGCCCAGGTCAGACATGCCTTCCATGTCGGGGGTGCTGTTAGCAGACTAAGCTACAGCCTTCCTCCCACAACCTCTCAGACCAGGTGAAGAAAAACCCCCTCAACCCAACCCCAGCTCCCACTCACACACACACATATATCACACAAAATATATATCATAATGTCATTAAACATATATATATATAGATATATGTATGAATACGTATATCTATATCTATATATACTGTATACAGATATAGATATACACTCACCTAAAGGATTGTTAGGAACACCATACTAATACTGTGTTTGACCCCCTTTCGCCTTCAGAACTGCCTTAATTCAACGTGGCATTGATTCAACAAGGTGCTGAAAGCATTCTTTAGAAATGTTGGCCCATATTGATAGGATAGCATCTTGCAGTTGATCTAGATTTATGGGATGCACATCCAGCATCCCCATACATCTTTGGGATGTGGCAGAATGGGAGCTTCGTGCCCTGGATCAATGCCACGTAGAATTAAGGCAGTTCTGAAGGCGAAAGGGGGTCAAACACAGTATTAGTATGGTGTTCCTAATAATCCTTTAGGTGAGAGTATATATACATCTCTATATCTATATAGATATAGAGATGTATATATGTATACATATATAGATATATGAAAGCCTGACCAGTCTCCCTCCTCTCATAGGCCTCACTTCTCCCTGGATGTCAGGACCAGGTCTGCTGAGGGTCTGCTGTTCTATGCGGCCACCAGGAGGGGACAGTCTCATCTTGCTCTGTATTTATCCAAGGGTAGAATACGACTGTCTGTAGGGAAAAAGAAGGAGATCTTCAACAGGGAGAAGTACAATGATGGAAAATGGCACTCGGTTAGTGGACGTATCGGAATCTGGAACATTTTAATCACAAGGTAATTTCTCAGTTTCAGGTCCTTAGTGAAGTATCTGTGATAATCGCTGCGTGGCCATGTTGCCTGCTGCAGGTCATATTCAGCCTAGAGAAGAAGAAGTTCCGCCTGGTTGTGGATGGCATCAGGGCCCAGGATGGCCAACTGACCAGTGATGAGGCTGCATCCATGGAGCTGTCCTCACCTGTCTACTTGGGCAGTGGCCCAGAGTCCCTACATTCACTTTTAAAGGTACACTTTGTCAATCAGTTATGATCTCTCTCACACAAACACAAGATAAGGATAAGGATACCTTGACAATGATGCAGTTGTCCGATTCTAAAGTCAATAAAAGATTCATCAAACCTTTCTTTTCTTGCAGTCTAAGCTTCTCCCGAAGCAAAGCGTGGTCGGCTGTGTCCGCAACTTTAAGAGCAATGGATCTCCCATGCCAGAGCCCAGTACTAACCATGGCGTCAGCCCCTGCTTTGATGGACAGACACAAAATGGCGCCTATTTCTCAGGACAAGGGGCATATGTTGTTATAAGTGAGTGTCATCAATATGTTTCAACCCCCGTTACGAATGACAATTATTATGACAGTGATTAGGACAGGGAAAGAAGCCAAGACATTAAAGACATGGTTGCCTGTTCTAGATGATTCCTTTGTTGTGGGAGCCAGTTTTGAGCTGGTGTTTGAGTTTCGTCCCCGCGGTCACAGTGGGGTCCTGCTCCACGTGGGGGACAGCCAACCAAGATCCCGGCTCAACGCTGGCCATCACCTCAGCCTCTACATGCTTAGAGGAGAGGTGAGACAGACATAAACACAGTAATTCCCACTTGCTGGTCCCCATGCATAACGGTGCTGTTATGATTCATTGCCTAGTGTCCAGTGTCAATGCTGTAGACATTATAAAGATGAGCTATAGGAATGTGAGCCATTTCAAAATCATACGTGTATTCCTCCAGGTGGTGGCGCAGGTGAACAATGGAGCAGGTGAATTTAAGGTGTCTGTTAGACCCAAACACACGCTGTGTGACGGAATGTTCCATAGAGTAGCAGGTATGTTACCATACAAGTCCTTGCCACGTGCACTATTCAGCAACAACATAACCTACACTGAACTGTTTGCATCTTAATGTCTAACCTCCAAAACACTGTAAATATCTTCTATTTGTCTACGTCATAGTAATCAAGAGGAATAATGTCGTGGAGATGCATGTGGACACTGTCGGTCACTATAAAATTGGACCACCCTCTTCCCCTTCCACTTTGACCAAAGATCCACTATATGTGGGAGGCATTCCTGGTGGGTATGACTGATGCACACAATCTAGTTAGGGGATAGGGAAGTGACTGGCTTGGAGTATTGCTGGTGAGGACCACAGGCCCGATGGGGAATGTAGTGTGTTATGGAAATTTGCCAAGCAGATCTCAGGAATGATCAATCAACCAAAAAGAAACCCCTCCAATGATCCTTTCATGACAGATGACCGTAGGTAAGACTTCATAATGTAAACATCTTCTCCATGGGTCTCGCTCCAAGTCAAAGGTCACATCTGTCCCTAAACATTCTCTCCTCTTGCCAACACAAATTTCCATAACAAGTGGGGCAGTACTAGATGAGTGTGCTGTGTCTCATTCCGGTGTAGAAGTGTCCAGGCACCCCAGCCTCCCGGTCACCTCCTCCTTCCTGGGCTGCATCCAGAACATGCAGATCAACGAGTACCTGGTCTCCTTTGAGAAGCTCTCAGGGGTGTTCGGCCCAGTCAACACCCGCGAGTGTCCATCCGGATGAGAGGCCCTTCTGGCCAACCGCACCCCGGGACCACGCCCACGCTGGACGCTTCGGTCATGGAGAATGTGCACGTTTGAGGATGTGTGTATGCTCTGTGTGTGTGTGAGTGAGCGAGCGCGCGCGAGTAAACAAGTGAGCGAGCAAGAGAGAGCAGATTCAATTGTTTTGCTTTGGATCAGGAACAAAGAGAGAGCAACTATTCTGTTGATCCTATATTTATTTTGCAGTACATTCTTTATTATCACCTTGTTACTGAATATATTCTAATATTCGGGTGTTTCCGCATCTAGTTTCTCAAGCCGTTTTGGTTGACTTGATTGATCTGGATGTAGCTAAATTTAGATAGAAACGACTAAAGTGATTAGTTGATCAGGTCCACCAAATAAGCTACCCTGCACTTTAAAACATAAAATGCTCATCATTTGCTGTCCAAAGTAGCATATCCCCTGATTATATTCCATATACGAAAGGAATATTTTTAAAGAATGACACTATGACACCCAGAATTCGTCTCAGCTTTCCACAAAAAACAATGTCTGCCAATCCCTGTTTTCCTTTGATGAATTGTACATCCTGTATGGTAAAGAGGCCAGTTTAACCTGCTGACTGGTTTGAACAAGATGATTCCACTTCACACAACCTTAGGATGACATGGTTTTACATGTAGTAGTGTTTTTTGTGTACCCATACACAGTATATCAAACTCCATTTCCATGTACTGTCTGCTTCTATTGCCCGTAGATGTTCTGAGTGTGTGTCTGTCTGAAATGTGTTTATAATGTACTATATGTAATTTGATTCAATAATAATTTGAACCTTTTCTATGTTCTCATGGGACCATGGCTCACTTCAAATAATCCAGAAAATAAATTGCATAGAATTTGGGTTTTCCTCAGATTAGGTTGTGTACAGATATATTTACTAGATATTTCAAAATAATACAAAATCTAGCACAATCCTTGTCATGTGATCACAATCTACCATAAACTATGGAACAACTCAGTATAGTAAATTAAAGTATATGAGGATACTGTACATGCATTCCTGCCTCTGATCACGTTGTTCATTTGTAAATTGTTAAATGTTTTGCTATTTATGTGTCTTGTTAATTGGTTGGTCATAGCTAGATGTTTTTATTTGTGCAGTCTTTAACAATAATTTCTTTATAAAAATAGCATGTTCATGTCCAATGTCATTGTGTGACTATTATTATTTTCTTCAAACCAATTAGCTCCTTAAGCCTTATGCCATTTAATAGGGTCAACTTGGGTTTGGTTGACTCAAAATTCCGCAGAAATACACATAATGGTTGGCTTAGTGGTCCTTGACTGCTGTGTGCTGTCATCAGTCCTTTTTTGACACATTAAGGTATAGATCGGTAACAAACTATGGACCACTATTACGTCTATTTCCATTGTGGTCTGATATTAATATTAAATGTATTTATCATGAGGATATTCGTTGTTAATATGTATGCAGATCATACTGAAGTAAAGCATTGCGACAATATCGACCTACCCTCATGCAACGTAGCTCTATAATATACATTTTCAAAATCCATACAAAATATTCACTGTGCGGAAATCTTGGACGTCTAGGTGGTTTTGTCGAACGATGATTGGCTGTACCACTGTTGTCACACCGCATGCTTCCCTTCACGAACGAAGCAGGAACAACACCCCAAGGCTCAGCTGGACCTGCTTGGTGAAAAACCGGCACAACAAACGCTATTGAAAGACTTTTGCCTTTAATCCGTAAATTAAGGATATAATTATTGCAAATTTGAAATTACTGAAGCTCGGACCGAAATGGGTTGATGAGAGAGGTACAGCAAGCCCTACGAGTCAATTCCGCATTCATCCAGACAACCTTCCTCGTTCATCGAGCTACAGTGGTCTGCCTGCTCCAGTTCTCGGTTGTGGATTTTGGTTTGATATCCGTGCTCTGCATGTAAACTTGGACGTCAGTGATATCAAATACAGATCGAGAGATCAATGGCGGACCCCACAGATCGAGCACTTCAGTGTGTGGAAGAAAAACTGGATCACGTTGACGACGCAGAACTGGCACTGAAAGGAATTAATATGCTTCTCAACAACGGCTTCAGGGAGAGTGACGAGCTGTTTAGAAAATACAGGTTAGTCGTTCGTGTTTAAAGAACTGTATCAGATTATTAACACCACATTTCCAGATGTCTGGATGTTTTCCGGGCCTGTTTTTATTTTTTTCAGGCCGGTGAAGTCTGCATGAGGCTCGGATTTCCGCAGAAAAATATTATTTTAATTTTTACTTGGCAGTAGCAAGTCAGCTAATATGATACATTATAGTTGAGCAGTGGCGTTGCTTTTTGGATGAAATGTAGTATTGCCATTTTTTCTGCTTTTTGCTGCAATGTTTGAGACGTTAGTTGTTTGTGATGTTTGCACTTAACTCCGCTGTCCATACACTCGCCGCCCTCCGCTCATGTCCAGATATCTGATTTCAATGAGCTCTCAAACTACTGTAAAATGCCATGAATATCCTCACACACCCCTGTAGATAGCAGGGTACTTAGGCAGGGATATGATGGCACATAGATCAACATCCCAATACAGATGAAACACTACAGTGCTGCATTATGCTGTGAAGTCAGTCTGACTATGGTAAATAGCTACAGTACATATACAGCAGTCATGTGTCTGGTATTGTCAGGGATCTAGGCAAACCTGCATAAGTGCCAAAAAACTAGCCCCTCTTCTCACTGTCATGAGTCTCAGTCTCTGGATAACTCATGGTAGGTCTAGTGTGTAGGACCCATGCAACATTAGCAACATCAGGCTATCTTCAGACTACCCCTGAGATTAGAATAGACACAGGCAGTGACTGTTTCAACAGTCAACAGACAGATATATTGACAGTTTGGCTAATCATGTCTGGATTAACCGGTATGATAAGTTACAGTTTGTCACACAGCAGGGCCAGATGCTATTCCCTCTTTCCTGCTCCTGCTGACAGCTCAAATGTCACGTCTCCCTCTAATTGCATTCCGCCCCAACCTTAGCATCTCCACATTTGTAGATGAAGAGAACTAATGTGACTGTTGCCATGTTGAAAATCTACAGCTGTTTGAGAGTTGTCTCTGTGGTCCCGTGGGGCACAATTGGCGACAGTGAAGAGCCCTCGGTGTAAGATGTCACATTGACTGTGTAATTACATTTGCCTGACTCACTGACTGACCTCTTGACATCTTTCAGTCTTTCTCTCCATGCTCAATTCAACGTTTTGCCAAGATTATCAAAAGCAGGTCTGTTGGTAAAAGATAGTACTGTATTCACTTCAGCCTGTCTGTCTTGACAATCTTTTTGAATTGATCTGTTCTAGCTGTGCTGACCAAACATTATCTGTCGTTTCTGTATGTGGTCCACAGGACAAGCACTTTTCTCCACCTCGTTTGCGTCTTTACATTATTGGTGCTCATTTCTCCTTTTTTATGTCTGCTCCTCAGAACTCACAGTCCCCTGATGAGTTTTGGAGCCAGTTTTGTCAGTTTCCTGGTGAGTAAAAAACAACATATGATCAATCTGTCATCTGCAGGTGCCATGTCCCAGAATCCCTCTCTTCACATCTGTGTTTCGCAGTCCCACTTTCAGGCTTGACATGCAGTCCTTAGACCTTGCCTTCCTTGTTGACTCGGCTCTTCCTGTAGTTCATTCTCTATACAGACTGACTGAATCCCATTATAATCGAACACGGGTGTTCCCCCATGTGGTGTTGATATCGCTCTCCCCTGCTGCCTCCCCTCACTCATTTCATCAATGATTCACAGCCACCAGGCTAACTGGCTGGCTAGAAAGCACTGATGGGGAAGACCTGATACTAATTGGAAAATGGCTCACTTAGTCTAGATCAGAAATGTCAAGACATGAGCACAGTGGAACACTTCCCTATAGTGTGAATGCTTATAGTTTATTATTATGAATTTTTTGACATTCAGTTATGCTGTGTGTCATCCTGCCAGAGAGTGGCTGGGGCGTGTTGTTGATCTGTGTGTGTGTGTGTGCGCGTGTGTGTGCGCGCGCGCAGAATGCCATGATGACATTTGAAGAGGAGAAGATGCAGACAGCTTTTGAGGACCTGCGGGCCACTGAGAAGTTGTGTGAGAGCGACAATGCTGGGGTCATCGAGACTATCAAAAACAAGATCAGGAGGAATGTATGTAATGCTCAGCTTCCCAACGTGCACACACACTCTCTCACACACACACACACACGCAAGGTGACTGTTCATACCTATCTTCAACAGAACATACAGGTCCTGTTTACTTTATTACAACCAACTCCACCCACAATGATGCTAACGCACACACTCAAACAAACACACCTGCTAATATAACTAATACCAAAGCAAACGTACAACCATAACAAATACTTTCATGTTCCTTTTATTGTTCCCAATACCTTGTGAACCACTGAGGTTCTACTGTACTTGACTGTCAAATGCAGTGCTGCATGTCGCAAATGCTGTTGTGTTCACATGTGCATGCATGCTGCATGTGCGCGGGCATGTGTGCCTGCCTGTTTGTGGGTCTGTGTGTGTGCGTGCCTGCCTGTGTGTGGGTCTGTGTGTGTGCGTGCCTGCCTGTGTGTGGGTCTGTGTGCGTGCGTGCCTGCCTGTGTGTGGGTCTGTGTGTGTGTTTGCGTGCCTGCCTGTGTGTGTGTGTTTTTCAGATGGACTCTCAGAGGTCTGGGGTGGTAGTGGTGGACAGACTCCAGAGACAGATCATCGTGGCAGACTGCCAGGTGTACCTGGCTGTCCTTTCCTTCATCAAACAGGAGCTGTCAGGTATGCCCCCCCCCCTCCCCCAGTGCTGAGCCCCAAATGAGCCCTAATCACAATTCAACTCTTTTGCACATGACCATCAGGTAACCTTATGCCAAGCACTCAAATCTCAGAATGATAAGCATGCTGGATTTGCAGGTGTTACAAGCACTAAGTGAGCTCCAAACTCGCTGGGGATGATGTAGCTCAGTGGTTCTCAACCCCTGGTCCTCAGGGACGCCCTGCCCTGCATGTTCTAGACGCTTCCCTGTTCCAACACAATGGACACTCAGAAATGGGTTGTTATGAAACTCAGCAGAAGTTTAATAACGAACGTTAATTTGTATCAGGTGCAGGGAAACATCTCAAGTTTGCAGGATGGTGGGTCCTGGAGGACCAGGGTTCAGAAACACAGACGTAGTTGATTGCTCCAGCATGTGTATCCCTAGTGTGTAAGTCCCCCTGGTCAGACTGTCGGTGGCCAGGTCATGCTCACATTTTCATGGACACTTTAAATTCTCTGCTACTCTTTGGCCACCAATCTGTACAAGCTAGCTGATGTTAACCTAATTCTAAGAGTTCAGAGCGCAGCCAAATAATAAGAATAATAATAACCTTCTATTCCGTCCTCTCCCAGCGTACATCAAAGGAGGCTGGATCCTCCGCAAGGCCTGGAAGATGTACAACAAGTGCTACAGCGACATCAGCCTGCTGCAGGACGGCACCAGGAGGAGGTCCTCCGACCAGCAGGGCTCCCCAGCCCCATCCCCCACCGCCTCTCCGGCCCCTTCCTTCCACCAGCCTAACCAGAACCGGGCAGCTCCACCGCTGGCCCTGGGGGCCCTGGATGGAGTCAGCCCCGAGGCAGTGGACCGGCTGAAGGGCTCGGTCAGCTTCGGCTACGGCCTGTTCCACCTGTGCATCTCCATGGTGCCCCCCCACCTGCTCAAGATCGTCAACCTGCTGGGCTTCCCCGGCGACCGGCACCAGGGGCTGTCGGCCCTCACGTATGCCAGCGAAAGTAAGGATATGAAGGCTCCCCTCGCTACGTGAGTACACATGCACACCCTCTGTAATATATATATATATATATATATATATATATAGAATATAGAATATAGAATATAGAGTATATAATAATAAGATGCATATATATATTTGCATCTTCCACAGCCTTTAGTGTTGACAGTGAGATAGAAATGGAGAGGACATGAAAACAGTATTTTGCACTACGTAACTCTAAGCCTAGGTCAGTGGGTATTTCTCCAACGATGCATGTATCCACTGACCGTGTCAAGGAGAGAAAATATATGAGTCAGTTCCTGTATGATGATGTAAGCTCTGCCCTGCACACATACACGCACACACACACACACTTGAAGCATAGGGCAATAGAGCTTTGCCTCTACTGCAGCCCTTGCCATCTGGGAGCTAACATGACCAGCCCTAATTATAGATCTCTACCCATAAGGGGCTGCATTGGTGCCTCTGTTTAAGGCCTGGCAGCGGTACAAGGCCCTTCTTTCTTTTCAGCCATGCGTTGCCAGAGAATGTGCCAGACCATGTGATTAAGGCTCATTCGTCTAATACAGCGCTGGCTGTCAGGTAACTAGGTCATATCTCCAAGATTTGCTTCAATCCACAGACAAGCTGTGACGGGCTCTGTATGTTAGTATTCAGTCATGCATGTCTCAATGCTGCCTCCAGGAAAATGTGCTTCCCTTTGGAATCACCCTGATGGTGTTTTCCAACTCGTCCTGTGTCTGTGCTCCTGTGGCAGGTTGGCCCTCTTGTGGTACCATACGGTAGTGCAGCCCTTCTTCGCCCTCGACGGCTCGGACACTCAGGCAGGCCTGATCGAGGCCAAGGCCATACTCCGACGCAGGGAGACAGTCTACCCTGACTCATCGCTCTTCATGTTCTTTAAAGGCAGGGTGCAACGCCTGGAGGTGAGACCCGCTAACGCCTCTTTAGAGTGGGAGAGACATCTATCTACCCTGCCTTACCTCTAGTGGACCACGGTGCCACCCCCTTTAACATGCAATCCATCCCATCTCCCAGTGTCAGATCAACAGTGCCTTGACGTCCTTCAACAACGCCTTAGAACTGGCCACCGACCAAAGGGAGATTCAGCACGTGTGCTTGTACGAAATAGGTATTGTCACTGGTACCACTTCGCGCCTTCCATTTCGCAGAGGGTGGCTCAGTCCTCACCAGCTCTTGTGGGTGTTCTCTCTCTCATTTCAGGTTGGTGCAGCATGATCGAGCTGAGTTTCAGGGATGCGTACCGCGCTTTCGAGCGTCTGAAGACTGAGTCCAGATGGTCCCAGTGTTACTACGCCTACCTGACTGGAGGTGAGCAAGCTGAGGCAGCGAGGAGAGTGGAGGGGGGCGGGGTCATACCTTAGGATGATCTTCTAACCTCAAGAGGAGAGTCCTCTGACTCTGCCCAGCCAATACTCGCCTCGTTATGGAGATCTACTCTACTGTCATACTTCATCTATATTCAATCACCCAGCCATTCATTCATTCATTTATCTAAGCAGAAAGTCAACTGTAGGTTCTTGCTAACCTGACTAGCCAGATGGTTTGCTTTTTTTTCTCCACAAACCTTGTTTGGCGCTTTCAAACAGTACTTGGCAGGTGATTGGATGAACCATCTGTTTATCGTTGTGTATCTTGGGCTAACTAAACCTTGCTAGCTGCCAGTAGCTTCTCATTGGATGCTGATTGGTCCAAATCAGTGCGGTTCAGGCAATAACAATGTTGGGATCATTGTGATCTCAACAATCCAGCTGGGTCGCAAGGTTATCTTACGCCTATCATGGTCTGTGATGGTTTCTATCTGCCTATTGTGAGGCTCCATCCTCAAGTAAGTGTGTGTGTGTGTGTCTCAGTGTGCCAGGGAGCTACAGGGGATCTGGAGGGAGCCTCTGCTGTCTTCAAGGACATTCACAAACTCTTCAAACGCAAGAACAATCAGATTGAGCTCTTCTCTATGAAGAGGGTAGGTGTGCCTGCTTGCAGAATCCTCTTGTCAACAACAAAGCAAGCTGATGGCGTGGGCCATGTGTGTGCGTGTGTCTTCTATTTACAGGCAGAGAAGCTAAGGAAACACTCTCCATCCAAGGAGCGTTGTATTCTGGGAGTGATAGAAGTGTTGTACTTGTGGAAGGCCCTGCCCAACTGTTCCACCTCCAAGCTGCAGACCATGAGCCAGGGTGAAAACACACACACGCTTACTCACATCCCTGCCTAGCATAAACACACTCACACCCCAAACTAGATGATACACACACCTGCCTAAAATTCACACCCCTACCTACCTAACACATGCTCACACCCATATTTCACACACACATAGACACCCCTACCTAACATGCACTCCCACCCATATGTAACACACACACATACACAAATAGATACCCTGACCTAATATGCACTCACACCCTCTCCTAGCACAAACACACAGACACACACTGTGGAAGACCGTTCAGTCTGTCTCCTATGATAGGACCATGGGTTTCTGTTCTGAGTTTGTATAACCCCCCAGCTGAGTGCAGAGAAAGAAAGTCTTTCATATGTTAGTGCTTCATTGGGTAGAATACATAAGCAAATAATAGAGCAATAGCTGATCAACTGATAGTTATAACATAACCACATAAGAAATACCAGATTCCTCCTACAAACTTCTACCTAATACACACACAACACACTTAACCAATGTACACACAGCAAACATTTATGTTTTGGTGTCTTTTACCACACTCCAGACTGTTCCAGTCTAATAGTCTCTGTTAAAGCAGTTGGAACACAGAGATCCCACTGCATGTGAGAGCAAATATCGAAGTCAAATTTGCTGAGTGATCCAGTGAACCCTTCTGTTCAGACACGCCTCTGTGTGGAAGGAGCCACTGATTCCCCAATGTTCTCCCAGTTCTGCAGGAAATAGACGACACCTCGTGCGCTGACCTGAAAAACCTGCTGCTTGGTGCCATTCACAGGTGCCTAGGAAACACCAAAGACGCCATTCAGGTAGGATCATACGCGTGTCTGAACCTCCTGGGTGTGTATGGACTAGGTGGCATGTTGCACTTGCTTAATTGCTTATTCTCTCCTGTGACTAACTGGCGGGTGGGTTGAATGTTGCAGTGCTTTCAAGTGGCTGCCAGAGATGAAGTGGGTCGTCAAAACAACTCGTACGTGCAGCCGTACTCCTGCTACGAACTAGGCTGCCTTCTGCTGGACAACCCTGAGGTGAGAGCTGTGTGTGAGCGTCTGTGCGCTCGATACTATGAAACAAGTGGACTTGGGGGGGAAAATGTGTCGTTAACCAGTATGTTCACTTTCAGTCTGCAGGAAGGGGGAAAGCGCTTATGCTGCAGGCTAAGGTACAAAGCAACCCCATTTGTTTCTTACCCGTTGACTTATGACCTCTGTGTGAAATCACTGTGCGTGTGTGTTTGCAGGAGGACTACGCTGGCTATGACTTTGAGAACAGACTCCATGTGCGTATCCACTCAGCACTAGCCTCTGTGAAGGAGGCTACGCCCCCGTGACACCAGCCCCGGTCGGCCAAATGACCACACAGGCCCCACAACTCCCTTCTGACTCCGCAGTCATCCACTGGAAGGCAACTGTTACATACTATTCTCCGTTTTTGAACGATGTGCCAACCAGTCATTTGTAATGAATAGTCAACAGTGAGCATTTACAGAATAGGTGCAATTGCTCAAGTGTTACTGTGATGTGTCTCAGCTGGTTGATATCTTTTTGAGCCAGACACCGTTCAGAAAAGTCAGTACTAATGCCCCTTTATTCTCATATTCACTCTCTCTGGACCTAGTACATTTTCATTTAGAGTTGCTTGAGTTTAATTCTGTATGAGGTAGTCAGGAGTGATACACTGGAGTGTTGTGAGTATGAGACTTGCTTTAGCTGTGACAGACAAACAAGCAATAGTAAAGGGACGTTCGTCTTCCGTTTCACCCGAAAACTCATTTAATGGCAATCCGTGACCTGATAGTACTGAGTGTCCTTGACAATCTCTTTTATCCCACACAGTGTTCAGTCATCTGGCCTTAATACCATCTGTTAATTGGATGACAACTATGGTATGACTTTAGTGGCAACAAACCAACACTGTATGTACAAATAGAAATGTAGAAAAATGGGAAGTACCATCCATTGTACAGTAACTAGTTCACCTTTTTCTCTCTTCCTTATTTTGAAGGGACTTTTTATATCAGTGCAGATATGATTGCACTGAGCATTGTATTTGCTAGCTAAATAATGTTGTCATTATCAGTTGAGAGTACAAAATGAACACTGTACTCCAATTTCATTTGCTGGAAACTGGATTTCCTTTGTTGCATAGATTCTTGTATGTACATTTGTTGTAAGATAATAAATCTCTCAGATCCACATTTTTGTGCATTTTATGTGGCATGTTTGATGTGACTTACTGTACATGCCCGCAGGCAGGGGAGGTTCAGGTGGTTCCCCCTCACTGACAAAGGTCCAGAATTAAATTTATTATTATTATTTTTATGTAATTATTGTCATCATTGTTTTAATCAATGCTTGTGACAAATATTATGGGTTGCTGTTTAAAATGTATATGATACAATCATAATTAAATGCAAAAGGGGGAGAAAAACTACAAAAAGGTCAACTTTTATTATTATTTTTAACACCCCCCCCCCCTCCCCCCTTCAGGCTGGCTACGGATCTGCTGTATATGGGGGAGAAAATGACAGCGATTATTTCAAACATTTGGAGCTACGTTCCAACCTTCCAACCCTAAGTGACGTGTACGTCACAATAATATAGTAGTGATACTATGACGCAATTGCTCATGATAGACCACTCAACACTTAACCTAAACAGACACGAAAAACCTATCGGTAATCGTAGGACAACACTTTGGGTCTTTATCTCTTGACATATGTAGGTTTACAACGTGTTTAAATATATAAGGAAAAAATATTCTACGAAGTATTGTTCTCTGACTATTTCGAACTTTTTAATGTCTATGTAACATCTGTAGCAAAAAGATGCGACAGCGTCCAGTTGTTATTCCTCCGGGGCTGAAGGTTGTAGTGGAGGGGCTCAGCAAGGCCGTAGTGCGTTATCAACCGACGAATATTGCTGATTTTGCATCGATCTTCTTCAACTCACTTGTCGACTTCAGAGCAGGTAAGTCTGAATAAACGCTTTGGTCAAAATGTCGTTTTTGCGTTTAGAAAACGATGCCAACACTTCGCTTCTGACTTTTTTGCATTGCGTGTGACAGAGAAGCCAGGTTTGAGTGTGGACGAACTTGTGAAGGAATTCAAGGCCACTGTAGGCTCACATTGTAAGTGACATAAGTATTGGATATGATCAATATCTTTAAGCTTTTAATGAAGGTCTTACATCGTTCTATTTTCTTTTCCTCTTGAAGTTTTCAAGATGAAAACGGAAACGATAATAGATGACCCTGTCCATGGTTCTGAAACAATTCCTCATACAAAGCCAGTTCAAGAATTGGAGGCAGGTGCTCTGATGATGGAGGCCAAATATGATGTAGGTGATCGCCTAGAGAACTCTTCTGACCAGAGTACCATGTCTGCTGATGGGAAACAGAATGATCGTGGAGGCTGTGTGTCTGGCACCACCATCAGCCTGTACCCGAGCTATATATCACAGGAGATGGCCCATACCCTGGCCTTGTACCGCCGCAAGATCAACCCAGAAGACTCCCCCCAGAACTCCATGTCAAGAGAACATCTGGATCCAGACACCACTTGCCCTCAAGTCCGCAATACCATATTCGAGCGGGTGTCCATCAGCCAACTTAAAAGCAGAGTAAATGCAGTCGTGATCCGAACGGGTGTCTTACCAATAGCTTCCCAGATCTTCGTCCAAACAGAGGACAACATTGGCTTGATCATCTTCCAAGCTGATGCATCATTGGCAGAGAAAAAGGTAGCAGCACCCTGCTGTAATGTGGAGGATGTTGAGAAACCTCTGCCCCTCCACCCAGTCACCACTACTGATGACATGGCCCATGTGATGACGACAACAGAAACACATGAGACTCCTCCTTTGCCCGCTCAGAAGACTGGAGGGAACACTGGGGTTCCAGAACAGCTTATCCTTCACACAGAGCCTTCCGACTACCCAAGTCCCCCTGCTTCCACTACCATGGCTTCGAACAGAGAGCCAAACTCGGCCTGTCTGACAAGTCCTCCTGCTGCTACAACAGAATTAACTGAATCAACCCATTTACCATGCTCCCACCATGCACCAGCTGTTAAGATGGACTCCACTTCTACCGTACCAACTGATGAAACTAGCCCTGTTCATGTGATCCTCAAAGCAATGTCCCCTCCCGGCGCCATAAAAATGGCAGACCCTCCCTCTGCCACATCCATGGAGTCCCCGAGTGCCCAATCTGAGCCAGCCCCTATCTCAGAGGAGACCAGAACCCCCTATCTGCTCTACCTCCCACTGCCCATAGAGCTGGCAAGGACACCCAGCCTTATGTGTCAACTGGGCCTGGGGCCCGAGGAAGCCAAGGGCCTCTCCTTTGTCTACCTTCCTGTGACCCCAGCGGAGCTACCCCTCACCCCCAGCTCTGGGCTTCCCCCGGCCATGTCCCAGGAGATCCCCCAGACCTACAGTTATTTGCTTGCTAACAACAAAAGAATGCGAGGCCTCCCTAGTACCCCAAGTTTTTGGGCAAATCCAGTGCCGTACTCCAAGATGCCCCACATATCCAGCCTAGTCCACACATCTGCCACAATGGCACAAGAAACGAGAGGCTCCTGTATGCTGGGCCTGCACCCAAATGCACAGGGTGGGACAGGGACCTCTGAGGCTAGATTCAACCAGAGTACTGTCCAGGAACCTGTGTGTCACTCACAGGCCTGCCGGGCAATGCTCAACAACGAGCTGCACTCTGAATCCATAAACCACAGATGTTCTCACAGACCAAGTAAAACATTTCACATCAAGACTCTTAAGGGCTCTTATTGAAATTGTTTATGGGATTTTCTTTTTATTCGACCATAGATCATTACAGTGTCCATCCACCGCAAGATTGTTTATGTCTTTCTACTTTCCTTTTCAGGTCAACAGAGTTCTGTTGATATGATGACGTCTGTGGCAGGCATTGGACAAAAGTGCTTGTGTACCATTCTCAGCAGAACAGGCAGTCACTGGCAACTGTGTCACCTGAGTCACCCAGAGTCACTAAGTAAAATGGATTGCCCCAACAACACCTCCAAAGGCATGTTGCATTGTGGCCATGACCACATGACCAGCCTACCCATGTATCAGGACTGCAAGCAATGTTACATTTTGCACCAACTGCTGAACTGCAAGACCCCCCATGGCAGGCAGTGCTCTCACATGGCTGAGCCTCTGTGCCCAGCATGCACCATGGGACCCTTTGCCCAGCCCCAGGCAGGCCACCTGGACCCCATCCACTGCACCGCCCAGCCCCATGACAGACCAGGCATGTGCCCGCTTCAGTGCACGTTGATGCACCAGCGCCAGAGCTTCCGACACCTGTGTGACAGTCACAGGGGTCTGCTCCAGATGGGCTCCTCAGACCAGCTCCTTGCCAACACCCACAGAGAGCTCAAGCAAAAAGACAGCATCCCCCCCAGTGGCCTAGTCACCGGCAGCACAAATCAAGGTGAGCTTTATCAATGTATTCATCAATCTCAAAACAGATACAATAATGTATATATTGTTCTTTAAATGAGCGTGTCACAGTGCAATCATCTACTTTTTTCAGAGTCTACCATGAACTGCTGTCCTGAGGGCAACTGATCTGGATATAATGTAAGCTTGTTAATGACCCGATGTATCATCTTTTTTCATGCACAGCAACAATAATACTAATAACAAAAATAAACACCTAATGTCAATGTGTCTTGCAATGGCTTTTGTATATTAATAGAAATATACTATTTTCTTGGTTTGTAAATGTGAATCTCCATTTTCCATTGTTCATCCTTTTCCTTTTAGGGATGCTGTTTCACAACAACAACAGAAAAGCCAACTTTTGTTGCCATTTTGTTCCCTGCAGATCTCATCGCCAATTGAATTATTAAAATAAATAAAAATTAAGCACAAAACTGTCTCAAATTCATTTTTCTGTAAAAACACAGGAATAAATGTTCCATGAATATAATAAATGATCTAATACTAATATGAAAGTATTAACTATGGAATACCTAATGTAGGTTTGGGATGCGATTGGATGTAACTGCATAGCCACATGCCATGTCCCATTCAATAACAGTAGGACAATAAGGAATGCCAGATTCATGTTGCTTAGCAACAACTTCTTGAATCACCAGTGGAATTTTGAAAAGAAAACAGCCACCATTTATCTTTAAATCTGGCCCTGCTTTGCAGCAAAAGGCACTGCCCAGTTTTGACTTGGGCTGAGCCAAAGATAATTCGGGTCTGATGCCTTCAACATCTGGTCCCCATCAAGTCATGTGGCATGAGACCTGTTGCTATGCTGTTTGGGGTAAGGTATATACCTTTCTTTTGTTAGATATTAGACACTTTAAGTAGTATGAATAATGTGAGTAAATTAGATAAATGAACATGTGATGAGCCATTGATTATTTCAATCTGTTTGCATATCGTCAGATACCTGTAACCATGAGGATGGGAGGCCTGACAGCTGTTGCTATGTTGCATGGAGTAAGGAATATATCAAATTTGTTAAATTGTAATAATTTAACCAGATTATGTGGCCTACTAAATTACAATGCAAGCATTTTGTTGTCTCATCAAGGATCTGTAGTAGCACCAGTTTAGTGGGATGTTGCAAAAATTTGACAGGACTGTTTTACTGTATTATGTATCGTTAATTTCTTCTCATCAATAGAAGTGGATGAGCCTAACAAAGGAATCTCCACTAAAAACAATAAAGGCTTTCCAGCTGGACCCGATGCTACCCTAGCTCACCCAGAGAGAAACGAGAAAGCCAAAACGACTTTGAAAGCACTGCCAGTCCTAAAATTAAAGTTGTCAAAGGGGCCTAGAAACGATCCGATGAACTCACTGCCTGAGAACAGCAAGAGGGCCTTAGTGTGTCCAGATGGTCAGCAATGCCTGGGAAACATCCCCTCTGGTGTTCCTGTCTGCATTCATCCAGTTGCCGGGTCACATCCTGTGTCACAAGATGTGTCACGCTCCTGTCCTCTTCATCATCAAAAGACCCTAAACCGAACCGATGCCCTGTCCTCAAAAGTGACATCTCCGACCCTTGCCCCTCTGTCATCTTGCCCTTGCCACTGTGCCATCAGATTGAAGCTTGACCCCCCAAACTCCAGGTTTGTGATACTGCAGAAGGTCAGTCAGCTGAGCCTGAGACCAAACCAATGCCCAGAGGCAGCCTTGGGTGAAGTTAGAGACAGGCCCTCATCTTATTTCACAGTCACAGACGTCTGTCCCAGGAGACTAATCCAACAAGGAGGAACTCACACACAAGGTACAGTTAAGAGTTACCAGGATGTTTAGACACTGACTCGTGGAAGGCTCATAGCACTATTTATTTTACACAGACATATCACAAACGTATACACAAGGTCTAATTCAGTCTATGGTTTGACTTCATAGATTGTCCTCTGTGGACTCAGCAGGACATACAACAAACCCTGCAAGGGTAAAATGGTAGGTTTGATCAGTACACTTTTGACCTGCATTAAGGTGTTGTGCCATAATAATTAAACAAACAGCAATGAGACTTGTATGTTACTTTGTAAACAGTCCTGCCTGCCTCTGGTTGCCCTCTATGCAACAAACAATATGTTTAGAAGGTACTGAGGTGAACATTTATTGTACACAAGTTAACTCAGTGTCAGTGTGATCTTTATGACATGCATAACAGTAGTGCAATATCCATTAAAGTTATGAAGTCCAATTATGGATGCTTGCACCCTTTGTGTCCCACTGTGTTTTTGCAGGAAAGTGACCTGACCTGCTGAGCCTTAAGATGGTTACCACAAGTAACAAATAAACACGAATGCGGTTGACTTGAATTCCTCTACTAACCGTGTCTTGTTGTGTATGTTGCTAATTATCTATCTATCTATGGCGTAAACCATATTCCTGTGTGTATTAATTGAAGAGAGTTAGTATTGTTTAGTATATCCTCAGACCAAAATGTCAATGTTGGAATGATTAGCTACAATAGTCTTATCTAAGTGGCTACGAAAGGGACCGTTTTACGTATAGAATCTCTAGCAACTGTTTCCAAGTGAGTGGGTTACACATTAATGACGTTGGTACCCACGCTCTCTATTATGACAATGCAATTTTCGCAATGGTTTTTAAATTGTAGGCTAGGCAATGCTTACTGTATGTACATGGTAGCAATGTACGTCCGCGTGTTTTGAAAATGGACAGCCGGAGAAGGTAATGTAAGAATATTAGCCTATACAAGTAATTTGATCGGTTAATTAATAACGTGTATTTTATGTCGTATAATTGAGCAGCAAACGCTATATGTGTGAGGACTGACCACCCATAAAAAACACCCATAAAACACACAAGTGGCAAAGATGAGTAAAGCCGGACATACTCTCATAGTTCCTTTCGGACTAAAGAGTTTGCTTGTGGTCTGCGGCGAGGCAGTACTATTAGAGCAACCACCCAATGTGACGGAGTTCATTGCTTCATACTGCACCCAGCTTCTAGAATTGAAGCAAGGTACAGTATGTTTTCTAAATGCAGTGGGGCCAACTGTAATGCAATAAAGTTTAACATATTGTGTGTGCAAGAGTAAATGTAAGTATATTGAAAAATTTACCACAAGCCAAGCTCTGGTTGTGCAGTGGAAAATAGACTAATTTTTTTTTCCCACCTTGTAGAACACCCAGATTTTAGCATTACAGATTTATCAACCTACCTCAAGGAATCAAAAGGTAAGATAGGCACATGCACAGCCATCATAAAACATACGGACACTTACACACACACATGAACACACAAAGCATACCATGATGAAAAAAAAAACTTTTAAAAAATGACATGTTCTGTCATCACAGGCCAAACAGAATGCCAAATGATTGCCTCTTTCCCTTGTCTTGCCGACGATGTTTTGATAGAATGCTCCCGCCCACAAACCAGGCAACATTTCGCTGAATCGCAATTGTCGCCTGAGGCAATGTCAGCCACCATGTCTCAAAACCCTTCTACGACATGTCACCTGAGCAAGCCAGACACTCATGACCCCCCTACAAATTCTGTGACAGTTTCCTCTGCTATGCATAAAGGACCCAATACTCATGTGCTCACCGATGAAAGCAGTGAGCACCGTGAGGAGCTCGGTCCGATTTCCCTGGAAAAGTATGAGGACAGGATATCAGAAGTCCAATCTGCAGTGTTCCAGAGAGCTCCATCCGTCAATGATGTCGATGACCTTTACGGCAAAGCTTTGATTTGCGCCTCCAGGGCTCCGTCTGAGGATGTGATCATAGTTCACTCAGAGAACCTCCCTGAAATGCTCGTATTCCACAGTGATGCTGAAGCATATGCCAGTAGCGTTCCAGAATGTGACTTGGTCTCCACAGCTCCCCTTGCCACTGTTGGACAGCGGTTTGATAAAAAAGATACAGAGGGGGCCTCTAGTGTGGTCATATTTAATAAGGTCCCCTCATTTGAGAATTTATCTAATCCACCAGTTATGGAAGAGCTCCTCTCTTCTACAGGGAAGACTTTGGTTGAACCGGAGACAAAGTCAAGCAGGGATGAGGATCTTTTACAGGATGAACGGAGAACACATCCATATTATCAGAAAGATCCCATTTTAACAGCCACACAGGAGGTTGGGATCCCTGGTAAAGAGGAAAGCATGGGGAGAACGACCACAACAAAAGTCCACACTGTTCCGCTAAGGGAAGAGAGGTATCCTTCCTCATCTGTTCAAGAAGAACAAAGTCACCAGATGATTACAAAGAGTGCTCCCTCTGGAAAAGCCTCTGCTGGAGCAGTACGCAAAGTGTCATCAGTCAGGATTCCTAACAGGGAAAAGACTGTGGAGATGTCTACTGAGGCCCCAAAGAAAGACACATCTTCAGGGATACATTCCAAAGTATCTCCCAGAGTCACCCCTAGATCATCATCACTTTCAGGTTACATCACTTAATATTTTATTGTGTGCTGTGTATATGAAATGTAGGCTAATACCGCTCTTTCCTTTGTAACTATAATGTTTTAAAATCTTCTCTTATTTTGTTTTAGTAGTAAAACTGGCAGTCAGTGGAACGTCCATGGTTATTCATCCAGGTTCCACATCTTTGGAGATGATTTCACAGCCATTGTCTGCTGTGGCTTGTGTTCAACGGGTCAGAGATTCTGTTTGTCAGGTTGATGGTCAGCCTTGCTCAAACACATCCCAGGGCCAAACCGTCAACCCCAGAAAGGTCACACTTGAGACGTACAACAGACAGTCATGTTTAGAAACAGAGGAAGGATCCTTGGCTTCGTTTAATAGAGGACATGCTTTTGATGTGTCTCAACCTATGACCCATGAAGCAAAAATGGACTATCCAAGTACTTGTTTGGAGAGAAGCTTTCCCCCAGTGACTCCAAGGTGCTCTGAGAGTAATACATCTGAAACAGCAGCCGTCGGTGGAGCAGAAAACAAGACCATTTCATCAGTTGTCTGTGCGTGTTGTTCAGGAAGTGATCTCACAGAAAGCGCAGAATGCAGAGCGTCCTCTGTTAGTAGAGAGCAGAGTGTGAGACCAGCAGAGGCACCACAGATACATATATCTCCCAGAGTATCTTCACAGACATCAATCATCAGACATGAGGAGAGTATGGACAGAACAAAGGCACTGCATATTTTCACACCTCCAGGGTTAAATCCACAGGAATTACTTCTGTCCAAACAAGTGTCATGTCTGTCAGGTAAGCTATAAAGTATATACTGCCATACATAGTAATTGACAGTATTAGACAGTGTAGACAAAATAGAATAGTTATTTTGTATCATCATACACATTTTTTTGTTTTAGATGAGATAGCAGGGGCCTCAGCCAGTGATGTCTTAGTTCAAACAAACTCTGACATTGGAATGAAAGGCTTCGTTTTAGGAAGAGCCATCACAGCCGAAAAGCCTACTGATAACAGACAGGTACGTTCTGAACTGGACAAAACACAACTGTTTGAAATCCTGCTTCAGACACATCTAGATCTTGAAAAAGAACACATGCAAGGACGTGCCGTCACTGATGTTTCTGCAAAGGCTCATTGTGAAACAGCTATCATTAGATCAGCCCAGAGTGTACCTCCAGCCACAGTCCCCAGCAGGCGAGAGAGTGTGAGAAGACTAGCAGAAGCGTTAGATAGACACCTCTCCTCCAGTGTACTGCCAACAGTATCAACATCAGAAATAGGGGCCATCGTGGAGGACATGAAAGCAACCAAAATGATTCCAACAGCAACTCCACATCCAGGTTTTCCTGTCAATGAAAAGTGCTCACCATCTCTGACAGAGGAGATGGAGAGAGCGATGGAGGTGATATCTTTAAAGCTGTCCAAAGCCATTATAGACAGTGTAGCTCACAGAGTTTCCACAGACAGGATCCTGAATAGACAAGAGACTGTGGGAACACCAGCACCGATACCAGACAGACAGACTGCTCCCAGGGGAGCTCCACTGGCATCCTCTGAGATTATTAGTGGTGAGAATGTTCAAAGCATTTATATAGCATTTTTGGAAGAGATGCACTTTCCTCTGTGCTTATTTTAAGCATAGCCAGTAGACCAGCTGTCGCCCCATCATCTGTTTTTGTTTCCTGTCTTTTGATTCATGCATACTGTATATCTGTATTCATACTTTAACCTAGTTTGTTCTGATGGAGTCCAGGGGTGTAGTAACAAATAACAAACCCCCGTTGACTGGATGATTTTCCAGTTATCCCTTTCTACTATAAATTTTGTCCTCTGACATTCATACCTCAAAGTATGTCCAAACTGGTCATTTTTATGTTGAGATGTTTGTAAAACTCTCTCTCCAATGTGCTGGTTATCTAGTCCTGATAATCCTGGAATTTAAACAGATGGTCAAAAGGTTATAGTGTAGACAGGCAGAAGCTTCCTCCTTGCCATCATATTCAGACCATCTGGGTGCCATATCAAAACTGTGCAATGATTATGAAAAAACTGTTTTGTGGATCTATACTCATGTTGTTAAGGCAAAATGTGTGCTGTTTTTAATTATTAGGTTGTAAAGTCCTGGAAACTCAGAGAATAGATGAACTACAATCTGTCCAGGCAGTTGCTGATTCTGCTCTTAAAAAAGTAGAACTGGTGAAACAGTTCACAGAGAACAGCAAAAAAGGTCCTTCAGGATCATCCTTGCTTGGACCACAAAATCCTCATTTAAAGAATGTCCAAACAGACATTCTGACTGAGGAGATAACAAGGAAAACACAGTCTGTGATTCGGGAGGAACTGGCCACCGAGATACCCGGGGAGAGGGCTGCCACGCCCCAGTTTCTGTGCTCAGTTCATAGTTCTGATAACCAGACGCAGCGAGGATCAATTGTCAGAAGCCAGGCAGCTTCAGCCATCAAGATGGCAATTTCTGAGAGAAACTACCTGATGAAGAAACTTGCCCAGTCAGGCCGACAAAGACAGAAATTAGGTGTGGAGATGCAAAAACATTCTTTAATGAATTCAGTTATCCAATGGTGATAAAACGTACATTCTACTTGCATATGGCCTGTTTCAGTTGCGTACCAGTCTTCTGCCAGATGCGTGAAGGAATCCAATCAAGAGGAAGTTTCTAATACCAGGATTACTTGGGGAGTCAGAGGCTCTTCTCCATACACTACTGTATTGCAGGCATTACCTAAGCAGGGTCTGGACATATCAGGTATTTAGATAATGCATTTAACACTTTATTGTACATTTCTATCTGAAACAACTATAACACTAACTGCAATCTAGCACTCCATTCAAAACTACTGTACGTACTATATCATTGAGGCCTATTATAACAGCTTCGCTCAACACACAATGTTTCTGTATTCCAGCTGGGGAGGAACGGCAGGTACCCCAGGTTGTCACTTTTGGGGCGGGGTACAAGACTCCAGAAGCAAAACTCCCCCTAGAAAGCTCTGTCAACCAAGTCTGGACCCTCTATCACCTGGCTCCAGAGACAGAAAAAGGCATATTATCCATGAAAGTGTTGTCCGAGTCCCCTTTCAATGGTCGAGCTTACATAGAAAGTGTTGGACCAGAACATGTCACATTAGCAAAAATAACCTCCCAACATTCCATTGTGGAGTCAAGTACAAGGACAAGCCAACCATCGAGAGTGACACCTCTGAAACAAGCTAATCCTGCGTGCACCCCTAACACACAGGAAATCAAAATTCCCAACTACTTCCTTGTGGTCGAAGAGGGAAATAAAGAGAAGAATGACAAGATAACCCAGACTATCAATTTAGCGTATTCACCTGCAGACAGGCCGTTTGACCAAGGAAGTGTGTCTGCCAACAGTTGCTGCCTCAGCCACCTGTCATTCTCAGTCCCTCTTGACGGTTTTTGGGGAGCAGAGTGTGGTCCACTTCTCCTCCAGGTCACCAGCCATGAGGGACAGCCAATCTACTCACCTGCATTTATTGAAGCCATCAACCCAGCCATGGCAGGCTCAGAGGAGAACAGAGTGAGGACCAACCACCAACAGCCTCAGTTGCCCATCAATATGGAATGGTCTTTTAAAATCAGCATCAAAGGTAAAGGAAATGTTGTCAGGCTGTTATGGTTTAGAGCTGAGAATAGCTTTTGATGAATTATTTTAGACAACTGTCAATTATTAACTTTATTTTCATTGAACATTATTTCCAAACAGGACAAGAGGTGAGGCAAGAATGTCATCAGCAAAAGTAGCAGATCTTGGCTGGAGGATTCAAATTCATCCCTGTACATTGAGTGCCTAATAAAAATGTTTCATATAGGTTATGGCTGAAAACTGGTTGTCCTCAAATCATATTTGTGATATTTTGGAGTCCTTTAAATAGTCTAATTATTTTGTAATTGGCATTCCATAAGATTTTATAGAATTCAGTTTAATTTGATTTATAAAGCAAAACCGCATTGGTTACCAACATGCTGTACATGGCATTGATAATATCACATATATCACATATAAACTTTTAACGACTGTTTATTTACTTGTCAGCTAGTTTTTACTTGACGGTCAAACTCAGGCTCAGCGTCTAAAATTATATCCTGGTTTATCACATATGTAATATAGTTATATGGGAAGCATATTCATGAGTTCGGTTATACCAAAGACGCGACTTGTAGGCGGTAGGGCGGAATGAATTGCAAAAGCACAACATCCTTGTTTCATCTAATCATTGCTCTCCTAAATACTGTAGCCTAGAACGGCAAACTGACGCCAATCGAAGCAGAAGGCTAAGAACATTTGTGCGTGATTTGAATACTAATTTTACCAACGCTATGCGGAAGAGAAACATTTGACAAGCAAATACCCTTCCTCATCTGGGTACGTTTTGAAAGTCATCATTACTGTTTTCTGAAAATATTTAAAACGACTTTTGAAATCAAGCCAATCTTCTGTTTTAAAGTGGTTACAGATGGCAGTGTGGTGAAGTGCTTTAATTTGGGAAGTTTTTACACTCCGTGTACTTTTAACACAGTAAAGGCACCAAGATGATGAAATGTGTGGCAACCGTGCTTCCAAACGGCCTACTGAGCTTTCTAGCGGGTTTCATTCGAGGATATCTAAGAAAAAAGCCCGATGACATGGCGCTTTTTGCCATGTACTACTGCTTGGAACTTCAGAAATATAAATATGGTAACGTTACTTTTCTATCATCTAGCCTTCAGTTTAACCTCAGAAACAACGAAAACAAAATAATACTTTTGATTTGTTTGCCATTATAGGCCATGACCCACGATCATGAGGAAAAAATGTTGATCTGTGTCTCCTATAGAAAACCCAACATATTCAGTTGACCGGCTTATCAAAGAATTCCATAAATACAAAGGTAGGTATTTTTCCTCTACTAAATCCTGTTTGTTACTGGTCCTCTGTTCAAAATAAACAGATTTCCGATTATAAAATGCAGATGTCGTTCTGTTCTCCATAGCATACAGACTATGTGGTACTGCTTATGAGCAGGAAATGCTGAAGCTTGGATACCAAGTCTCCTCCAATGAGAATGTAGATTTTGAGGTACTACAGATCTCAGCTAAAGAGAGTAAGATGTGGAGTGGCGTTAAAAACATGACTTCCCGCACCACTGGAGAACAGGGAGCAACTGCACTCAGTGCCACAGCAACTCCAACCCGTCCATCAACCACCAACCAGCCAGCTGTTGAAAACCTTGCTGTACAAACTGCTTCGAATACCCCAACACTCCCCACTTCTTCAAACAAACCAGCTTCCCCAGCTGCTTCAACCTGCCCATCACACCACTCTGTCATGACCCCCTCTGGTGCCTCAGAAACCCTAGATTTCTCAGCAGCTCAAGCCCCCTTGGCCATGGCACAGGAGGAGACCCACATTCAGGAACTTGCTACCCAGCAGCAGCCTAAACCAGAGACAACCCCCTCAATCACTGGAGCAACGCACTCAGGTGAGCAAAGCACCAGAGATCACGATTGATACATAATTTGCTCTTATGTGTCATTTGTCAAGTCAATATTGCCCAGATAGAAAATGACCAAAAACTGGTCATATTGTCTTCTTGTGTTTCTGCCAGATGCCCCCTCTGAAAATAGAAAGATGCCAGATACCCGCAGCAAGAACATTCCTCCTCCCTCTCACCAGCCTGCACAACATCACCACCACTATTACTTTGCTCATCCTCATCACCCTCCACTCACACCCGGCCAGCCTGTATCACCAGGGGTTTTTTCTGCTGGCCAGCCTTTCCTCCCAGCACACCAACCTCACTGGTGCCAGGCTCCTCCAACAGTGGGCCATCGTTGTGGTTGTCCACCCCACCTCAGCCCTTACAGCAGCTACACTGGATACATGGCACCAAACGTGGTTCCTAGCTACTGTGGTCACATTCCCTCCAGCTACCACCACAGCCACCCCCAGCCAAGGCACAGGCCCAGGGTAGTGACTGGCTTGAGTGAAGGCAAGAGTGAAAACCACACCCCACCCAAATGGCTCAACTTGCCCTTCCACCACCACATGTTGGACAGTGGCACCCAGTTGCCTCACGGAGGACCCAAGGGAGAATGTAGCGGTTCCAAACACCCCACTGTTCAAGCTTCTCACTCGACCCAGTCACAGCAGAGACAGGAGACAAGGCCATGTGATGCATCAGTAGATAAAGATGATGTTGGCAACACCAAACCCCAAGAGGGCCCATCTTCATCAGGGCCAGGCACAGAGCCAGTCCTTCAGAGATTGCATCACTAGGTTACTATTTGATGTAATCTCATCCGATTAATTAATAAAAAAGAAATACAGTTAATTTGGTGAATATTCATGGAGGGAAATGTCTTTGATTTAATCTAGCCTGGGAGCCTCTGTTAATGACATTGTAATGAATGCAGCTTGCGTGAATTTTTTATGGATATGAAAAAGCCCTACTTTTGCCTTTTTAGACTGTAACATTCAACACAGAGGAAACCTGTATCTTTCCTTATTTTTATAAACTGTATGTCAAACCATCCTGGGAATACCATTGTTTGACTTTTGTGTGGTGTTCGTGTTTTTTGTTACACTCTAAATGTTCCTTTTTTTAAAGATCTTCCAACCCATTTTATAGTTTAACACCCTACAAAGAGTAAAAAGTACAACTAAAGTAGAAAGGCATGTAGACAGACAGAAAGACATAGGTTTTTAGGCACACTGCTAACCTATTTGTTATATCTTTGTTTTTTCAGCCACACTTGACTATCAGACCCAATTCATAATATTAAAGCCCAGAACTGGAATCTCTGCGGCTAAAAAGGCCTGCATTATGACGTAGGTCATTTTAAGGAAGTGATTCTATCGAGTTGGGTTGAGAAGTCCTCTGGCCACTCGCTAAGGTACATTTCTTAAAATGGTCGGGAACAAATGATACATTGCTTTTCAGACATTTCATTTTCACATTAGTGCTATTATGGTTCATTCCATCAACGACTAATAATTACAGCTGTCGTATTTTTGTAGATGGCCAGGCACTTCGAGCCACACCCTACGATCATAATTCCCTACGGACTTAAGAGTTGGCTGGAATGTATTTGCAGAGCCGTATTCATTGAGCGACCAGAGAATTTAACGGAATTTATTTCCGTATACTGTGAGGAATTACACAGTTTCCGTGAACGTAAGTTACCGACAAATGAAGTTGGCCGCGAGATGTGTCAAATATGTAACACACCTTTTAGTTTAGCAGCTCAATGTTGTTAAAAATGTATTTTTTATTTCAGAAAACATTCTTGTTGACACTAAGGAAGTTATACATCTGTACCAGGAGTTACGGGGTAAGAAATATAAACAAGATATTTTTTTAAGAAAGAAACTCAAATAATTACGATATGCAATATTACAATATGATGACTTATCCAATGATGAACGACCTTTTACAGAGGCAAAGTTTGTTAGAGAGTGGATAGCACAGAGAGTGCCACCAACTGTCACCATGATAATGAACGATGATGGACCAATGGCACCTAGGCCATTTGTGCCTGAGACGCCCATGACTGAAATTAGCATTGAGGGTTCTCAAGTTGCTGAAATGGCTTTGTTAGCTACCCAGAATATAAAGGACATAGGAACATCAGGGGAGACCATGGATGGTCTAGAGGAGCAGTTTTACCCAGGGACAAAAACACCTGATCCCAACTACCAAGAAATCGAGCACAGCCGCGCCCACCCTTCTGTGGAGGAGGAGAGCCAACCTGGCTCTGCCGTCCAATCGGCTGCCTTCTCAATGAACC
Organism: Plecoglossus altivelis; assembly: GCA_036571765.1. Classification (NCBI taxonomy): domain Eukaryota; kingdom Metazoa; phylum Chordata; class Actinopteri; order Osmeriformes; family Plecoglossidae; genus Plecoglossus; species Plecoglossus altivelis. The sequence continues at coordinate 1,355,394 of BROE01000001.1, forward strand.
ATCTGGTGAATGTGGGCCAGTCTGACGTCATCAGCAAGCCCAGTGCTCCGACCGATAATGTTATTGCTGTCCACTCTGAGAATATCCCAGAGACCACCATCTTAAGCAGAGACAGCCCTTTATCCTCAGCCCTGTTACCTAGGACCCCTTCAGTTGGTCATGTGACTGGACTGTGTGACCCTACAGTGGCCATGTCTAATGAAGAGGTCTCCTTCAAGATGCCTTTGCCGAAGAACCTTTTGCTGACATATTCTGCAGATAGCTTAGGTTCTTTAGGCCTTATGGATAACCAGTTGTCTTCTAGGAGCAGCAGTGAGATTTCATGGGAGGATCTCACAAGTTTACTGGCCACTGGACAGGTTGTTGACACTACATGTTATCAGGGTGACACTGAAATCATAAGACCCACTACTGAGCACACAACGAATGCCCCCTCTGAAACTGTGCTGGATGAAGAATGCAAAGAAGAGAGCAGGGAAAGAGAAGGAGAGACATTGGGGAGACACTCATCTCCCAAAGAATCTCTCACAGTAGTTCAAGGGACATCTGAAATGGGTGAGAGGAAATGTCAGTTGTATGTTTCAAATATTTTAAACTTTTCCCTGTTTAAGCTGCTATTGATGATGTGTGCACCCAAAGCCCACCTCTAGACTTGATTTTGTCTCTCTCTCTCTCTAGCTCATGCTATAGAATCTCCAACTGGAACTGGCATCACACCAACATCCAGCCTAACAAGGGTAGCGTCTGCTTTATCAAGTGAGAAGGAAATAGTGTCTACAGATGTCATCTGTGAGGACCCATCAGAACAATTGCTCCAGCTACCTGAAGCTGCTAAGGGGGACGTTTTACCTGCATTGTCCCCTGTGAGCGACACAGAGAGAGCTCCGTGTGAAACAGCAGTGAAAGAACAAAGACTGATGTCAGTCAGGATCTTCCAAACAGAGGAAAGTGTGGGGATACCACCAGAGAGACCAGAGGCAGGCACCCCCACTAGAATATCTCCCAGACAATCTCAAGAGCGAACAGTCTACACACGTCCTTCAGCGGAAGATTTGCTTATCACTTCATCTATGATAGAGGAACTGGAGGAACTGGTTTTGGAGATGAAGTCTGAATTAAAGGTGTCAAGGACTGATATCACTGCAAAGGCTCCTTCTGCTACAGTGACACAGGCGGTCAACAGAGGCTCAGCACTCAGTATGCCTTGTAGAGAGAGTGTGTGGAGACCAGCGGAGACACCAGAACAAGAGACATTTACCAACGTTTCCCTCAAAGTGTCTCCACAGACCTCTCTTGTGTCAGCAGGTGCGGTACAGTTAAATTGAACAGTACAATAATATTTTCCTCTGCACCACAATGGTGCAGATGTATCTTTTTCAAAGCTGTGTTATTTGAAGTGGGGTTTTTTGTTCATCTCGACCCGTACCTATATCTATGCTGTGAAATGCTTTTCGACAAAGGCTGTTCCCCAAAGGTCAGCCTGTCCAGATTGTCTTCATCATTGCTGAAGGACCCAAGGGAATCTGCTGTCGCTGCTGGAGATGTTTCACCGCCACTATCCACAAGAGCTTCTCTAACAGACACCACAGAGAGAGTTCCCTCTGAACCAGGACCTGTGGCACTGGAAGCGTCCTTATTCAGGAGTCCCATTGGAGAGGAGCGTGTGGAGAGACCAGCAGTGACACCAGAGAGACACACATCTCCTGGTGTATCTCCAAGAACATCCCTAGAGTCTTCTTGTGTGTCAGGTACTGACATCCTTTACACAATTCAATGACAGCTGTTCAGTGTCACGCTGATAAGATGTAGTGGCAACAACCTGTCTAGTGGCCAGAAAACTTGTCAGTTCCTCCCCTGAAAGGTAGAAATGTTTGTGACAGCATATTTCACGTACTTGGACTTTTGTTTTTGCCTCCACAGTAAGCTTGGTCAGGGCTCTGTCCAACCCCACCAGTCACAGCAGAGCGACGGGCAGAGAGTCTGTTCAGAAATCAGTGGAGACACAGACCTTTTCTGATTCAGGTTAATTATTTTGGATTATTAATTATTTAGGTTGTGTCATGTAATATGAGTTCTATCCAAGAAATACGCACGGTCAATTGTTGTAATGCTGTAATACCACATATGCATATATTTATATATATATACACTGTAGGGCTGTTGGACAAAACCACACAGGTGACAAGGCCACAATCACAGAGCATGCATGATACATCAGGTATAGTTAAGTCGAGTGATGTGGCTCTTGCATGGTTATGCTTTGAAATAATGCGGTCTTGTATTCATTGTTTTGGGTAAATATCGGTAGAGTTTAAATGTTTTCTGTTTTTTTCAGAGGATCGTGACCAGAGTTTGATGACAGGTTTTACTGGGTTGGACCAAGTCAACCGCTCTGAGCCCCCTCTTCAGAACTTCAGAACTGCCAACAGTGTGTGGACTCTTTACCACTTGACCAGAGATTCTTCTGAGGGCTGTCTGTCCACCACAGTACTCTCCCAGCCTCCCTTCAATGGCTCAGCTTACATCAGGAACTTTGGTCCAGGGCATGTGCTGTTGGCAGAGATGCCCTGTCAGAAACAAGCCGAGACCCAGAATCTTCCCAGCCAGCCAGAACTGTGTCAGCACCATCCGCCCCAGCTTCCCCAGGCTCAGCCGGGCCCAAGTTGGCTCTTCTTCCCCAGGATCCCGTCCTCAGCCCTGCCCCATCCTCTCTCACGCCCCAACCAAGATATCAATATCCCCAACCACTTCCTCTTTTTGGATGGTAACCAGGTTTCATTGGGCCAGAGTGCTCCTGCTTCAACAACAGTACCCACTGGCTACAATCAGCCTTCTGGTGTGAGGACCAATCAAGCTGCTGGGTCCAGGAAGAGCAGCCTCCATGGGTTCCTCTCCTTGTTCTTTCCAGTACAATACCTGAGTGGTGAGCAGAGCAGCCAAAACCAGTTCCTACAGGTGATTAGTGAGGAGGGCCGAATGGTCTACTCCCCCACACTGATCCACGTGCTTGTACCTCAGCCTAATGAGGAAGAGAGACCAGCCTCCAGAGAAACTAGCAGCCAGACAGACTAGCTGCGGGCTAAGGCTAGCTTATCTGCAGAGGACTGCAGAGGTTTTTGATGCCTCTTATTAAACATAGAGTCATCTGGAACTGTCCTGATTGTCTTTGTCCCTGCTGATAACATTGTCTGCTCAGAGACCTTCTTCACAACATCAAGATTAACCTCCTGAAAACGTTTTTCAGGATTTGTCCGTGGACTCTAGGGTGTGGGTAACAAGATAAGCCAGTCAAATGCATTCTTTGAGTCAACATTAAGCTTTTATTAAGCAACAATAGAAATGACTGTACTTCAGGTATACACAGAAACGGAGTCGATAAAACCGTGCGTTCACAGGGAATACAGGCAAGGCCCACTATCCTGTCCTATATTACAAGTTCATCCTCTTGACAGATCCTACAGCAGCTACACACAACTGAAGATAGGAATGCGGTCGGTGCATGAGTGTGAAGTAGAAATATGTCCGCGTTTAAGTATGCATCCGATGGCTTGCATAGTCAGAGGAGGTGGAGTGTGTATTCAGTGAATGCTACATACAGTGGTTCAAACAACTCCGCAGTACAGTATCTACTTCTCAGAATCACCAAAAATGACCTAACTATAGTCTCATTTGCACACACGCAAAAATACATACCATATTAATTATTGAGCCGAGCATCGACCACAATCTAGTCATCTGAACTGCTCGTGGAAGCAAAAGACGGAATTCTTGGTACAATGCAGTCGTCTAGAGACAGCAAGTTGCTCATTTAATCATTACTACACTGCATTGTATCAGAAAGGAACAAAACAGCTCTGTTAATATACAAAAACATGTCTATGCCTTTGAACTGGATACTCAGGCTGTTCAACAGTCATGTGTTCTCCTCAATCCACCAACACAGTAAATAAATATCTAGGAAGTAGTTCAAACACTTATCAGAAAAACTCTATGCTTTTAGGACACCAGATGCCATTCCTGCGCATTCCTAATTGACGGTGCAGCACGTAATGCATTAGAAGGGGCTGAGATTAAGTGGTTTTCATTCAAAAACATGATTATGCACATTGAAGTTAAAACGCTCCATCTCAAACCGAACTGCCGAATAAAATATTTCAGATGAACACAATCTACTCTCTATGTATATATTTTTAAACATGTGCAGGGGCTACTGGCTTCAATATTGTGCTTTGAATATGACACTGGCTGCGTGGTAGCCGCTTAATGTTTGGTGATCAGATACACTCAGCTAAGCTCGACACCCGTCGATCCGGTTAAGGACATATTGTCCATCTTAAGGCCAATTCCATCCCATCTATTGGAACACTCCTCTTCCCCCTTCAATGAAACTGTTGAAGCCAAGGTGTGCCTTCTGAAGTTCTAGCAGGTGTGCTCCATGGAAACAGCAGAGAGAAGAGACAGAGAAAGAGAGAGAGGGTGGGAGGTTTGGATGACGTTGAGAACAGATGTGTGGATGGAGAGCATGCGTCGTTGGAGGTCAGTAGATATCAGGGAGCTGGGAGTAGTTCCTATCCCAGTAGCCTTTGGCGTAGAGCCAGTCCTGAGCCTTGTTGTGGGGGTTCGGCCCCTGCTGGAACCATCTGCACACACAGATTCTCTATGAACAGTCTTGATGAGGTAATATTCACACCCACCTGCATACACGCATACGCATGTACCATACCCAGACACACTAATAAACACACGCACATTACCGAGATAACAGTCCAATGATGACATGCAAGCAAATGTGGAAGCACAGCATATGTGCGCACTCGACACACTGCATTTCATTAGCATGATAATTTGGTCTGTCAAATGGATCCGACAGGTGTATTATTATTTGAGTGCCCGCTCTAGCGTGCTGTTTCGTTATGTCACCTTGGACTGCAGACCGACAATCTGTCCTGAGGGGGGCAGTGTCGTGCAGCACTGACAACGTCACAACCAAAAGCACAGCAGGCTAAGGTGGATCAAAAGAGGCAAACCTGGGGCCAAGCGCTGGGTTCCTTCTCATGGACAACGCATGGAAGGAGGAGAGTCGGTGGGGTGGTAGGGTAAACCAAATCCCACAAGACAAACGGGGAGACGGTTAGCATAGCAGAGCAGCCGTTAGCATTACTCGCGATCCAGCAGCGGCAGAGGCGGCTCCGGGGGGCGGAGCAGGGGTACTCACCTTGTTTTCCATTCGTCGTTGGACTTGGAGCGGTTTTTCCTGGCCATCCTTTGTTTCTCCTCCACCCTCTTTTTCTCTGCACTGGCAGTATCTGTGGTATACATTACAGGGGTGCAAGTCTTAGCCAAATTCAACTTCGAAACTGTAATTCACGTATGGATGCGAGGTTTCCTCCGGTACCGATGTCTCCGTTCTCCATGGCGCGGATATCTGGCCGCAGGCGGCAGTCTGTGGTTGGGATGACCCCCTCCATGTCCTTCTCCAGCTCGTTTAGCTGCATGGCAAACGTGGAGAAGGCATAGAACTGCCACACAGACAAATGGAGGGAGAGACAGAGTAGGGTTAGGGTTAGACCCAGTTAAGTGTCATTTCATTCATTGCCAATCTTGCACAATCGTTCCGGTCTCCACCTCCATCACACTCCACCTCTCATTCGTTAGTCCTTCACCTCTCCCCCTTTCTCTCCCCCTCCTCCTCTCTCCATCTCTCTCTCACCTCAGCAGAGTTCTCTGGCCGGGGCGATATCCTCCAGATGAGCTCGCTCCCAGGGATGAACTGGACTGTCTCAGCATCTGGCAGGGGCATCTCCTCTGGCTCCTCGTCCACACTGCCCTGGGGAGACACACCAGCTGGGGTCACACAGGGCCCCGGGGGAGGGCCACAATTCTCCACACAGGGTCAGCGCTGCGTGGGTTAGCATTGACAAGGCTGTCTAGACGAAGAACTTGCACGGATATCTGCTGTGAACTCTGTACCTTCCAAGTCACTTTGGATGTCTGAAGAGTAAGAATGTGATTTATTGCCCATTTCCACTCACAAAGAATTGGGTTGATTATAATGAATACATGATGATTTCATCTATCACACATGGAAAATGTGTAGGTGTAGTATCTGTACGAATGACAGTATTACCTTAAGTAGTATTTGGTTAAACTGCAATCTAAGACAATTCTACTTTTTAAAATTTGGATCACATCACTAATTTTGCTCAGCGACTGTGGCCGTTATCTAACCATGTCTGCGGAGAAAAAGGACAGAGCGCTTCTCTGCTCAAACCTTGTTGTTGCTTTTCTTCTCCTCTGCATTCTTCTTGTCAGCCTTCTTGTGGGCATCAAAAGCGGCCGGGTCGACTGTGTATAAGCACTCAGTCCATTTGCCATATATGGCACACAGCTTTTTTTTGCTGATCACACGTTTGTGTAGACGCACGGGCGCACGCACCAAAACATGCACACACAGAAGTAGGTCAGGGGTTTATCAAAATGGTAACTTCAAACACTATCAAACACTGTTAGCATCAAACTCGAAACGATTGTGTGCAGAATTTGCCAAACCAATACGACAATCTGGCAGGAGGAACTCTGTGCTTTCATCTGCAGCAGGTACCTTTTATCCAGAATGTATCCCTCCACTTTATGCAGCTCTTTGCCGAAAAGGCCGCAAGGTCTGAACGTCAGGCTGCATCGCTCCCCAGTCCTGTCACAGCAAGACAGAGAGCCTTTATCACGCCAACTCTCACCCACTCCCCACAGAGACAGACATTGCTTTCAAACATTCAGCTGTCTATCTCTACCACTAAATCTCTCCCCTCATCTTGCACACTCTCACATGCACTTTCACACGCATTCTTACATGCACTCACTCACATGCACTTTCACATGCATTCTTACACGCACGCACGCACGCACTCACACACTCACTCACTCACTCACTCAAACGAACTCTCTCTTACACACACACACACACACACACACACACACACACACAGCTTCTCACTTGTGATTAATGACTTCCACGTTGCCATACTGCTCGATCCACAGCTGACCAACTATGATGTTGTGGACACAGCAGGTAGGGTTGGTCCAGGTGTAGGCTTCTCCGTATCTGCACAAATGAGTGGCCCATTGTTCAATACAGTCCATCCAATCAACATCCCATTAGACACATTTACATCACATGTTGCTTGTAACACTAGGGGCCCTATTTAACAATATCTGAAACGCAAGTGTCAAGTGAGAATCGCAAGTAACTTTGTGGGTGGGACTCAGGCACTGTTGCTATTATACAGGCAGGATAAATGACTCTTGCGCCCAGCGCAAAGCTAATATGGGTCGGTCTGAAGTGACTATATTAGTCATAGGTGGTGTGGTTTTGGTGTAACGTCAATGAACCAATCAGAACATCAGCTTACATTCCCTTTAAAAGCAGGAGCACTTGTTGAGCGGATCCATCGTTTATTGTTTGTTTATTCAGACATCATCATTTACTACAAAAAAATTACATTACTAATCCATCTTACACCCCCCCCCCCACACACACACACACACACCATTTTACCCGCAACTAGAAATAAATAAATAAGGATCTTATGAAATTAAGATAATTAGCGCTACATACAGTTATAGGATTTAAGAAATAATACAGTCCTACTATACTGTCCTAAAAGAAATGTCATAAGGCTTCACAGAGCATTAAAAACATCTTATAGTTGTAGAAGTACAGCAGACAATGTGAAGGAGCAGGAGGAGAAGGTTGGCAGCAGGTGGACAGTGTGCAGGTATAGCACCGTGTGATGTATGAGCATGTGTGCCCAGGTCTGTGAGTACCTGCAGTGCTCAAGTCCACTGAAAGGGAAGGCCTGGACCTTCAGTTAGCACAGCTGCAGCTGAGTACATGAGTGATGATAACTGATGAAGAAGCTAGATGGCCATGTTAGTACTAGTCGACCTATCACCGCAAATCACTTAGTAGAAGATTCCCTCCATTCCCAAATCCTCTAATTCTAGACTCCATCTGCTCCATCTCTCCCTCCCCTGCCTCCCCTCGATGTGACCCTTCCCCTCCACTCACTTGGGCAGCTCCAGGGTTATCACCCCCTTGGGCTCGGCCTCCACGCTCTTTCCCCAGAACTTGAGCTTGGGGTAGATAGAGCCGTGGAACAGGAAGTCATCCTTCAGGCCCTCGGCGTGGAAGGCGCTGACCGGGGGGTGATGACTCACCTGCTCCGACATCCAGCGGAAACCCAGGTCCTCTCTGAGGTGGAGGTGGAGGGAACAAGCCATTACCTCAGGTTTAATTGGTCTGAAATTCTGTCCAATAAACGCATTCGGTCCGAATGGTTTATTTGGTTTATTCAGCAAATATGATAATAAGGTCTTCTGAAAAACATTTCTTATTCTGGTTTAACGCCCAAGCACACATATTAACAGACACACAAGCGCACTGATGCACACAAACACACGTGAACACGCAAAAGTGTCCGTGTTTACATAAAGAAACACGCACATCCGTATTGTATATTAATCTACAAACACACGTCCACACACCCTCCTGACAGGAGGACCATGTACCCTGAAGGGTTCTTGGCGAAAGAGTTACCTGATGAGTTCGTAAGTCTCTCCCAGCAGTGGGTTGAAGGGCTTTCCTGTCCTCTCCCACTGTGAGGCTACAGCAGACACGGCAAATGCTGCTACACACTGCGCACACACACACACACACACAATAGTTATTTGTGTACCAGCATAGTTATTTTGTGTACCGGCATAATATCTATAATAACTATAAATGGATAAGTGGGCTAAGCGTGGAAATTGAGTTGGCGGCGCAGCTGGACGGTGCAGCACGCGTGGAGGGTGTGTGTGTGTGTGTGTGTGTGTGTGTGTGTGTGTGTGTGTGTGTTTTGAAGATGACGGGCGTGATGAGGATATAAGGGCACCTTCATCCTCTCTACTGAGTCGGAGGCTGCGTTGGCCTGGTGGATGAGGTATGTGTGCTCCATGTACTCTGTCAGCCGCTGCAGGAAGCTGAGGGGCTCGTTGAAGACCACAGGCATGGCTATCTTGGACAACTCCTGAGAGATACCGAAAGAGAGACATACAGAGAGAGAGAGAGAGAGGAGGGGGAGAGAGACCGAGTGTGAGAGAGAGGAGGAAGAGAGAGAGAGAGAGAAAAACAGAGAGGAGGGAGACAGAGCATGAGAGAGAGGAGGGAGAGAGAGACAGATACATACAGAGACAGAGTGTGAGAGAGAGGCGGGAGAGAGAGACAGAGCCATGCAGAGACAAATTGTGAGAGAGAGAGTGGGAAAGACAGGAGGGAGAGAGAGAGAGAGAGAAGAGAGAGGGACAGAGAGAGAGACTGTGTGAGAAACCAGTCAGAAGGAGAAGATAAGAAACAGTATACCCAACATAGAACCCAAACTCAGCGCATGCAGTGCGTCCTTACAACTAATTCAATTGCAACTGCAGCAAACAACATGTTTAGAGAGACTGCGCTTCTTGCAGTCACTTCTCATTGGTAATGGAAATGGAAACAGATTATAAACATTTATATAATTGAGGCACTGAAACCAAACTTTCAAAAGCAATCAATTCACTGTAGACTGTAGCCTAGGGTGAATAAATATTCAGTCATTAGAGCTGTTTAACATGGGGATTATAGGATCTACAGTCCTGTTCAACCCAAACAGCGACCAGTAGGGGGGGTAGGAATCTTCTAGGAGCGTTAACGATCACCACGGGATCCTTGCTCTGCTCAATGTGCAGGACTGTGTCCACATTGGCGTAGGAACTGGAGAGGATGAAGGAGAGTGGCGTGTCCCCCTTAATATTGGGAAAAGCTGCATGTGTCCCACCCATAAATGAGCATATACTGCAGGGACAAAAACTGTACATTTTTATTTTACTTTTATTTATTTTTTTATTATCTTTTATTTTAGAGGCGCATCAAAGAAGATATCGGGTTTTGCCAGCAAATCTATCCCCCTCCAATGTCAAACTCAATCCTTTGCCCATGTGTATCCAGACCTGTCCATTCCACATGATGCCACTAACAGGGACTAGGGTTCCACAGAGAAGGGCACTAAGAGAGACAGACAGAAATGAGGAGGGTGGAGGAGGTGACTAAAAGAGGTAGAGGGGAGTGAGGAGTGTGGAGAAGGTAGCTGAGAGAGACAGACAGGAGTGAGGAGGGTGAAGGAGGTAGCTCAGAGAGACAGACAGGAGTGAGGAGGGTGGAGGAGGTATCTCAGAGAGACAGACAGGAGTGAGGAGGGTGGAGGAGGTAGCTAAGAGAGACAGACAGGAGTGAGGAGGGTGAAGGAGGTATCTCAGAGAGACAGACAGGAGTGAGGAGGGTGGAGGAGGTATCTCAGAGAGACAGACAGGAGTGAGGAGGGTGGAGGAGGTATCTCAGAGAGACAGACAGGAGTGAGGAGGGTGAAGGAGGTAGCTCAGAGAGACAGACAGGAGTGAGGAGGGTGAACGAGGTAGCTCAGAGAGACAGACAGGAGTGAGGAGGGTGAACGAGGTAAGTCAGAGAGACAGACAGGAGTGAGGAGGGTGGAGAAGATAGCTAAGAGAGAGACAGGTGTGAGGAGTGTGGAGGAGGTACCACAGAGAGAGACAGGTGTGAGGGGTGTGGAGGAGGTGTCTAAGAGAGAGTTAGGTGTGAGGAGTGTGGAGGAGGCAGCTAAGAGACAGACAAGAGTGAGGAGGGTGTCCTTCTGCTCACCATGCCAATGCACTTCTTCAGGATGGCCCAGATACTGACGTCATTCCTGGAGAACATAGGGGCGGGCAGAAAGGTTCTGGGAAGAGAAGAGCAAGCACACAACCATAAATACACACCACTCCATTCAATACGCACACACACACTCCCAAAGCTGGTACAAAGCACTGTTTTCATGATCAAAATCTTTGCTATTAGAGGGATCCCTCCTGTTTTGTACTGTATTATATTGCGCTGTAGCGTTTATTTTATTTGTGTCTGTTGGTATGCTATGGACTTAAGACAATAAAGAACATCTATCTATCTTCCCTGACATTCTCCAATTCCTGCTCTCTCCTCCCTCTGCCCCCCCCCCCACACACACACACATCACATGGGAGGTGTGGTGCTACAGTGTGGTGTGCCTGGTTGTTAGTCTGCCAATGTTGGAAATGGTCGCCAGTGGGCATCGATCAGTGACTGTGTGCCAAAGCTGGATCTAGTCACCAAGTGGACGTCGGTCACCTTGATGGACAACAGCGAGTTCCTGGTGCCTTTTCCCCCATGTCTATTTTGCTGTGCCAATGACAGTCCCCAGCCCTGTGACTGCTTAAACTGACATTTACCAACTCTGACTTTGAACACTGGATGTAGGTGTTTCAGCACCCATTGACACTTCCCTGCTGTATGGCTATTAACACTTGACCCTGATCTACAACTGCTTAGCCTGTGTGCTCTTTCACCAACTGTCTCTGGAGGAGGGGATCCCTCACTTCATTTTTCCTCCCAAGATTTCTTCCATTTTCTCTCCTCTATTTCAAGGAGTTTTGCCTCATCTTGCTTGAGTGTTTAGGTTGGTTGAGGGGCAGTTCTATGGGCATATGTGAAGCCCTATGTGACATTGCTTGTGAAAAGGACAATAAAAATAAACTTGGATTGGATTCCATCTGCATGACACAAGTTATCTAATCTGAAAATGTTGGGTTAGATCTTTTCCATAGGACATCATCATAATAGGCCACGGTAGACATCGGCCTGTCGAGAACCAGGCTTGAAGCCTGGTATTTAACGACTGGACTAATATCCACGTAGATGTACAGTTGTCGAGAGTGGCACAAGGGTCTCTTTTCCTCCTTATGCACATTAATGAGATAGGCCCCTTCTTGTAGACGAATAGCGTCTGAAGTGGATCTCATGCATACATATGTGCCCTGGTATCTTTTCATCCTTGTGCATGTCCTCCTTCACAGAATGTATTTCCGTGATGCATTAAATAATCGCGTAATCCTATTGAGTGTCGTTCTAAGTAGGTGTAAAAGAGCAGTGTTGGTCAAGCAGCGTTAGAGCTTGCGGTGTGCAGTAGATACCCTGCTACACCCTGCCGTTTGGAAACAAAGATACCCGACACCCGAAAGTTAATCAGCTATCCATGGCCGTCTTAAGGCCTCATGCAATAATCATAAACATGTGGGTGAGGGCTTGAAGGCAAGTTGGGTGTATGGGTGTATATGTACACAAACATGTATCCATGTACCTGTCCGTATGTACTGTAGTGTGTGAAATGTGTGTGTGTGTGGCATGGTTATAGCCCCTTTTGCAGCCCGCCTGCGGACCAGGTGTGTGAGCCTGAGGCCGATGGCGTACTTGTTCAGAGATGAGCACTGAAGTAGATACTCCCGGAAAACCTGAACCCGTCTTAGCACACAGCTGTAGCGGGAGGGAAGGAGGGAGGGGAAAGAGGGTGCTGAATCTGAACCCTCTCTTATCACCAGTGCAATGAGCAAGTCAGTGGTGCGTGACAGAGCAGCTCTCATGTCAGCTGCGGCACACACGCACAAAAACCACGCACTTACGCAAACACAGGCAAAAACATACACACACACACACACACCTACTCTTCCAGCAAAAATAACTCCATAACCACACACACACCCCCACCCCCACCCCCGGATGTTAAACAGTACAAACTTTCCAAAATGCCTCCATGACTTTGAGCAAAAGCAACATTACTTATCTATTTGCGTTGTCGGAGAACACCCTTTCTGAGTGGGGAAAATGCTACTCCCACGACTTTATGTTGGCCTTGGTCAATACATTTCACCCGAGTGTGAAAGGCTGCTGTTTATTGAGTGGGTGAGTGCTGGACTGCATAAGTCCCCTATGGAGGGCCCTTCAAAGTGTATCTGCTACAGACAAGACTGACCTACAGAGACCCTGGGGCACTCAGTTCTGAATGACATGGGGAATAACATTCTAACACAGTCCTCATCAATCTTTAACACACACACACCAACGTGCCCATGCTTACATGTCCCCCCCCCCCCCCACACACACACACACACACAAACACACACACATGCGCACACACGCACGCACGCACACACAGCCTGCCAGTCCCTCTCCTCTCTCTGACTCTCTAACCTGATGCGGTCTAAATTATTCAAGGGTTACTGGTCTGACTGACTAAGAAAGGCCATGGAACATTCAATACACTAAAAACATCCCCACCTCAAAAAACTGCTTAAACTGCTTCAAATACTGTTTTGTTTTTGGCCCAAAGCACAAACCAAGTATTGCTGTAGAGGAAAATCTACTGTGGTTCAGTTAGGGGAAAATAACAAGCCAGTCAAGTGTCTCTAGGGCTTGGGTTCCTAAACAACAAGACCTGGTAACAGAACCAGGCTGTGGGACAGTATGGGTGCTATCACATTACAACCAGCAGCCTGGTACTGCCTGATTGACAAGCCACGCAACACCATCATCAATCTGCTACTTTAGCCATATTACAGTACGCAAGGTGCGCGAGGACCCTTGAATAATAACAAACAGCACAGACATAAACAGACGAACCCTGAAAAGAGGGCTTTGCAAATAAACAAGCTGTGTGCAGTGGGGAAAAAACAACACAAGCTCATGACATCATCACAGGAGTGAGGGCTCACCTGTGCTTCTTGACTCCGTTGCACTGGGCCTTGTTGCCATGGTTCCCCTCCCCAGACATGTCGGCGGTGTCCCCGGGGGTGCTGGGACGGCAGCGGAGGCTGAGGAACGGATGGGGCTCGCTCCCCTCCTCGAAGGCCTGGCTGCTCACGGACAGGAAGTCGCTCACAGAGACGTCTGAATCCGATTCTGCGGGAGGGTGAGAGGAGGCAGAGACAGGCCAAAGACCAGGGTCAGCCCACCGACAAACTGGCAAAACGTCACCTCCAAACCCTGCAGCATCAAACAGTGCCGACGATACTGGTGACTGACGCTCCTCCTCCCTGCAGCCAAACCCCCACCTGGGGGTGTCTGGTTCCAGCGAGAAGTCAAACAGACACTGAACTTCCTTACAACACCATAGGGCTGGCTCCTGCTCCGCCCCCTTCTGCCCAAGCCCCTCCCCTTCGTTCTCTGCTCGCTGGGATAGCAGAGGTGAGGAGAGTGGGGTGGGGAGGTCAGCATCCATGCGACAGTAAAGATACCCGCTTACGCACTGGCCAAATTGCCCCACTACAGTCCAAGTGCAGGGCTGCATACAAAACAACTGGATAGTATTGTAAAAAACTGAAAATAGCTGTTCAGGCAAGAGGCTTTATTCATGAGTGTTGAGATGGAGAGGGAGACAGATAGATAGATAGATAGAGAGAAATAGAGAGAGAGAGGGGAGAGAGAGAATGAGAGAGAAAAAAAGAAAGATACTCGAACCAGCACATAAAACTATATGTATAAATAATGCAAAAATCCCAGAACCACAGATCCTTCAAAAACGGATACCACATTTATGTCCTGTACATATGTAGCAACCACCAGTGCTAAAGCACTTGCACTAAAATATAGGGAAGACACAGTATGAAGATTTCTCAGACACGGCCAAATTAGCATAATGCACTGGTATCTTCAGGGTTCAGTAGCATCCTGAAAGTAATTTAGATTTGGACAGTATACTGAGCAGCAGACAGCTTAGGCGACAAATTAAAATGAACTGCTTACTCATTAACCTTGGGGTATAATTAAAAAGGTGACAAGTTCCCATTGTACTTCACTGTCACATTACATCAAAGGGCGATCTCAGGCTGACATAGAGGTCGTTAGGCAGCGTAGCAGCTGCTGGCTGGTTAATCAGCTGTGTAAAACAATGATGGGACTGGCCATTAGACAGGCCAGGGGACTAAGGAGAGACTGATAGGGAGAGCTGGGGGCATCTTAGAGGGAGGGGGGGCCATAATGCGGCTGCTGGCTCGACTGCGTGATGAAGTCTGGTTTGGAAAATACATCTTTACGGACTGTAAGGAGTAAGTAGCTGTGCCCACACAAAGACAGACGCACACTGGGATTCCACGCATTTGAACGCATATGGACCCAAACAGCTTCTTCCAAATACACAGGGAGGAACAAATACACATGCCCAAAGCAAGCACATCCACACGCTCACACACCTAACACCTCCATGGTAAAACATGTTGACTGAGGAGGAAGGTGTGGTGGGAGATGTCTGAGCAGAGACACACAGAAGTCTGAGCAGAGACAGACAGGAGTCTGAGCAGAGACACACAGGAGTCTGAGCAGAGACAGACAGGAGTCTGAGCAGAGACACACAGGAGTCTGAGCAGAGACAGACAGGAGTCTGAGCAGAGACAGACAGGTGTCTGAGCAGAGACACACAGGAGTCTGAGCAGAGACACACAGGAGTCTGAGCAGAGACACACAGGAGTCTGAGCAGAGACACACAGGAGTCAGAGCAGAGACACACAGGTGTTTCTGCAGCTCCTTCCACTGAGAGACATGAAGGGAAAGTGGCTTTAAATATCCCGTGAAAACCAGGAAGTGATAAACAAAGCAAACTAATTGACTTTGTTTTCTCATCAGAGCTGAACGGTTTAACACAAGCCATATCGGGCAGCAAGTATGGTTTCAAAAAGAATAAATACAACATAACTCCCTCTTCTCCAAGAGGTGTATTTCGAGAGCTTTTTGGTTCGCTGACCTGACAGAGCGTCGTAGAAGTCATCATCTGTGCGGGTGCTCAGGGTGGGGGACTTCCGGCTTCGACACACAGACTGCTCCAACTGGTGGTGTTCTGTGGCTACAGTCTGAAGAGCTTGACAGAGAGCCTTGTTCTTCTCCACCTCCTGCTCCAACCTCAGACTCCACAACTGGGAAGCACAACATACATGCATGGAGAAATTGGACCCCCCAAAAATCACAACGCGCAGAATTTGCAGTACGTTGTAATGAGATGTCTAGCTGTATAATGCGCAAACGTTATACTGTTGGAAAAACACATGGTATATTCAAATGACATCTTGTTGAATTGAAGAAAAGTGTGGGGGATTGATAGGTAGTTTTGGGGGAGTGGATGGTTTCCTCCAGCATTAAGGCCAGATAGTGTGTGGTCCGTGGTGGAAGCGGCTCTTGACGACAGGACCATTGTTTTAACCCCCTGCCTACAGATCTGGTTTCTTCCAGTCGGAACCAAACACCCCGGCCTCAGCGAGCGATGTAGCTCAGGATCAATTATCTCTCTGCGGAAACTTGAGTAGGCTGCTGGGGACAGACTGGATCATTGTTCCTCACTGTCTGACAGTGCTGCTGCTGTGGGTGTTCGACTAACTTCTACCTAGACAAAAACCAAAGTCTGACTGATGGACGTATGCCTCAAACTGTTGGTACCTCTAAAGTATTCTCAGTTAAACAGTTTTAAGGAGTTTGCTGTCAGAACAAATATTTTTCTGAACCAGCTTAAGGCCTCTGAAAAGGCTCTTTGGTATTTCAAACTGCTACAAGGAGGATGGAACAGCCTTCGGACACATTTGGAAGACACAAGTTAGAAAAACAAGCAGAGCTCCCTGCAGAAGGAAAACAAAGTCACCTTGGGGGAAGGCAGATGACGACAGTCTCTTACGGAAAGAGCAGCGCACACAACTGAGATTACAAAGCAAGGCCAATGTCCTCAATTAAAGTAAAAAGTAAAAATAAAAAAGGGCAGGCTTCATCAATCATTCTGCCTGAAGGGCTTTCTCACATTGAATTACTATCTCTCTCGCTCTCTCTCTCTGTCTCATACACACACACGTACGCACGCACAGCTGCTCCCTGAGGAGGTCATTGCGGGTGATTATAAAATGATTTTTTTTAACAATGGTGGTCACTTAATCTTGCCCTAACACAGACATTAAAAAAGATAATGGTTAAAAGAAACATTCAAACTAAAACAAAACAAAAAAATCTAAGTGTACGTTGTCAAAGTTTCGAAACTAAGTGGCAGATGAAAACACAATTACCGGATTTCTGGGCAGTTCTGGCTGGACTTGAGTCCGACTGGCACATCATTAGGAGAGTTGGTTTTGTCTGATGTCAGAGAGGTGAGGGTGACTCATGTGAATCGATATGCTAATGAAGTCTCTGCAGCGCTGCTTCAAAAACCATTCAGATCAATACCCTATGAGACAAAGACAAGTCCATCTGACTCAACGGAATCATTACATTGTCCAAAGGCTACGAAAAGAGACTAAATGAAAGGACTTTATCCTACACAACCAAATCTCAAAATAAGAAGTGCAATCTAACAAGGACATGGGTATCTGTATTTCGAACAGGGTTCCCTCACATCTGTACCCACAGGAAAATGCTTGCCCATCACTAAAGCCCTAACCACTGACTTGTCTTCTGTTAGTTACTCTGTCTCAGCTTGAGCCAAAGCTCTTCTATCTACGGCACCGGGTTGGAAGAGCCCCATCCAGGGACTATTTATTGTGCAACTATCCCAGCCCCAATTCTCCCCTCCCCAATCCCCTCCTCTCCTCCCCCACCCCCACCCTTATCATCGCGCCTGAGAACACATAGAGCTATTTTAAGCAACTGCTGCAGCTGCGCGCTGAACGCCTTGGAGAATGGCCGCTCCCAGCTCGGGCTTTCAACTTTTTATTCCTGCTCCAGGCGGCGGAAGACGTCGTGGCTAAACCCTTCCCTTCTCTCCCCCCCCATCACCTCTCACCCACCTCCTCCATCACCCCCCCTCCCATCACAACCCCCCCCCCCCCCCCCCCCCACCAAGGTAAGATCAGGTTTACGTCTGTCTATGCTCCTTATTCCCCACTGTGAGTTTAATCAAGCAGCATCAATACCAGCCGAAAGACTGAGGCGAGGCTGCAAGAGGAGTTTGCAGAAAGCTTCATGCCGATGGAGTACAGATCAGTCCACCTAGTGAGACCACCCAGCCTCATCTGAGGGCACTGGTTTCATCCCGGCCAGGGGAAGAAGCAGAAGGGGGGTGATGTTTAGGTCAGGGGGAGAGAGTGGAGAACATTGGGCCACATCCCTACCGGCGAGAGACGACTGATGGGAGTGACTCGGTGACCTGTTCGAAAGAGGATGACGGACAGAAAGCCAGAGAGAGGGAGGGAGAGGTCACAGCCCTCTGTCTGCACTCTACCACCAGGGTCTGTGCAAGCATGGAGACACTGACAAGCTGCCCAGTGGACATGGAGTTTGCACTTCTCCAACACACCCACTGATGATGTAAGGCTGCTGCTGCTGTGTTTGGGAGGAAATGGAAACGACAGAGCTTGTTAACTGAGACACCATTGCCATTACCACAAGATTGGTGACGGGCTTCTGATGCAGCAGCAGGTGGTAAACAGGTACACAAATGCTATGTGAGTCAGTCTGAGTGTGAGAGTAAAGGAGAGAGAAAGGGAGAAACTGAGAGAGAGAGGGCGGAAGGGGGAGAGAGAGACACACCGTCACACCTCTGGGGAGATTCAGCGCAACTTGGCCTACATACAGCAACGTCTCCATGGTGATATCCTGCTTGCATTAAAGACAACTACAGAAAAACCAGACAACCACACTTACTAAGATTCAGCCATCATCTGGACCCTGTAATCCCTGCTTGGACATGTTTGGGAACACATGGGCAGCATGCTCACATCTCCCTTGGTTCCCAAACAGCAAAGGTACTCACGGCTCCCTACCCAGGACAGGGGCAGGGACAGGATAGAACAAAGGGCCACTGATTCACAGCTCTCAAAATGATTAGGGCAAGCTCTGCCCAATGAGACCTCTTTCTTATCCTGCTCCTCAGATCTGTCTACCTATAGAAACACTGACACAGTAACATGGGCCAACACATCCAGGACTAGCACACCACTAGATGGATGTAGCACTTCCTTGTCAGCTGACTCTGTATCCCAGCAACTGATCGCCCATTTCATACTTTTTACATCCAGCCTTTGCATCCATGTCATAGGATATGTTGATGTGAGAGTTGAAATCCAGTACCTCTTGGATGTGCAAGATGAGGGCACAGGCTCAAAGGAAAAAACAAAAGGTTTCATGTAATGTTGGCTAATCTAATTAGTCCTTTGAAGACAGAGTAGGTAAATTGCGCTAAGGTAGCTATTTTAGCTTCTTTTTCTAACACGATTCAAACCTACATATCACACCTCCACTGTTTAAAGTCACTCCATCAAACTACAGTAATGAGCATTCAGGGAAAAGTCACAGTGCACGCAGGTAGGTAAGCTGACAGAGAGGTAGCCCGTCTAATCAATAGTCAGAGTACCCCTTAACCCCTTTGTCATGTTTATTACAGTATCTTGACGCCCACAGATTTCCTATTACCATCAAAGCATTAGATATTCTAGATCCTATCAACACGTAAAGTTACTTGAGGCACACATAGCAAAAAGTGCTTCTCAACAACATTGATGACTATACTTAAAGGTAGGGTAGGCAATGTCAGGTGCTTTTGCAATGTGATAACGCTGATCTGTAAAACACATCTAGAACTGAACCAGAACGAATGCTTATAAATATGATGTATAACTAATCTAGCGCAGGCTAGATTATTGCCCCAACTCTAAAAGGAAAGGTAAGTGAATGACGACAGATATAATCTCTCTATAGTAACCCTGTCCTGAGGCGGGGGGTACTAGTTGTAATCCTAATCCCAGATTTAGCCTATTAACCATTATCCCCTCTCTCACACTGAGCTGCGATTCAGTACTACAATGACACAACAGCATGTATAAATTGTATCCTAAGACCAGAATGTGTCACATGAAAACCCATCACACCCAACCTTACCTCCTCTCACTGTAAACAAAACAGCTGCTCTCCCTTACCTCTAACGTGTGAGTACCGGAAAGTTCCAATCACAAGTCGCTGTCCTCATCAGGTAGTTCTTCAACGGTAACTTGATATGACATTAACAAGCTTATTTCTCGCAAAGTTGGAAACGCACCTCCCCGAGCACCCGAGCATCAGCCTCGCTCCACCACTCGCTAAGACCACGTTCTTTCCACCGTTCACAAATAAACAGAGAGCAGCTCAGCATGCGACAGACACCGTCACCATGAAAACACAGATGACCTCACCCTCCGGGACAACCTTCACATTGTGTGCAAGCCTGCCAGACAGGATCCAGCATCCAGCCTTCAAAACAAACAGCCGAGTTGTACGCAGGACAATGGAAATCGGACAGAGGAAGAGTGGCAGAAGGAGAAAGAGAAGACAGGCTTGGCTACCTGTGGGGATGGAGTGTGCAGTCACCTTCTCTTCTTATCCGAACTCCGGATGCTGTGCAGCTTGCTGACCGTGTGCCTGTCGGAGAGCCTGCGCACGTGTGTGCGCTGCACGAGTGCCGGAGTGTGTAATGTGTGAATGCATGGGATAATATGCATGCACCACGTTTTCTTTGAACGTACTGTGCCTCCCTTGAGCAGTGTGTGTGTGAGGGGGGAGGGGGGGGAGTAACCATTCATTGCGTGTGTGCACTGATCTGCAGGCTGAGTGCAGACCTCAGCATAAAAGCGGATCTTGCCTGTGTCCTTCCTGCAGACGCACCAGTGATTACCACGCTGTTCAACTGCTCTGCCAAGGGCAGCACTGACGCTGGGACAAGTACACACACACACACACAAACGTACGCACACACACACACGCTCCTTGTTCAGTACCTCCCCCCTTATCAGTCCAGTGGCCAGCTACACCAGTGGGCGGGGACTTCCACATCATTCAATTCCTGAGCCAATATGGGTGCAGCCTTTACAATAGGATTGTGCAAGCGTGTCTATGACTTTAGAGGATGCATGTTCTGAAACCGAGAATCTAAAGTTTCTGAGAGTGTGTCTGAGGCCTTCCTGGAGTTGCATTGCAAGCTTTTGGCTAATAACAAGATGTTAACACCTCCTCCCCCTGTTTCGGAGTCCCCACCTTCTTAAAGGTAATATTTTCTGACCTTTCAACCATTATGTATCCTAATTAAAATTTTATGGCATTTTGTTTGTGCCACTTATTGGCTCACTGATGACATGACTTAAATAAAAACGATGGAACTAGTAAAGTGCTTGTTTTCAATCACATAATAATACATTTAGTGTACCTCCTCCTGTTTGGAGAGCAAGCCCAGACAGAGGCGAAGGGCTGCACAAGTCTCTCTAGAGAGATCACTGGTCTCCCTGGCCTTCAGAAGGAGAGGGCCAGCTAGAGCTGGGGAAGGGAAAAAAAGAGAAAGGAAATTAAATGACAAAATGCAATTAGGACCAGAGACATACTGTATATATTCAGTCAGTTGGTCAGACAAACAAATATACCTGCAAACACTATGTTACGGTGCTGGAACAGTGAATATCAAATCTTTTATTTTCTTCCTTGTTTTAATTACTGTAGTCATTGCTACTATTATTTATCTTCATTAAAACAAATGATGACTTTTATATGTTCAATCATATATGGCTTTGGCAACACTGCTCACTTATTCATGCCAAGAAAGCAATATGGAATTGAACTGAAAGGAAAGAGCAGTTAGAATGGCTATTGATTGGGTTCCCTCGCTTCGGTAGCAATAAGAGACGCAGTGAATAAATGCCAGATCCATTGATGGACTGAAGGAGAGGGCTCTATTGAACGAAAAGGACGTACACCAGGCGTGAGAGTGGCTTAGCTGCTGAATGGACACTGACAAATGGATGAGATCTCTTACCATCGCTCTTCTCATTCTTCACCATGGCCAGAAAAGTAGACACGTGGGTCTCCAGTTTGTGCTGGGCCTCCTCAGCCACCTGAACCAATCAAAGTCAAAGACTCGTGTTTCATATCAACATGAAATAACTATTATCTGGAAGATCCTCTATTTTGTTGAATGTATGCCATGGACACATGTTACGGTCACAGCATAACCTCTATGATGCACACAAAGATGGACTTCAACAGCATGTGATGGCTTTTTGAAAGAACGTCACACTGGACCTTGAGTTGCAAACACTGAAAACACTTGATAACCTGGAGAGAAAGAACTAGATCTTTCAGAGACATATTATCTCCAGCCCCCTCCTCGTCAGTGGCCAGCTGATGAGCCCAGTGTTGGTTGCTGTAGGCAGCATGCTCCTCCAATGCCTCCAGCCATTTCTGGCACACACAGACAATAACACACATATAACGTAGATGTAAAGCTACCTTTGACATGCACATAAAAGTCACATGAATTTAATTAATTGAGGAGTGTCTATAAGTAGAGGGAGTGCATCTCACTTTCCTTGCAGACTGTGGGTCTGTTTTCGTAGACACTTTAAAGTTAAGCACTGTGTCATCAAGACACCTTAGGGTGAAGAAGCACTTATCCCTGGCTTTGACCTACACGACACATGACAGAGCACATTATCAACAGAACGTTACAGGAAGGACAAAACTGTGGGGAGGCCAAATATCAACAGAAAGTACACCGTCGGGCACACGCGCCTGCGCAACAGCAGGCCTTTACAGTGTGGCCTGTACGGATGGGAATGGAGGGGCTAACCATTCCGCTGTTGTCAACTGAGCATTTCACCTTGCTGCTGCTGCCTACCATGCAATAAGACTGAGTCAAAGTCTTGCAGCCCTGCCTCCGAGAACCCAGCACTGCATCAGCCCTGGAATGACAGACAGGCAGACAGACAGAAACACATACACACAGACAGGAGAGAAACATATACCAGCACACAGACAGGCGACAGACAGGTATGTGGAAAGAGAGACAGATAGATAGACAGACAGACAGACAGACAGACAAAAGGGATTTTGTCATTTGCATTTAGAAAGCATGCGGGGTACCACCAAATGAGCTAGGTGATAAAATCAACGATCACATTATGCTAGGTTTAAAAAGCACCCGAGATGGAGATACTGACTGTCGGGGGTACCAGGACAGCACCCCATTCTTCAGCACCACCCAAACGGAGCGCCAGCCTAGAAAGCGTGAACTCTGAGGAGTGGAAGACATTAATTATGACGTTTAAGGTAGGATATTCAACAATTCAACAGGTATTATTTGGCAGCAAGAACAATGTGCACCTTCCAAAGCAATCCTTCAAATGTCCGCACACCACTGGCTATTTCCTTCATGGGAGAAAAGACAGTTATTCCACACACAAAGCACTCAAAATAGAAAACTGACATGCCACTAACCTTGTCATGAACACCTGCTAGGACGAGCTTTATGTCATCGATGTAGGCCAGGTCAGAGGGAGTCTGGCCTGAAACACAGACAGTAAGCATTGCAAATTCTGTTTGCAGTACATGGCCAAATTGATCAATGAAATATTATTTGATCATATTATTTTATATTATCGAATGATTGAAGCATCCTTTTCCTAAAACAGGCAGGTTGTGATACTGTACCAGCCTTGTTCTTGATACTGGGGCTGGCTCCACACTTGAGCAGCTTTACCACACACGGCTTATGCCCCCTGTAGGCTGCACAGTGTAATGGCGTGTTTCCCACTGGGTCTCTACACTGGATGTGGGGAGGCTGCCTCCTGCTGAGCTGGGTTATGGAAATCAGAGGCAAACCTCATTAGCGAGGTCATCAAAAAAGAACACCTGATTCTATGGCAAAAAAAGTTTGTCACAGCACAAAGATACAGCTTCCAAAGACACCACAAGGTATCACATCAGAATGCTCCCAATGAAGCCACATGAAGTTGACCGTTATGCTAAAGACAGAGCCAGGCTGTTATGAAGGCTACTCCACAGTGTGGCAGAGCCCTCTTGTAAGAGCAGTGAGATAGGGGTCTCAGGTTCTGACCAGCTGAGACAACGTGGACACGTCTCCCTCCCTGGCCGCTTCCAGGAACCTCTCCTCCAGCCTCCTCTCTTCTCTTCTTTCTGCCGCTGAGCAGATCACACACGTGTTTGTCAACCAGGGCAAGGCCCAACAGAGGCAGAGAACAGCCAATCAATTAGAGCCATCCTCTCCATTATAGTCCACTACCATCACCCACCCTCTAGCATGGTAATGATTTCATCATCCTCGGTGACATCTTTGGGGATCTGGGCAGTGCCGTTGATGATATTGGCGCAGGCATCGTAACGTAGCAGCAAGAGAACGACTTCCTAAAATTGTATTGCACACAGATTCGACAGGTTCATGAATATATACCATGCCTATTTACATATTTTAATAAACTGTATATGAATTCAAATTGTTAGCAAAAGCTGTCAATGTTCTCTACGGCCTTATGTTATCTACTTGTCATTTGTGTTTTGATATAATTCCCAATCTACATAAAGTCTCTTCCACAAGCCACCACAAGATTCTTGGTTATTATTTTAACTAAATCAACTGCAGTAACTTGATGCCATGCTCTTGTCTTGAATAAACACTAGAAGATGTAATGAAACGTGCCAAAGCCAGCAGAATGGAAGAAGAAAACGTTGAACATTATATTTACCTTTCGTCCTGTCGAGGCAGCTTCATGAAGAGGTGTATTGCCTGTGTTGTTCTGCAAGTTCACATGAGCACCAGCCTAGTAACAAATACAAACAGTCATAACATAACATGGAGCTACAGAATGCTCCAATAACCGTAAATAAGCTACAAAATGTACGCATGGTTGTTGGACCCTTGTTGCTAATTTGTCAATTATACCTTGAGCAATGCCTCCACAACATCCTTGTGTCCAAAATAACATGCTAGATGTAGCGGTGTCCAACCAGAAGTACCGCTGGTCTTACCTAATGGACCAGAAATAAATAAGTGGGACAACAGTGAAAAGTAAATAGACGTGGGGTGATTAAACACTTGTTCAAATGATCCACTCCTGCAGTCTCCCTTTTACTGACAGTTGCTAGTAACAACGTAGAGTTACTTCTGCAGTTTATGTCCAAGCTGAGCTCCTTCTCAATCCTCAAATGAAGAAGATTCTGAACTTGGGAGAACCTGCCCTCTTCAGCATAGCAGAGTAAGCGTTCTTTAAGGTCCTCAAGATCCATAACAAATAGGCTACCGATACAATACAAGCACAGAATAGACAATAATGATTACTCAGACGCTGGCTCTACAAATGTATAGGACTTTTGTAAACTTACATCCACACTTCAGCCGCATATTAACGAATGCAACAAAAATCGTGGTCGAGATTCACTAGACTATTTCACATCGTGAGAGACAACTACACTTCACCAAAACCATTACTGAACAATATTGTAGCCAAACAACTTACACTAAAGTAGTGGATAGTGAAGCTACTTCATTAGTTTCGCTTCAAACTGTCATTGGAAGGTAACGCTGACGTGAAATTTGATATGTTGCCGACAAGCCTGGTGCGCACGTGACATGATTCTATTTATAAAAATAGAAAAATAATTTAATAATGATTTCATGATATATTTTCACCTAAATTTAAAGTTGAATTATAGATAAATGTATTGTACATTAATCTCACACTAAATTAAAGTAATTGAAGATTACAATGGTGCATGGCCCATCCTAGCCTTTTTACTTGGGAATTGGAATTTTACTGTCTCAGACCCCCAGTCATACACTGAAATAGATTTCCATGTTCAGAGTTGATAGTCATTTTAATAACAGTGGGACATACTATCCCATTTTCTTTCAGTGGGGGTATGAATCATTACCTTTAATCACAAACCACACAATGTTTATTATGTCTTTCACACCAAAGATGACCTCCTTCGTGCTCTGAGACTCTTTGCTTTCTGCTTGGGTCCAGTCGCTGGGTCTATAATGAAGGTCATCAAGTCTCAGTCTGGCCCAGGGGGCAAGCCTCACCGAGACTTTGAAAGCCTGGCTCACCTCAAGCCATTTAGCCCCCCTGTGTCGTAGGTACCCTGGAAGGTGGTGATTAAAAGCCGCTCCACTCATAAAAGAGGATAGAAATTATGTCATGAGCCTCCAAATCCTAAGAGAAGCTATAAGTCCTGTAGATGAATATATGATTAGTCTGGAGAGATGAGAAATGTGTTTTATTTCTTCTTTTTCTTCCCATCATTGCAAAATGTCTCCCACTTTTCCATCATTTAGTTTTCTTTCTCTCCAGACCTGTGTAATTATGCTAATTTAACTGATTTCCACATTATAATTAAGTTCATACATCACATAATTTGTAAGTGTAAATTACAAATCAGTCAATCAAGATAAACAAATGATTGTGGTCTTGAGCTTTGTTTCGATTAAGGACGAGACCACAGTATGGCCAGGAAAGTATGAATTAATCAAACCACATTCATCAAATCTGCTTTGGTCAGGGAGAGCAGCTCTGGGCTTGTAATTAGGTTGGCAATTATTGTAAGCTGTCACAGTTCCTTAGCGCCAGGCTGGACTGTGTGTGCTCTGGAGTGTAATCCTCCACAAATGACAAGATAATGGAGGGAAAGAGAGGCCACTGCTTCAAAAGGAACCTGGAGGTAGTCCTCTACAGGGACCTTTTAGGGAGGGCAGAGGAAGGAGACTGAGAGAATTGGACATAGCGAAAGAGAAAGAGAGAGAGAGAGAGAGAGAGAGAGAGAGAGAGAGAGAGAAGAGAGAGAGAGAGAAGGCAGTCTAACAGACAATGAGAGAAGATGGGGGGGCCCAACAGGGAAGAGAAGAGAGAGACAATTTACCTCAGCATGATGGTTACAACTGTGGGTGACATGGTGAGCCGATAGCATACCAGAGTAATACTCACAATTCATGTCGTCAACTATTGTAAATTCCATTTGCTGAACACTGACAAGCAGCATTTTTTTTTTTTTTACTAAGAAAGATTACAGCCAAATCAATGTGTATTGAAAACAGGTATTGGGAAGGGTTTTGCCTCTTGGAATGGTTTCCCCCTCACCAATCAATATTGGCTCTGCATATTTTCCTTTTTATCTTTGTACAAAAACTTTGACACAACTGTTTCAATGTTGCAATTTATGATAGTTTTAATTTCATGCATCTATAGAAACTGTAACCATTCAGTCTTGGTCCTATTGTACGGTAGTATTGGTTTTATTATTTATCTGTGGGTGAGGCTGAAGAGATATGTTTGTGTGGCTGTACATGTATTGGTGCCTGATTAGTTTTATTACAAATACCCATATCAGTAGCACACTGGGATGAAAAATATCTGGGGACAAACACTGTTCAGTATAGTGTATAGGTCACTTTGCATTAATATTAGCATTGACGAAAACAAATTATTTCTGTTATGTTTTTGGAGAGTATATATTAAAATCACTCGCTAATGATTTAATGGACTCAAACGGAAGTCAACGGTCGTTGTTTCTCTTCGTTTCGGTTTCTACGACAATAGAAATTAACGAATCATTTCTGTTACCGCTAGCTCTTAGTACTGAGCCTCTGAAGGTCACGTGAAAAATGATTAAAAGACTCATACCCGAACGAGGGTATCGTTCATTTCTCGACCGGGTCTTCGGGTATGAGTCTTTCGATCTTCTTTCACGTGATCTGCATAGGTTTAGTTGAGGAAAGAATCCCGTACTAAACCCATGCACGCGTACGCATTTAAAAGTGCCGATGCGCGGCTATGAGAAAAATGACCGAATCACTGTTTGAGAGAACTCGTTACTCCCGAATCTTTGTAACGAACGACACATCACCAGCGCCTGGCAACGTTTAATATGATTATAAATAACTTTAAACTCAGGGAGTGTGAGTTCGATAACGATACATGGAGGAAGGTACATACGTTTGTCAGTAAACTAATGAATCAACTGAATAATTAAATAACCCTGTCTCAGTGAGGTGTTCGATCTACCGCTACAATAGACATGAAGGACTAGTTTCTGTTTCCGCTAGCTCTTAGTACTGAGCCTTTGCAGGTCACGTGAAAAATGATCCGAAGACTCATAAACGAACGACGATATCGTTAATTTCTCGACGGGTTCTTCGGGTATGAGTCTTTCGATATTTCTTTTACGTGACCTGCATAGGCTCAGTTGCCTACTTGGAACTAGCACAAATATAAATGATTCGTTCGTCTTCTGAAGTTTTTTCACGTAACCTGAATAGATTTAGTTGAGAAAAGTTCCCCGTACTAAACCCATGCACGCGTAGCCATGTAACAGTCCAGATGAGCGGCCACGAAAAAAATGACCGAATCACTGTTTGAGACGAATCGTTACTCCCGAGTCTTTGTAACAAACAGCACATCACCAGCGCCTGGTAACGTTTAACATGACTATGAACAACTTTAAACTCGGCGAATGTGACTTCGATGATAATATATGGAGGAAGGTACATACTTTTGTCAGTAAACTAATGAAACAACTTCATGATTTAGTCAGAGTTAGTGATAAAGAATCCTGTCTCCATGAGGTGTTTGAGCTACCGCTACAATATGAGCATAAACTTGTAGAAACTTTATCCTACGAGTCTCATCAACGCTGCAAGATGATGCAGACGAATAAAAGTTACATTTTTGTTCGAGAAGTTATCTATTTAATGGCGGGTTTACAGAAACAAGTTAGTATAGCTCAGAAAACTAAAACAGAGTATAATGAAATAGAAATAGACATTGAAAAGCTAATTAAAAGATGGGGGCGTAAAAATCGCTTAGAACAAAGGTTCTTCAATCAGCGATTAAGCAAAGTAAGGTTAACATCCATGATATCAATAAAAAAATTAAGAGGAAGG
This sequence comes from Plecoglossus altivelis, assembly GCA_036571765.1. Taxonomy (NCBI): domain Eukaryota; kingdom Metazoa; phylum Chordata; class Actinopteri; order Osmeriformes; family Plecoglossidae; genus Plecoglossus; species Plecoglossus altivelis. The sequence continues at coordinate 1,383,980 of BROE01000001.1, forward strand.
ATGCTGAAATAGATAAACTTAAAGCTAAATATAGCACGCATTTGCAAGTAAGGCAGCAGTTCGAGCAGGTAAATGCAAAACTTTGATTTAAAAAGAACAACTCGAGCAGAACATGGACAACTTACAATTACAAATGCAAAGTCTTACGGTGAAATATACAAGAAAAACCTCAAGAGAAAAGATGTAGATTTAGCGGACAAAATTGCCGATTGAAATGGGTAAATAGTGTGCTGGCAGGATACCTGTTAAAGCTGAAGATCATACTGCGTTAGTTTCAACGTTAGATGGTCTTGTATTTAATGATAAAACTACACACACCGTACTGGAGCTGATTTCGTTATTAGGGGTTAGTACGAATAAAGCCTCGGAAATAATAAATTGCTTTTTAAAAATATGTCAGGATTGGAAACGTGAGTGTGCCATCGTGTAGAAACAGTAGAGCCGAGACGTCTATCCTTGCAGCAGATTAGAGGTTTGAGGTAGGTTGATATGAAATGGCCTCACTCTTACAACAGACGGTACTCGTAAACTGGTTCACAAGTTTGGAACCGTTGGGGGTAGTTTTTTTTTTTTTTTTTNGGGGGGGGGGGGGGGGGGGGGGGGCTTTCAGAAAGGATTTTTTCAAAGATTACAAATTTGGTAGGCGATAGAGCAAGCACTGAGAATAAATTTATTAAAATACTCTCAGTAAATATGCAAATATTGCCAGTAACAGTCAGTGAACAGTCAGTGTTCAACATAGTCAGTGAACAGTTTTGTGGGATGAATGTCATTGATGGACTGGCACATAATAGAGGTGTTACTTTAGATATGTGGGAGACATTAGTTTTAAGGGATATAAGGTATTTTAGCGTGAAGTTAGATTCAAACCTTAAATCAGGGGGAGGAGTGTTAGGTAATTCTTAAATAAGAAGAACACGTCGTTGAAGCTAAAGAAGTTTTAATGCTTGCCGACCTGGAGACAAGTCTGATCGCGGTTAAAAAGTTGTCTGATGTCTTTATCTCCCAACTCAATCATTTGTACTGCCATTGACACAGACAATTCTCAGTAGTCATTGGTGCATTTAAAACATGCTCTTCTCAAATCAACTTCTTTGATTGGAGTTCTTCAGTCAGGATACAGTACTTTGACCAAAGACTAGCTGTCCCCCCAAATTTTATTCCATCACCCTCCTAAATCTACTGAGGGTGTCTGCCCCACCTGCCCAGATGTCCCTTTATGAGGGGTCACTCTATTTGTAAGATAATGAACTCCCCTACCACAGGCAGACCCCCAACTGATAAAACCACTCAGCTGGAGTCAAAAAGCATGCCTCCCCCTCATGGAAGAAGGAGTCTGCTGTTGAGAACATTATTGTTTTATACGGAATAAAGGTTACATCCGAAATTTCTCTAACAGTGAGCGGTACCGTGAGATTCATCTGTACTGTTTGCAAGACTGTGCAGTAGCGTGGCTGTGAGAAGAGTGGCAAACCCATCAAGTTCAGAACCCTCTCGCTTTATAAGAATGGTTCTGATCATGTTCCATTTGTTCAATTCAAAGGCAACCGTATTTCTGTAATGTTCCATAATGCAGCAGGAGTTTACTACATTCTACCATTCTGGAGGGTTCTTTCCAAAAAAGAACATCTATTCGCAATGAATGATAGGTATAGAACACTGATTTTAAAGCTTAGAGAGGAGCAGGCAGATAGCTGGCAGTTCATGAAGGGTGAGGTCACTGTTTTAGGATGTAGACATCCACAGAGGACCCATCTTAGACAAGTTGTTGGAGTCAACAGAGGCTCATCTGAGTTTGATGCCATGACTCAACAAGATCTAGAACTTGTATTTGCAAGTCTAGTGAAAGTTCGCTTTAGGTTCGTAGCAGACCACTTGAAACACGAAAGGTATGATGATGTGTCTAAAGAGAAGTATGATGACCTCAGATCTGTGCCCAAAACAAAAGTTTTCTGCAAGAGGGATTTTTGATTTGATCAAAGTTCAGGGCAGGTAAAATAGCATTAGAGGGTATGATCATGTTCAAGCAGAATAGGTCTTGGGAATGGTTGTGGGGGTTAGATACAGGTAGAAGAGCAGAAGTTCTCACCTCAGCTTGGACATCTGTGAAAGGTCAACGACACTGTTCTGTGAAGGAATGCATGGAATTAGGGAAGATAGATTGCAGGTGCTAAGATATAAACAGGATAGACAGGCAGTTGGAGAGGTTCAAGCAGTGCACAGGAAACAACAGCTCACTCTTGAACTTGGTGAGGATGGTGGACTTTGGACAAGCGAGTACTTAGTATTTACTTAGTAGCGAGTATTTAATACTAGCAGTAGTAGCACAGTTTAAATTCCATCCTTTTGTGTTGAGCAGAACAATTATTGTGGGATTTTCAATGTATCAAAAAACGGCAAGAGGCTCCCAGGGGGATCAGCTCATGAATAATCTGAAGACCGTTGAAGTTGTTGCAAGTGAGGAAAGCAGAGTTTTTGAGGAATGCTGCTAGACAGCACCGTAAGGCTCAAGATCTGGAGGGTAGGATTGAGTATAGTCAGACTTCCAATTATTGAAATGCCAGTGCAGTTGCTTGGAAAGAGAGTGAAAGATTTGCATGTAGAGCATGGGTTAGATATGTGGTGCAATGGGACAATTGTAGATGTCAATGGAACAAAAGATGACATTTTTTTCAAATGTAGAATGTGATGGGTATAGAAAGATGTACTGGTTGCACTTATGGACTGAATACCAGGAAAATAAACTAGTGCTACTGTTAATACCAGTCAGTTCCAAGGATCTTGCAGGAAAAAGACTAGCACATATGTAATGAAAATGAAATGACGTATTGTCAAATATGGTGACCCATACTTATAATTAACCCTCTGCATTTAACCCATCCAAGTGCACACACAGCAGTGAGTAGTGGGCAACTGCACGCACACACACACACAGTGAACATACACCTGGAGCAGTGGGCAGCTATTGCTCCAGCGCCCGGGAAGCAATTGGGGGTTCGGTGCCTTGCTCAAGGGCACCTCAGTCATGGTATTGAAGGCAGGGAGAGTCCTGTTTGTTCACAATCCCTACCTGGCGCCTGGTGCCTGGCCACCAACGTCCACTATCATCCTCACTGCTAATAAGCATAAAGTGGGGGGGAAGTCGTGGCCTAATGGTTAGGGAGTTGGGCTTGTAACCCTCAAGTTGCTGGTTTGATTCTCGCACCGGCAGGAATTGAAGGTGGGGATTGTGAATAAACAGTGCTCTCTCTGCCTTCAATACCATGACTGAGGTGCCCTTGAGCAAGGCACCGAACCCCCAATTGCTCCCCGGGCGCTGGAGCAATAGCTGCCCACTGCTCTGGGTGTATGTTCACTGTGTGTGTGCGGTTGCCCACTACTCACTACTGTGTGTGCACTTGGATGGGTTAAATGCAGAAGTAAAATTTCAAGTATGGGTAACCATACTTGACAATATGTCACGTCACTTCGATTCCTGCTGGTGTGAGAATTGAGCAAGCAACTTGCGGGTTGCAAGCCTGACTCCCTAACCATCAGGCCACGACTTTCCCCCCACTTTATGCTTATTAGCAGTGAGGATGATAGTGGACGTTGGTGGCCAGGCAAAGTAGTTAGTTTTAATGGGAAATATGGGTTTTTAGTAGTTTATGATGTGGAGGAAGACGATAGGGTAGCTAGCTCAGTAATATGGTACATATTATATTCAGAGACTTAAGGAATACTGTGAAATGACCTAAAACCCAGTGAATCACCTCTTTACCATGAAAGTTGGTTCCTCTAGCCTGCCTATAGTTCCCCAGTGGCTAGAAAATCTAATTTGTGCAAACCAAGTCTTGGGCACACTTTTCCATTTAGGAAATGAAAGCTCAGACAAGCCAATCCGGATTTCCCCCCTTATGTCGTCATAAGGGGAAATGTTACCTCCTCTTTCTCTGCTTTGCCTTTCCATAGAATTTGGCACACCAATGAGAAAAAGAGCTATGACCATGCTAGGGCGATATTGGCTTTTCCTCCAGAGACATCATGGCTTGCAAAAAAACGAAGTATGGCAGTTAGCCTTGCCCTCTCCTCCTCATTAGCATTTAAAGCTACAGCCACAGAAACGGTATGTCCTACCCAAAACGCATCCTGGGACTAGCTCATAATTGCTGTAATTCTGCACCAAGGTTGAATTTTCAGAGAGAGACTTTAGATACACTATTAGGAGATCACTAAGGCCTACATATGAGCATCCAAAAGCAGTATGCCATGGGACCTTTAATGCCTTCATATACTATATACACAGTATACTGTATATACTACGTGCAAACCTTTTGTAGTAAATGCAGTACAATTACTTGAATACATTCAAGTTCCATTTTGGGTTCCTCAAATGGAAACAAGTTGCTACCTGTCATGATTGTATTGGTAGTTGTCTTGCCTGTCTGCATTGAGTCATAATTGTCAGCCAATGAGAGTCAGCCAAGGGTGTGAGGGTGAAGGGATTACCCAGCATGGTATCACAGCATTAAACTTTAAATTGGCATTCAACAGTTGAAAACGTTGTCATGACGATACATGACATTTGGCTTCTAGATAAGTGCCAACATTTCTGGGTGATCATGGAAGTGCCAACGCCCTAGCCACACCATGGGTCCCCATTCCCAGGTAGAGAGGCTCCGACTCCAAACCCAACATCAAGGGTTGCCATCCGTTCATGAAATTATGCATTTGGTTTAGTTGTTTCTTGGTAGCCATCACACCAGCTCTGACCAAAAAACATTCATTGATGTAATGTTGAATGCATGCAGTCAGTTTTTTTCTGACTCTCACGCTGGACAGCCTTGAAATGCAGTTTACCTCACTTAAAATGAAGTGTGTGTGTGTCCGTAGTGGGGTATCTCTGTGTGTGTGTGATGATGACAATGCATACAATCAATATCTGAAAGATGCGATTGTTAGACAAACACTTGAAGGTTGCATAGATGGAACACTGCATAATCCCACCTCTGGAGTCTAAATTGGAGCCTCACATTCATTTTCTGATGTTAGAGTGCTCTCAATATTTAAATTAAACATTACACTTTCATCTCTCAACCCAGTAACACACTGCTGAAAAGCAATATGCTTGTCATCCAACAGCAACACTGTATCACCCAATCATTTTTGGGGTAATTTCAAAAACCATTTCTAGCAAAGGCAGTCCTGTTGTTCATTTACTTATTTTAAGAAATATGTTTTAAAAGGATGTCCCTAATGGGTTCATCTTTCTCATTGATCATTACAATTCATAGCCATGACAGATTAGAATAGAGTTCTAAGAAGAAGACTGAAATGAACAGACGCCACTTTAGTAGCAGGTTCAGGGAAATGTGTATAATGCTAGGACATAATACAATACAGCTGATGAGTGATTACATTTGTGTGATACATTCCTCAAGCACAACAGGTAAGATTTAGAAAATGAAAGTTTTTGTCCTTTAAACATGTTGGGTGAGGTAATGTGAGTTTGGCAACACCGACAGCTCAGTGCCAGTGAAATGTTTTAATCAAAATTTCTTTTTTGGAAGGACCTATAAATTTGCAGCCCAGTACAATGTTCATCAATTCTGTTTCAGCCATTTGCCTTTGGCGAGGCAGGACTTCCTCCTGTGCTTATTGTGAACTGTGAATCTTGTTCAAACTGAAAGAAAAAGCAGACGCTAAGACAAACTTATCTGGATGAATGGATGCATGTGCCCAATCATAAAACAATATATCTAATTATATAGTAAATCCAGATAATTCCAGATGATTCAGATCCAGATGAAACGTTTTGAACAACTGGCCCCATGTTTTGCTATCCAGGACCAGGTAACCCATTTTACATTTGAACTGGTTTTTCAAAGCAACATTGGATTGGATCCCTTTGATCCAGAGACAAACTTCAGGATTCCCAAATTTGGATTCCCAGTGTTGTTAAGGACTATGGCCAATCAAGTAGGCCAGCCAAGTAAAGAACAGGTTCAATAGTCAGCACAAGGTCACTGTGCTGGTAACTTTTTACATTTGAAGACACAAAAAAAGTAATTGGCATTGAGGTTATGAGTTTTGGAGTTGGAATTTGATCCCATTCTTGTCTTATAAAGAGTTCCAGCTGCTGTAGTGTTTGTGGCTGTCTGACGTATTTCTCATTTAATGATGCACCAAATGTTCTCCATAGGTGAAAGATCTGGACTGTGGAAAGGCCAATTCAGCACCCAGGCTCTTCTACGATGCAGCTATGCTGTTGTATTAGCTGCAGTATGTGTTTTGTATTGTCCTGCTAAAATACACAAGGCCTTCCCTGATAAACACATCGTCTGGAACATAAAACATGTTACACTAAAGACTTTCTAAACCTTTCAGCATTTATAGTGCCTTCCAAAGCATGAAAGCAGCCAATACCGTGTGCACCCCCATACCATCAGAGATATTTTCAACTGACTCCTGATAACATGATGGAAGGTCTTCATCTTATTTTGCCTGGAGGACACAGCATCTTTGATTTTCAACAAGAATGTCAAATTTAGACTCAGTGCACCATGGAACACTTTTCCACTTTGAACTAAATCATTTTCAATCATCATCATCAGGCAAAGGACGTTTTTTTTACATTCTAGTTTATCTTGCTTGTGCTGACATGGTGTTGTCACTGAAATGAGCTGTACGACCCAGCTACTTCCGTGGAAAAGTGAACGTCACGTAGACCAGTGCATAATTTATTTATATAGAAGTACTTGCAGTGACTAAGGTTTTTTGTTGTCGCATAGATGGGGAATTGTGTTAAAAAATGCTCCACTGATTACTCTGGCAGCAGATGAACATGAGCAGTGGTCAATAGCCTACTCCTAACAGTGGGAGCTGTCACTGTTCTCAGAGTGCAAATAACAGTCCTTCATCTCTGATCCATCACTCATCAGCAGCAGCTTTGCGTACGCCTCACCAGGAGATCACTTCACACGATCTCCATTCTGGATGCAAATTAACTCTATATTAATGCTAGCGGGGATGAGAAATTAAAAAAAAAAAAACACTTTTTATTCCGGTCAATTGTGCAGTGGCAGGCATATCTTTACGGTAAAGACCTCAGATAGCCTATAGAGATTTGGCCTTTCTACATTTTCCAAAGAAACCGCGTAGACCTCAAGGACCGTGAGTTCACACGGTGAATGAAGTTGTCAGACAATGAGATCATTGGCTACGGTAGTCATTCATGGCAGCTGCCTATGGATAGAACTTTCGGATAGTCGTTTTTAGTAGTCATAAACGGCCTGGGAAACTGTATACCTTGAAAGGTTTTTGTGTTGACAATTTTTTCCGTGTGCCATAATAACCACTATCACCCTCTAGAGCAGAGAGAGCAGCATCAATGCTGCAGGCTCAAAAGACAGCGAGCCCGACTCGGTGCTGACCTGTCCTAATACGCGCAATACTGAAATGACTGTCGAAAGGCAGCGTTTACATTTTTATATATATATATATTTTTTTTTACAAAAAAGACTATTTATTTCAAGATGAATAATAATTTTTAACAACATGAATTCATCGTCCTGTGAGTTTAATGGGAACATTTGCCTTTTGGATGGAATCTAGATAACCTGTTGCTTGTTAACAGATCAAAAGCGCGAACAATTTGAATAGATTTCGGCATTTTTTTGTTAAAAAATGTTGACCATTTTCCAATAGAAGATACAATCGAGCCAGTTATCAAGATCATGGACGGATATGAGTTTGATACGAATGCAAGCTGGAATTTTATTGACAATGAGTCCAGCAGGATAAGAAGCGACACGGCATTCTCAGCACCTGTCATGGTGATCCTGGTGGTGATGATGGTGACTTTGGTGGTGCTTATTGTTTTGGGGAACGCGTTGGTAATATTTGCCTTTAAAGTGGACAAGACTCTGAGAAGGCAGAGTAACTACTACTTTCTGAATCTGGCAATATCAGATTTTCTTGTCGGTATGCATCCTTCAACTACAGCTGCTTATTCTTTCTGTGCTGACTGTCTTTTTCCCCCTTGTATTTTTGTAAAAATGTGTTTTTATTATTTTACTCTTCTTACTCCCTCTCTGCCTGTCTCTCTCTTTCACACACAGATGTGTATCAAGGGAAGAATATTGATTTAGTATGATCCTTTTCTGACAAAGTCTATTTGCTATTCTAATCCTCTACTCTACTGGTCTCCCAGGTGCTTTCTGCATCCCAGTGTACATTCCCTACATCCTGACAGGCCGTTGGATGCTTGGCCGGGGGCTGTGTAAGCTTTGGTTGGTCATGGACTACCTCCTGTGTTCCGCTTCTGTCTTTAACATCGTCTTAATCAGCTACGATCGTTTCCTATCTGTCACCTGTGCGGTGAGTACACTTCTGTTACTAAACCATAGGTTTCCTGTAATCTTTCACCCAGTTCATTGTAGTGTCGTGAGTGGACCCTCTTATCTCTCTGTTTCCTCTAAAGGCCTCTATTTATTTCAAGGCCAGCCCCTTAGAGCCATGAAGTAAAAGGTTGAAGTTGAGGGCTGAATGTTAAAGGTGAAGCGATCAATAATCTTCGTCCTTAAGGCCACCTATTTGTCAACAATGGCCGTCTGTTCGGAGTGTTTTTGTGTGTGGGAGGTGCTGGTGGATGGGGCACCCTGGTCCTCAGTGGTGGCTTATGCTCTGCCCATCTGCACAGGTTAATCATCCCTGACCTGTCTAGACTCTGTGCCAACTCTCATTATAGCCCTCATAACAGTAGAAGTCACATTTTAACTTAAGGACTCCTGTCCTTGACATGACAGAACTCCAGATACTGGGTCTCTCCACTCTGTTGACTGGCACAGCCCTGCATCACCTCTACTGTCACCCTGGCATAGGTGCGCTGATCGAGCACAATCAGTTTTCTGTTTGCCTCTTAAGTCCATTGTGATTGCGTCCGATTGTGAACACGCCAGGTGACTAATTCAGATCCTCCATGTGTTTTCACCCCCAAGCCCTCTCATGAGGTGGGGCTCAGTGCAGTAGACAAAGAGAGAGTGTTCTGGTTTGTTTCGCAAGCAAACACTTAACATCAGAGCAATGAATACAAATGACATCGGAGAGGCTCCACTTTAATCCACAAGACACTGGCTTTGATCATAGAGCGTCTTCTCTGTCTGCACAGCTCCCTACAATACTTTGTGTTCAATCAGACCACAGAGACATTGTTGGCAGCAAAGAAGGATTTTGACCTGAAAGCATTTTCTTCCAACAATGAAAGGGCAGTCAGGGAAGGGCATGAGTCCCAGTGCAACTGTGGACGTAGAAGATTGAGATTGACATGTTGACTCTGACTACAATCGACCAGGGACAACTTGTTGCCTAGCATACCTGCATGGAGGGTCTGTGTAGAGAGTGGTGGTTGGAACAGAGAATGAAGGGTTCCAAGACATCACACTGGCAAGTGTTTTCATCGCAGCTGCATTTATGTAATTAAAGAACCTGCCAGTCTCCAAATGAAATCTTGGATGTTTGACTAGGCCAAAGATATCTTCCAAACAAGGCTACTGTAAGTGACCAGGAGCTAATCCAGGCCATTCATGCTCAACTCACCTAATATTTCAAGGTATAAATAATTGCAATGTATTGTTGTCAACCCAGCTTGAGTTTATAAGAAGCCTACTGTCTCAACAGACACACATTTGAGAGCTCTCTCCTGTGAGATTACTACCTTATGTCATTCTGTTTGAACAGCTTAGAAATATTATGATCTAGGGGTTATGATCTAGGAAACATTATGATCTAAGAGGTTCCATTCGAAGGCATGTTATTAAAACAGGAGAGAGAGGAGGTTTGGAGGGAAGCTGCCACCTCGACCACACTGTTGACAGGAACACTGGCCACGTTAAGAGAGAAAAGCCTTCTGGGTGGTATTCAAGTGACTTTGTGTTTAGTTGATAATAGACCATTCTAGAAGAACAAACAAGGTTCCTCACTAATGTGTTTCGTGAAATGCATTTGGGTCAGTGTGACTAATGCAATCCTTTTAAAGGTAAGCCTCTGAAATACTGTATGGTCATATAGTATGCTCTATAACCTCACAAACTACCACAAGTCTGTATTCAAATTGAATTATTCATTTGTACTCCACTACATTTGAGTGTTTCTGTGAATGTTAGGAGACATTTATGGTCATATTCTAGGTTTTAAAGCTAAGGGTCCCATGGTAGAGGTTTCTTATTTGCTGACAAAAAGCATGCTCAAAATGAAGAGTAGATCTTAACATTTTTTATTAATTCTTAGAGTACAACGAACCATGATAGAATATACATCTCTGACATCAATTAACAATGTTCAAATATAATTCAATCGTTGTTTAAAAAACAACATTTATTTGAAACCATTTTCATCCCGACAGTAGGGGGTGCACATGCAACCCCCGCATCCACGCAAAAATGCCTACGTTTGTGGTTTTAATGAATAAATAATACGTAACGTCCCAAGGAAAAGAAAACAAACTGTAAAGTAACATATTGCTTGGCCAAATGAGCTGTGTATGCTTGCAGAAGAATGTAGAAGCAGTACAAGTTGGCTGTATGGGCCATTTTTCACACTGTATCCACAGTTCAGGCCACTTGTAACATTTTCATATTGTAATAAGGTCTTATTGTATACTTGTGGATCCTTTCGTTGTGGATTTCTCTTGAAGTCAAGACTTGCTCAAGTCATCATCCTTTAAAGAACACCTCTGTAGAAGCTATGTATGTTCAGTTAATGACACCACCCAGGCATGTGTTATGTTGTCAGATAGATGTTGGAGGTGCTGTTGATGTGCACACTGATGTCTGGTTCTGTCACACACTACTGTCACACACTACTGTCACACACTACTGTAACAAATGAGCACTGGAGTTTTTGTCACTCAAAGTAATGTTGAATATTATATATAATGATTTGTTCCCACGTCCTTTTCTCATAGCTATCTTAACATGGGCAGTATGAATTGAAATAGGTGATGAATCCTATTGATAGTAATGTATAAAATAAACGAATACTCTTTGTATTATCACAAATCATGAGTGCGATGATTATGCACTGAGAATCAAGCAATGATGAACAATGTTCAAACATGTTACTAATAAGAGCCAGAATAAATGAGAGAAGCCCAGTTCAGGTATGGCACTCAGGCGCCGCACATCATTCTGCTCCTCAGCTATATTTGTGTGAGCCTGCTTTGAGCTCATTGGTCCACGTCTGTTAAGGCAGCAATAAAATGCTGCACAGATTTGCGTACCCTCTCTCTTGGATAATGGATTATCGTGCTGTTTCCACCCTACTATATCCCCATCTCTCCCTTGTTGTCTAGTTTCTCTCTGGTTCAAATGACACACAAAAATAAATATATGTTGCTTGATAATACTAGTGGCAAGTAGTGCTCCCTTAGATAACATCCACTCAGCCAGTCAAACCTATTTCCCTGTTTTTGCTCATCAAGAAGTGCTAGAATCAAAACATGTGTGTGTCTTGACTGAACTGGGCATTCTTTGATTTGCATATCGATTCTTCTTCTAGCTCACGGTCCCAACTCCAGTCATACTAGTAGGGTTGTTGTATTGAGTCATTTACTCCGACTCACTTATCAGCCTGTAGTCTAAGCTCTCGACACCCGAGAGCCAAAATGAAAAGCCTGTCCCCCTAATCTTCTCTCCTCTTTATGCTCTCTGTAGATGACTTATCGTGCCAAACAAGGTATGACTCACCGAGCCATTGTGAAGATGGTGGCTGTTTGGGTGCTGGCCTTCCTCCTATATGGCCCTGCAATCATCTTCTGGGATCTGGCTGTTGGCAGCAGTCGCGTGCCAACTGAGGAGTGCTTCGCTGAGTTCTACTACACCTGGTACTTCCTTCTGAGCGCCTCCATGCTGGAGTTCTTTTCGCCCTTCATCTCAGTCACCTTCTTCAACCTCAGTATCTACCTCAACATCCGCCAGAGGAGGCTCCTGCACAACAAGGAGGAGGCCCACGCCCAGCCAGCCGTCTCTGCGGCAGGAGAGCGCATCCGTCTGGCCTCCCTGTTCTCCCGGAAGTCGGTGGTGGGGAAGAAGCCCTCTGCGTCGGGTGAGAGGGGCTCAGGGTCCTTCCACTCCCAGAACTCCCCGACCCCGGCAAAGAAACCCGACACGTCCTCGGCCAGGGGAGGCCAGCGCAGCCGGCTGTCCAGGGACAAGAAGATCGCCAAGTCCCTTGCCATCATTGTGTGCGTGTTTGCTATCTGTTGGGCCCCATACACCCTGCTGATGATCATCCGTGCCGCCTGCCGGGGGCAATGCGTCCAGGAACACTGGTATGAGGTCACCTTCTGGCTCCTATGGCTCAACTCGGCTATTAACCCCTTCTTGTATCCACTCTGCCATAGCAGCTTCCGCAGGGCCTTTGGCAGGATCCTCTGTCCCAAGAAACGCTCCACTCAGCCCTTGTCTGACCCGCAGTCTTTCCAGGGACCCTGAGGGGTCTGGCAGGACAGATGGTCAGACATGCTGTTTTTACCAACACACCATGAGAACAGCTCCTAAACGCATCCGTTACCTTCTCACTTCCGCCTCGTTCGACGTCGGGACAGAGCGTAATGTTGTCCTACTGACTAGTGTTACACGTTCTGGCGTTTGTGTTAATACCCTTTAAAAACATTTTGTGTTGAGATGTAGGAATGTGCTGATGTTTCTGTGGTCCATGTCCACAGTTAAAACCTGTGTTGTGTTTCATCTAGCTCACTGGACACCTCCTCATGTTAGCCAAAAATAATTTTTACAATTTCCTGTAATGAATATCATTTCCATGGACTGGTTTTTGGGCGATCAATCAAAAATTCATGCTTTTCATGCCAAAGTAGCAAGATCAATATTTGATTGAAAGTGTTGATATTCAGATTGGGATTGGATCCAATATCCTCAAGATGTGATATAATCTAATGATGTGAACCTCAGTATGTAAATCAAGTGACTGCTGGCACAAATGGCACATTGCAACCCTGAAAGTGTTTGGAAAAAGACAAACTGTGATTCGTTGACATGGATTCATTGTGCAGTACTATGAGGATTGTGACAAGACTGCTCACAGCAGAAGCTCTTACCGGTTGGTCACTGTCTCCCTCTACTGCCAGAACACTGCCAATGCTGAAACTGTCACACTGTTCAGATGCTTGTGTGGATTTGGAAAAGTTGATTGCATGACACAAAATGACCATGAAAAAAATTAAATAAATTAAACCTGTTACCTGTGAGATAAGTTAGGTTTCATACCTTAATCTCGCTCTGAGATTTTTATGGAGGATAAACTTATGCTTTGCACGTCTACATACCTTCCTGACCACAAGATGTCCCTGTTTAGCTTCAAATGCGTTGCCGTGCCATTAGGCTACAATTTGTGGAATAAGTTTCATGATGATGACTTAAGATCAGTGTACACTTGCACTTAATGTTTGTATGTGTATTAGGTAACACAAGGGATTTCAGATTAGAGATCACTGGGTCTTAGGGCCAATATCAACCTGCAAGTGTTCACAGAACTGGTCACATTCCAAGCTCAGTGAACAGGAGCACAATGAGACATAATTGTAGAAACACATAAGCAAAAACCTTTTTCACATCACCACTTACAACTGAGAAGATGAACTTGTTTTCGCTGTGGGTTCCAGACTGTGTTCAGAGTTTACAGATCAGTCCTCTGATCTGTAAAACATGGAGGTTGAAACAACTTGGGTAGATCATTCAAACCAACCTTTAATTTTTGGTCTACAGAATTTAGATTTTTTTATTTACCTTTAAAGTAACACCCCCATCCCCCCCAACAAGTTAAGCAGTGGAATTGGGTCAGTGCTGTGGCAAGCAGTTCTCGCCCCCCGACAAGAGACCTTTCTTGTTAGGTTTGATGTGCGGAAGAATTACTGAGGGGCAAAAATCAGTGCTTTTCTATGATGGATGAGTTCGAGTTAGATGTAATGTATTAGCCTGGGTTCTCGCTGGGTGATGAGTTATTAGAAGTGTAATTACCCAGTCATGGTGGACTGGGACTGGGGACGTCTGCAGGTGCCCGGGGGAGTCCCAGAGGGGACTTGCATTGCTCAAAATGTTGCCACTGGCCCAATGCACATCTGTGTCTCTGGTCAGGTGCATTGAATAAGGCCGCAGCTGCGACCGCAAAACATGCCTTCTACTCCCCTGGCCCCCCTCCTGCCAGCCAGCCAGCCAGCCAGCCGGCCAGCCAGCCTGCCTGCCTGCCTGCCTGCCTGCCTGCCTGCCTGCCTGCCTGCCTGGCAGACTGGCAGACTGGCAGACTGTCCAGGTTATGCTGGGGACACACTTGTAACCAGAGGGACCCCACCCCTTTCCCAGGAACAGGATAGGAACTGCAGCCGTCAGCAATGCACTGAACATGGCTCACGTGCACAAGATATGAATCTATTAGCCTGTAACTGTGATAGAAAATGCAACTTTTAAATCTGTTTAGCGATTTAACAATACTTGACCTGAAATGATTGACCTGGAATGTTTTGGTATGAGTTTTGATCTTCAGTGTTAGTTTACCTGCAGAAACTTGTTTGATTGATATGATGCCATATCTGTCATCTAGATGAATAACCCTTTGTAGTTTAACTGCTATCTTGTCTGTTTGGGTGTTTGGGTCTGTTTTTTGAGTGATCGTGAAATTTTGTGCATTCAAAAGTGTCGGTGTGGGTTTACAATTGAGTCAAACTGTGTGTGCGTGTACAATTGGAAGTATGTGTTTGCGAAGGGTTTGCATGTCTGTGACCTCAAGCAATCTGTCTGAGAGCTAAGACCCCAAATGGAGTGCACCTGTGCCCCTTCGGTTTATGGAGCCCATTAGTGGAGGGGGAAGGTGGTGTTCAGAGGTAGCATGAGGCCTTTATAACTCCCTCATGAGAACCACTCCAAACAGTTAAACTCTCAGAAGTTTCACTACAGCCCATGGATACCATGACTTAATGCTGGAAACTTCTGTTTCAAAACTCCACCAGTCCAATAAACACGATAGGAACAGAACTCAAATTTGTCATGAGTTACTCAACTTTACCGAACTGTGGTTTTCTAAAAATAAGCAGGTTAATGGTAAACAAATATGTATTTATATTTTATTAATCTATCCTTCATTTACTCAAGGGGGAACTTTTGAGACCGTCTAGGAAGTTTTAAAACAGTCACTGACTGTGTCTTCTTGAAATTATACAGTTTCCTTCCTTCCGTTTTCCTTTGCTTTTTCCGCCTCTGTGTTTCCTGACTGGAGATTAAATAATTCCATTGGAATTCTCTTAGGATGGGTTCCCAGCACTTGGCAATTAAACAATTACATTTAATCAGCATGGGGCGACGCTTCAAGTCACCCTCATTTCAGACGTTGATTAAAAGCAATTCTGCAGTGGTTATTGCAGACGACTTTAGAAACCGCGGTTCATTTGGGTTTACTGCATTCAAGAGGTCAGATTGGATAGTATTATGGCTGGTTCACTAGTCGTGGAGCTCTATCTCTTTCTCACTCTCTCTCACTCTCTCTTTCATTGGTGAGTTAAGTAGAAGATAAATGGCTGACTCTCAGAACAGATTCTTCAGGAGAGTCCCCAGCCAGATGTACTTAAAATTTTCTGACGCTCTCACCTCTCATCACAATGGATTCCACTAAACTACAGGCACCCATTTTCCACATTCTACAGATGTCTACGTGAACGCACGTGCCTGACTGCATCACTGTGTGTGTCGCAATGTGTCAGTCGTGATGTGTGTTAAGTTAAGATGAATCTGCGTTCCCGTCAGACCTGGCAGTGATATCTCTGCATGATATTGACCAGGGACGGGGGTGAGGGAGAGAGTGGCTGTGTGGCTGCCCACCTTCTCCCTTCTGCGACATGGTTGAGGAGACTTGACGGGGGCCCAGGCCCAACCCCCTCCTTTGAAATCCAGGTGCCCCTGTTTCATAAGACCCCCCCGCTGGCTCTCCAGCCCTCTTAATTAGCTGCTTCCTTCAGCTGGCACCCAGGCCTCCTAACATCAGGCCTTGGGCCTTTGTTGTTGCTGGAATCCAGCTCACTCTGGATTTCGAGCCTTCTAACACAGATGGACATGTGTAAGAGATCAGTGGATCTGTACAAAATTGGTACTAGATGGGCAAAGTGTGCAAGTCCCTCGTCTCAGATGAGACGGACAGCTAAGCTAAGTAAATTGAGAATGAGCCTCAGACCGATAGATAGACCGACTCAAGTCAGATACACGAAGGATTTGTATATGATGAATTCAAATATAGATACAAGTTTTCCCCTTAGTTAAAGAACGTAGCCCCAGTCCAGGGTGTACCACAGTAGCTCTGTAACAATACTCTCGTATAATGACATTCCCCCTGTAACTCCATGCCTCTACCACTCTCAGGGGAGAAGCGCTACAAAAAGTGATAATTACATGAAATATACATAGAGAATAAAGGGAGCATGTTTACATAACCAGGCCCATAAATATCTGACTGAGAAGACATTGTTCTCCGACTTCTTTTAAGAAGATCTCCCAGGGATGCCATTTTAATGACATGATGGTTTAAAGAGATGCTGCTCCGTCTCGCTCCATATTTAATTAACTTTTCCTTTTCTGACACAGAGGGAAAAAAAGAAGAAAGAAAAGCATGATAGAGACAAACACACGATAGTGAGGAGACAATAACAAATAGCTGAGAGAACAGAGGCGGAGGCAGGGGAAACACGAGAGGAGACCTTGTCACGCTTTTGTGAGCTGTTTACAATACAAGACATGTAAGAGCGGAGGGAGGGAGAGAGAGTATGAGAGAGAAGGAGGGAGAGAGAGGGAGAGTGCGAATGAATCAGAGGGAGATAGAACAAAACACAACATGAGTGAGACGGAAAAAGAGGGAGAAGGGGAGAGGATGCGATGATATAGCTAAGCAGGGAGGGAATGTAATGTCAATTTGGGGGTGAGAAAAAAGACAGCAAGAGAGAAAGAGGGAAGGAGACAGAGGAAGAAAAGAGAGAAGGGGAATGAGGCCCTCACCTCCCAGGAGACTCCATTAAGGAGCATTTCCTAGTTCACCAATGAGTGAAAGAGGGAAAACAAATGACAAACCGGTATTATGAGGCAATGAGATTACCTCGCATCCCAGCCTCACTAAAGACTAAACAAACAGAGACAGAAATAAAAACAAACAGAGAATACCTCTATTGTAGTTTGGCTTCCTTACCTCTGTTCTTTCCCTAAGAACAATGTGTACTGAACTGAGCTACAGGCCAAAATCCTCAAAGCAAACATTGGTTTCAAACTGTTAATAAATTGGTTTGAGACTTCTCGTAGCTATATTCCTAAAGGCTGGAGGAGAGGGTCAAGCCCTCCTCTCTATAGTCTGACATTTTTTTTTATTGACAGTCAATGTCTTGCATAAGGCCTTCCTCAAGCAAAGGTTTGTAAGGTCCACTCCTATATGCCAGTTTAGGCTTTAAAAATACATTAACCGTTGAAAGGCCCACATTGTGAGTACATGTATTTTATGTGATCCAGAACTTAATATACTTGTCCGGGGTTGTGTATGTTGTACTTCCCACTCATGAAGAAAGTTGTGCGCCACCTGCATTATTAATAGTAGAACATACTCCTTCCTACTCACCCCCTTTCTCTCTCCCTGTCAGATTTCCTTTAGTCCTCACCCCATCATGGTGGCTGGAGCCTTGAGACGTACAGGCTGACCTCACGTTGTCTATATTTTATACGACTCAGTGTTTAATTCATTCTTGAAGAAACCACTACGATTCAACCTGATCCCTGCTTTAAGGGCCTGTCTTGGCAGGTCCGTGGAAGATGGCTGGCGGGAGAGACTCACCTTCAGCGCTCCCAGTTTTGGAGGCAGGGGGCATCATTAGCCACGAGGGGCGCGGGAGGGAGGGAGAGCGGAGGAGGGAAGAGCGATTGCCCTCACGGCCCCTGGGGAAAACAACTAGAGGAGTCCTTCTTTCTATCATTTAATATAATTCTGTGATTGGTAATGCAAATGTGCCAGATGTTATTGAAAGTCGTATTAATATTAAATCTTGATTGAAGGATGTCTATCCATTCATCAGCCTACTATAGTATAGCCCAATGTACATTATTTTGACATGGTACTGATTGACAACACAGGGTGTGGTACTGTACCTTTTGGAAACATTCTGTACAGTAAAGTGCAAGTTAAATTTTTTGTTGTGATGTTGTTCTGCCCATAATAGTCTGTTTGTGCAGTGGGGGAGTTTTATGATATTTCATGGAGGGTGGTGTCTGACGGTTGCCAAGCTTTTCTGAAACTCCTGCAAGACCTCAAGGCGATGTTCACAGCTCCAGATCTTTCTCCAATTATCACCTGAGATTCTAACTTGCTATACGTTGCTTTGCAGCCCCACAGAACATCCAGTTGTTTATCTCGGTATTCTTTCTTAGCTGTTTTTTTCCCTGAGTCTGCCACCCACTTCAAAGTTGGAAGATCATCTGTAAGTAGTTGCATCCACTACTGTACTGCACAAACTGTGTCTGCAGAATTGCCCAAACCCAGCACACAAAACCAGCTTCTGTTCAAAAAATACCATGTTCAGTCAAAGATCATGCAGAGGTCGTTTAAGGTCTTTAAGGTCCTTCCATAAAAACAGTTTATGGAATACAAAACAGATACAAATACAAATATTGAAATCAGTGGAGGTTCGGATTTCGTCCACTGGAAGACGGGCAACGAGGAGTCAGAGGCGTCCATTTTGACATGGTTTGTGGAGACAGAAGATGGCTCTCTGGGCGAAGGGAGCCTCCAGTTTGAGATTGGGTTACCCCAGACGGTCCCAGTGGATTCCTCCAGCCAAATGGATCTGGATCTCACGCTTGGGCGCACATATTGAATGCCATAAGAGGTCTCTCAGGTCCCCTTCACTGCAAGGAATGTTCCCGCTAACAATGTTGAGTTTTCACAAAAAAACAAATCCTCTCTGCGCCAAAAGAGGCGGACAAACCACAAGGACAGAGGAGCACCAAGGACAAAGAGGAGGTCTCTGTGTAAATGCTTGAACCACGGTGTTTCCACAATGACCTGTTCGGCACTGTATTTCGGTGCATCATTACAGCACCCCAAAAAGCTTCATATAATTCTTGAATCGATATGCCTTTTAGTGGAGGTCAGCGATATAGTTCAGTCCTGTTGACTGCTTGCTGTCAGAGTGAGTCCTGGATCTAGGTATACCCACGTACCTTTAGAGGAGTCATGGAGCTGGCAACCTTTCCTGGACACCTGGGCTTGCGCTCCAGTTTGATTGAAGAGGGCTTGCAGTCTTTCTGGCATGGAGGGTCACGTTGTGAGTGAGGCAGGGTTGGGGTGACTCTAACAGCGGCGAGCGCCCATCAGCCCAACAAAGTTATCACTGCACAGGTTCGCTGATGGAGACTAGCCTACTTTGGGGGGGGGGGGGATGTACTGTAAAACGATATTGGTTTAAATGAACCCTTGAGAGTGTCGCTGCCAAGAAAACCCGCCCACAACATCTCACACTTGGGCAGGAGATGGAGACAGTTTATGTTTAGTTGTGTGTGTGCGTGTGTGTTTTGTGCTGCTCTGAGCTGGCGGCGATAGGGAGGCTGCAGTGGTTCGGATACGCCTCACAAGTGAATTTAATTAAATCATAAATATGAGCTGGAGGCCGCCACCCAATTTAATGTAATTGATGGTGTGGGCCAGTCCATCTCTGGCAAAGCAAAGTTCTGGACCGGTTCAAATGCCCTTGAAGCTTATTAAAAGTGCCTGGCACAGGCAGATAGCTTGCAAAGTTGTTTAATGGATGCCCAGCTTGCATTCAGTAAGACAGTTAAAGCAGTAGAGATGGACTGTACCACTACTGATGTGGGCGAAGGGTTCTAATAATGACCAGGGATGCTCATTAAAACCTGTGAAAGCTGTAGGCTGCACTATACATGTGTAACATTATAATTACTTTGGTTCCCAAGACCCAGAGCTATTACAGTATTTGATATTGTACGACCTTTGTGAGTCTGACTGTACTTTTGTCTTAATGTACTGTACGAGACGCTCTTGACACAAAGCCTGATATGTCTTGTTTCACTGTGTGAGGTTTCCTGTTATCGTTCCTGTATGATGAATCATTTTTAAAGACAGACAGATGTTACTGCACAGCCTTTGTCCCACTCGGCAAAGGCAGAGAATCCTTCTATTGGTCCCCTGGAGTGCTGGCGCGTCCCTAATAGGCCCGGTGCGAGGGTGTGTAGAATGGGACCGCACAGGGTGATGGGTAATGGAGTCATTAATAACGCAGACCTCCTTTCAGATGCTGATATGTTCGTTAGCCACGAGCCATGAGGGAACGAGAAAAAAAACAAGGATGCGATCTGATTTAATGAAAACATGCTAAGTAAGCGATCAAGGATGATTGTGTTAGCTGTCAAAGGTGGTGTCTGACTGGTTGAATATTGATTGACACACACACATACATACACACACACATACACAAAAGACATTGGAGCCATTTTCTCATACAGTTTTAATATTTCCATCACATGTGCAACACAAAAAACGAGCTCTGCCAAATACAGAGCTCTATATTTGTACAATACAATTTAATAACATCAGATATTACTGTCCTTTTGCTGCAGGAGGTGGTGGTTTCCTGTAAACTGAGTACGAACAATTCTCAATCAAAAGGTCAAAACATTAAAGTTTCATACAAAAGTGCATCTCAGGTTCAATGAATGCAAAACATTTACATAACAGAGAATGATTTATAGTCGTGTATATCGCCACAATGGCTTCCAGCTTGAGCAGAGCAATGGGATTTCGAGCAAACAACAGGAGATTGCTTGGGAGCTTGCCACCAGAGCCCAAGACACAGTTTCAAAACTCTATCCTTGGGTGGAACCTGTGGAATACATTGACGGCGCTTTTACCCCATCCCCCCCTCCCATTGCAAAACCAAATACAGAGATGACAAAACAGAGACATTTCCAGTCATCTCCAGGCTTGTACAAGCAGTAAACATTAATAACAGAAATGTACAGGTTGAGTCAGTGTCTCTAGGGATTCCTCCGCAACCCGCCAGTCCTACTGGGGAGGGGGGTGGCGGGGGGGTCAAGGTGTGGGTGTGGGTTCACACCTCTGTTCCTACACCAACCAGAAGTGCTAGTCTTTCCAAATCTTTGTCACTGCTTTTGCATATATCGGAGAACTGTCCTGGTTTGTTGTTTTTTTTGTGTTTTTTTTTCACCTCGCAAAATTCTAGCTCTCTCATTTGGAGACTGTGTGGAAAAACCAGAAAAACCCCTGGTCTCAGCTGGTCGACTGGCAGCCATGTTGTTGCTGAGGTGACAATAGGATACAGAGTGCTGATGGTCTAGCATTCAGCCTCCCCCTTCCAATGTGCAACACACACTCGTTGTGCGTGCAGAAAGGATCCTGAAAGAGTTTTCCTGCTTCCTGTGGCCTAGTCGCAGTCTTGATCAGCACCCTGTTTCTCCAACAAGTGTGGATGAGTTCCATGTGGACTGATTGACAGTGGCATTGTTATTTTTTTCTTCCCTCTCTCTTTTTTGGGTGTGTGGGGGAAGGGGAACAAATGGTTGTAACTGTACACTGGCAAATACTGTATAAGATTGCAATATAGCTGGAATTAAGCAACACATGAAGAATTCTATATACAAACCAGACGGTCTCTTTTTCCAAGCAACGTTCGCTAGAATCTTTTGTTTTCGTTCTTTCAGCTTGTCTGCTAAGTTTTTTTTTCTTAAACTTGCTGTTCCCCGCGTGGAAACTGAATAGGAGCATGAGAGGTCAGCAGGAGTCGACCATGGTGGTTGTCTTCGGTCAGACAGGTTTCCTACCCCTCGCTGTGTGACCCTCCTTCCCCCACGCCTGTGACGACGACCGCCACGTTAGCTGCTGTGCTGGGTCAGCGTGTGGTTCTGCAGGAGACAAGGATGGAATGAGCGAGATCCACAGCAGTGCTAAAACGTTTCAGATCACCTGTCTTTCATATGTCTGTATGTCATCTCATTTACAAGCTCTAAAATTATGCAAATAATACAGTTTCATCCTAATTCTCATCAAAAGCCTTACGTTTGTCTATGAATTACCACTAGTTTTTTCACAGCAAGGGAAGGACTGCATTGCAGCTCTGGGAATGTCATCTTCTAACATCAGGTGTAAGTTTATCCAAATCCAATCAACCTGGACCGTGGTCAACCCTGCGTGAGGATCGATCAGGTCCTCTCCAGACACACGCCTGGTGAAGTCATTGTCTTGACACACGGATGCGTGAGGCCTGACTACCTCTTGTATCGCAATCCTCAGGAAATTCTGCCATCCAA
This sequence comes from Plecoglossus altivelis, assembly GCA_036571765.1. NCBI lineage: Eukaryota > Metazoa > Chordata > Actinopteri > Osmeriformes > Plecoglossidae > Plecoglossus > Plecoglossus altivelis. The sequence goes on from BROE01000001.1 coordinate 1,406,329, forward strand.
TCAATGGCTGTGGCCATGGAAACAGCTTGCTTACAATGTAATACAACAAGGTGTAATATATGGACTGCCATCGCGTCTTGTCTACCATGAATAGATGTGTATTGTTTCTGCAGGAATGATAACTAGCAACTTATGATTAGGGTGTGATTATTCTAGAGGAAATCAAACTGGTTTTTCTCAGTCCGGAACCATAGAAGTACAATCATTTTCATTCAATCTTTGGTTTTCAGAGACAAGCTGAAGTTCTCTTATTGTGGGAATACACATTACTGGACACATGCACTCACACACGCACGCGCATTACACACACCTTAACAAACCAACACACGCACAGGCCAGCACGCACACACACAAACACAGACCGTTGATAGTGGTTGCAGAGGGGCAGCTGTGCCAGCTTCTTTAAAGGGAGTGTGGACCAGGGGGTGTGTAACTGGTGTCCCTGGTGGGCAGAATCCAGGTCATCTTTTGAAGTGACTGCTAATCCCTTTAATGCAAACTACATGCCCCACTTGCTGTGCTCTGTTAAAAACACGGCCTTGGACTCTCTCAACTGGCATGGACTAGCACACCTGTCACACATTCAACAGCACGCATGCACACACACACACACACACAGACACACACACAGGCACACACAAGCAAAGATGTCTGTAAATAAGCAGCCATAAAATGGCCCCAGTTCCTAAAAAAACAGGCTATGTGACACAAAGGTGAGCTTACTTAGGCGGTCACCTTCAGTGTTATTGGTGTAGCAAAACCTCTGGCAGGACTGACATCCACTCCCCCCCCCTCTCTCTCTCTTCACTCCCCCCTGTCCCCCCTCCCCCCTGGACCCCACCGCCTCACACCTTTCACCCTTTCAAGTGCCTTCACATAAACCTTTTAAACACCTCCACGGCTTTCCTTTCAGTTGGGGCGATTACTTTCCGACAGGTGGGGTAATAAGCTATTTGACGGAGAGGGGTGGGGGTTGAGGGGTGGTGGTGCGCAGGAGCTTGACCCCTGAAAGGGTTAGTAGAGGCTCTCCGAGGCCCCGCTTATAAAGGGGGAGCCAGTCTTCGTCTCTCTTTTACCGCGTTCTCTCTCTCTCTCTTTCCCGCTCCGCTGAAATAAAGCTCCTTTAAGTGAGTCTGGGAGGAGGCTCCCTACGGCACGAGCACCCCCCCCCACACACACACACAGCCCCCTGCCCCCTCCTCCCTCCACCATCCCTTCACACCACGCCCCCTCCCCCTACTCTCCCGGTGAAGACATCCGTGGCGTTGCCGGAGAGGGACAGGAGCGCAGCAACCTTCTTAATGAATGCGGCCCATTACCCGTCAGCTGGGCTCCTCAGAGGCTCCCAGAAGCCCCTGCAGTACGTGACTTCAAATGGCAGGATATTGACACGGAGCGAGCAAGGCGGCTGAGAGGGAGGGAGTGTGTGTGTGTGAGTATCACTTTCTCTCTGTGTGCTTGCATGTGTGCATTTGTGTGTCCACACAGAAGAGCTGGCGCGACGTGTGTGCGCGTGCGTGTGGACCCCAAAGGAACGTAGCTCCTTGGATATAATGTAGGGCTCGTAGCAGCTATTAGAGGGGAAAATAACCCCTCTGGGGAATGTCCACCCCCCTTTCCCAAAGTCCCCCACCCCCCCCAGCACATCCCAGCTCTGTCTGACACACACTGCATTCTACCTTTTCCCTTAAACATGCCAAGAGTTTTCTCACTGAGGGCTTTTTCTCAAGGACGGTGTTAAACGACTTCAGTGGCAGCGGCAGCCATGCAGGCTGCAGGGAAATAGAAGAAAAGGAGGGAGGGGGCTAAAAGAGAAAATGATACCTTTACCTCTGTGGATATTGAACTCTGCAGAGTGGATGTGCACTGTTATGAAGAGGCGGGAGATGGGGAGAGAGAGAGAGACAACGAGAGAGAGAGAGATGAAAGAAGACCTCAGAACTCAACTTTCTACTCTTCTCAGATTCCTCCACATTGGTTTCTGCCAAGTAATGTCTACCAATACTAATGCAGTGAAGTAGTCAAACTAAGCTATAAGCTATTTTGTCACCTAAAAACACTCCAAAGAAACCATTTTATGGTATTTCAAAATACAACAGCTGACACCATTCCATCTAATTAAGTAAATATCCAGAAATATGGGCGGCAACACTTTACAATGAAGTTAATTGCACTCAATAATACATACATTTCTCCATTATCCTTGTTCACTGGCCTTATGACACAGCAAATCTTTTTTGTTGTTTTTGATCTACATAATGTTCTATGATCTGTAGTTCGCCCTCCTCCTCCTGTTCTCCTCCTGAAATCCCTTCTTATCCTTCCCACCTGCCTTCCTTCCTTCCCTTCCTCCTCATCTTCTCCTCCTACCGTCCCTCCCTCCTTCTCTATCCCCCCTACTTCCTCTTGCCCTCCCTCCTCCCCTGCCTTTCCATCCAGCTCCTTCCTTTCCCTCCTCTGCTGTCCCTCGTCTGACCACAGCGTGCCACTGCTGTGTTGAGGCTGCGGCTGAGTCCAGGTACACCACCTCAGTTAGTCCTCATCTAAATTAAATTGGGCTCTGATCAATACCACGGCACAGCCCTGCCTCTCCTTGGCCAAGGCTGCACCTCCCCTCCCACCACCTCTTCTTCCTGCTCCCCAGGCTGACTCCCCGCCACCGTTAACCCCTCCGTACACTTTCATCTGATTACATCATCCTGCTGCAGCCTCCTCGGGGGTGGGGGGTGGGGGAAGGGAGGGGGCGTGGGTGCAGTGAGGTAGGGGGGGGGGATGGAGGAGGGAGGGAGGAAAGGAGGGAGCACAAGGAGAGAGGGAGCCAGCCTGGCAGGGGTCCTGTGTGCCCATGCAAACAGGTGCAACATGTCAGAGGAATTTAACACCACCTGAAAGGAGGAAAGGACGATCGAGATGCATGGAGGTGGGGGAGGAGAGAAAGGTGTGGGAGAGAAAGGTAGAGATGCAGAGAGAGAGAGACATAGACACAGAAGGAGAGAAATACAGAAGAGATCGACAGACCATGAGATATAGAGAAGAAAGAGACAGAGAGTAGGCGGTGGGGAGGAGGATGGATAGTAAAAGACAGAAAAAAAGAAACACAGAGAGATGGAGAGGAAGATAGAAACAGAGAAACATGAAGAGGGAGAGAGTGTGTCAGAGAGAGGGAGGGAAAGTGCAAGGCAGACCATGGAGCTGATTTATGAACTAATCATTCCTCACGTCGTCTCCCATTGCGTCGATAGTGCCCGGTCTCCAGTGAAGCAACCAAGGTGTGGCGGTTACATCAGCTCTGCAGAGGAAACCCAAACCAACCAGCGGCCATACCAAGCCCCCTCTAATCTCCTCCCCAGGTACAACACAGTAACTGGCCAACAACATGGCTGGCATGACTAACAACAATTAGCCTCCAGCACTCTCACAACTGTTGATATGGAACTACACTGAGCAGACGATGCAAGAAACATTAGGGCCTTATACACAGGGAGAGCATCTGACCACTTCCAGCAAAAATACCCTGCAAAATGTTCCCCTTATTGAGTGATGAGCTGATCCAGTGAGCAATGTTAATGAGCATCTCAAGGGATGTCTGGAATCACACCAAAGAGAACGAGAGGTCATACAAGGCCAGGGGATAGGAGCGGCAGAGCACTTCAACCAGGGAAACAACCACATTCTGGTTGTTCCGGTAAGCTCCGATTGAATGAAAAAATATTCTGCATATGCCACTACTGGCCAGTGTCAAACTGCAGTAAAATGTATTTTTCTCCCAAACAAAGTAACTCAAATTGGATTCCACACTTGAGTTATAAGCAGCAAGAGAGATTCCCCTAAATCATGCATTTGTCTGTCGATGGGACATCAGCCTCCTGGACCCTTGAGAATCACAAAATCTATAACTACTGTACTTCATCCCGCAATTTAGACTGAGCCAAGACATCCACCATTTTGTTGTTGTCATGCAGCCAAGCATATTGAGCTCTGGCCAGGCCCCCATGCATGTGAAAGCCCGGTGTTCCAGAGGGCTGTCTGAGGCCCGACAACATCTGGTGCAACAGGAACCAGCACTGCATCAGTCAGGAGTTTCAGTAGGAACGACAACCACAAAGGAGATCTCTTCAAATTAGTGGTACGATTTGAGCACTGGGTCTTCTAGATAGAGGGGCTCTGACCCCATGAACTCCTGACTAGATGAGTATTGCGTTCTGCTTGGTTTGGTTTGATCTCTCGACTGGATGGATCGGTTGTTTGTCGGCAGCTACGTGAATGCTGTCACATATCTGCAATGGTGTCTTGGAGTCAGGCCATCCAAGTCCCATGAGACCATCCCCTCTCTCTCTTCTTCTCTTTTTTCATTCCCCATCACTCTCCTCCCCCCCTCTCAGTGGGAGATCCCCACAGCTGACCAGTCCGCTAGGGGAGTAATCCCTTCCTGCTTTGGCCTGGAGCCAGGCTCATGGCTGGTCAGTTTAGCCCATGAAGAACACAATCAAAAAAAGAAGAAGGAAAAAAAATAGCAGCTGGCATTCTCCACAGTCAACACTTATCAGGCCACAGGGACGTTTGACCCCAGCCACTGTTTCGCCATGACCGGCACCGTCTCCTTGGTAACCAAGCGTCTTGTTTGAGGCGAGGTGTCTTGGGAACAGTGGACATACAGTGCTATGCAGTAAAGAGGCCCAAGTGGGGGTACACACGACTGACAGGGGCTCTCAGGACCCTTTCTTCCTGCATATATGTGTTTGTTTTCATGCCGTAGCTGTGTTGCAGATAAGGGTATCAACGCGACTAGACGTCTTAACTACCCAAACAAGCAGGAAATAATTCGGTGGTGTAACCGGCGAAGACGAACTGCCCTTTTTGAGGCCAAGTGCTTTGTTGCTCCAAATGATACTCATTACCTTGTCTTGTGAGACAAGTGAGTGGTACTAGAAATACACGACGCGGTGATCCCGCTGTTTGACTGAGGTAGCAAAACAACTGCACAACTGCTGTGTTATTATGGGGCCTCATTAAGTAAGGGGAGAGAGGCAGATATGGGAGAGAGAGAACGAGGGAGGAGGAGAGAGAGAGACTGAGGAGAGACACAAACCGAATTGTAAGGTGATGCCAACACAGATGCCTTTCTGACTAAAATGAAGACTATGACTAAAGAACCCAATTAAGGGCTTTCTTAGGGGAGCCATCTTGGGAGGGGGGGATGGGTCTTCCTGGGCCGCCAGCCCTGGGCTACATCCTCTAATTAGACTCGGAGAGGGAGGGAGGAGGGGGGGTGGGGGAGCTGTGCCTGTCACTGCAAGGAAGATGGGGGCCACGGGGCTCCACATGTCAGGCCCCGAAACAAAACACAATTACTCTCACATTTAAGCACTTCAGTCACATGATGCCACGTACAGTGGAGATATGCCCCCCCCCTCCCTTCTCCCCCAACACACATGCACACTCCACACAAACATTCATGCACACACATGTCAGCAACCACACGCCAGCAGTCGCTAACATCGACAGAATCGGCCCGTCTCGTTTGTAAATACCAGCCATGCAGCTGTACTGGAGGAGTAGACCGGGAACAGAAGTGGGTCCCTCTGCTGTAACGCTTATTCGCTCGCCTCGACGAATGAGGCCGCAGAATCTGAACGTCAGCTATAATATTAGTCGTGATTGGCATTGTTCCAAACACTGCATTGTGTGTAATCACTGCCCATCGTTGTATTTTCAATTAAGTATTCCATTTGATAATTGCTTATCCTTACCAGAAGTCATAATATTAATAATCTAAATCTTAAAATCTAGAAAATCTTGAGCATTTCACTGGATTAAACCTGCTCTGCGTTTATCTTGTGACACTTGAGATTGCCCTGATCTCTAAGTTAGAAAAAGTCAAGTAAATAAAAGTACAACACAAATACAAATGTGAATCTGTCTTATGATAGATTCCAGCAGAGTTCTTTCTCCTTTGTTTGGCTTTAACTTTCCCCAACGGTGCAAGAAGAGGAAGAAGAAAAAAAGAACGCCTCAAAGGCTTCTGGGAGTTTTTTTGTCATGTCTCCCTCCAGACAGTGTGTTTGCATGCGCACATCAGACCCTGAGAGAGACGGAAACAAAGAAATACAGTACACAAACACTCTTGCCAGCACATACACACGCAGAATACACACACCGCCACACACTCAGAGAGAAAACCTCCACAGGATCATTAGGTCTGTCGCACTGTTTGACTGTGTTTCACCTGCAGATGGGGAACACAGTAACCTCATTGTGTTGTTCTTGATCTGTGAAGGTTTCCGTCACCCTTTAGAGCACACACAGTTGAAGTGTTTGATCAGAACATTCATACATCATTATAAATCATCTTAAATATTAATGATGAAGCATCAAACAAACTGTTATTTGTACATTATAAATTGTGTCACTCCGACTTTTAAAAACTGTGAACAGGACAGCGAGCATCCTAGATGATGATGTAAGAATTGACTAGTTTGTGAAAAGAAAACTGACATTCAGATGCCTGCAAGGCTCGTTGTACTTGGCAGATCAAGACATTCAGAGAGAGAGAGAGAGAAAGAGTTATGTTTCAAAGCCACTGTGGGCCAAACAAATGCAGATTTGTAAGACATGTTTGTGACACAAACAATAACACTTTTTCAGAAATGGGGTACATAAGGTTAGGGGCTTGTTCCAGATTTCTTTCTATAAATGAAGAAAGTTCTATCAGACTGGCATCACAGGAAAAGGTGTTTCTTTTGGTGACTTCCAAATAAGGCTTTCATAAAATTCTCTTTATCCTTCCCAATGTGAGGATGACAGGCATGGCTGTGTAATCTGACCCTCTGCTGCATCACCACTGATAAACAGTCTTAATTCAAATCAGGGAGTGGGTCACAGTTTGGCAGTGATGGTTATGATGGGGAAGAGGACAGTCTCCTTTGTGGGTAGGGAAGTAGAACATGATACAGACATGTTTCTGTCTCATCCTGCTCTCATTAAGGCTGGCAGCTTTCGGACGCTCTTTGAAGGGATCCTTTTAAAAGACACTCCAATTAAGGTGCATGTCCTGCGGGCGTGTGAGCAAGAGCAGTCAGCCTCCATACCTAGTCATTCTCCTTCTTCCTCTCTCTTTTCTTCCCCCCCTCCTCCCTTCTTTCCCTAACTCAACTGGAGGACTTTGACAGGACTTACTCAAATCCCTTACAATCTCGTCCCCGCACTTCTGAGGAATCATAATGAGAGCCGGGGAGGAAAACAAAGGGTTAAGTTGAAAAGGAAAGGCAGGAGTCCTGAGAATGTTGCCATTGCTCGTTGTGTAACTTCTGTCTTATTGTCTGGTCTTATGAGGAATTGGGATCATCTGGAGTCCTTCAATCGTACCCAGGCGGAATATCGCTAGCGGAACGATGATTAGCTGGACTTGTCCGCTTTATAAATGAACGACGCTCATAGAAATGTCAGCTTTAAGCTGGGGCTAATACAGGGTTGCTATCAGTTAATGAATCTGGCTAATTAATCCAGCAAAGCTGCATTGTCAATGTCTCAGTCTCTTTACGCAATGAGAAAAGCCACAGGCGCTCAAAGTAAAGTGAGGGGGGGGGGGTGGAAGGAGCCAAAGTTGATGTTTTTGTGAGTTTCACACCTCCGCAGAGAATCCAAAGATGTCAGTCTGAAACTGGAGGAGAGGAAGACTAGGGAGAGGTTGGCTGTCGGATGAAAGAAGTATGCATCATATTTAAGATGGGGGGGGGCAGAAATGAGTTGTTTTGGGAGGTAGGTAGTGGGTTAGGGTCAAAAAGGGCCCTTGTTATCAAAAATACCATATAGTTGGTCCTTGCCATCAGCTTGTCATGAAATATCTACACCCTACTCCATCTTTTAATGGGGGATGGGTGATCTCTGGAGAGATAGACAGGAATGGTGGTCTATGAGTGAGAAAAGAGAAAGGGGATGGGTAAGAAGAGATAGAATTGTATAAAGACAAAGAAAGAGAGAGACTGGAGAAAGAGACCAAAGAGACAATGAGAAAGACAGAAAAAGAGAGAGAGAGAGAGTCTCCTCTGGACTCAGGATTCTGGGGCAGACAGGCCCAGGAGTCAGTCAATCTGGCCGGTCCGAGGGGGGTGTCCGGGCGGGGGGTCCTGGGAGGGCTGATTAGACGGATGCTCTCCCATCATCCATCTCGACAGGCTGGCGAAAATTGGCTCGCCCCCTTGCAGGGTACGAGTTCACGCGCGGGGGGGATGGAGGTTGCGGGAGTGGGAAGGCAGTGGGTGAGGGGGGGTGGTATCTGGATGGGAGGGGTGTTGGGAGAAATACCTGTCACAGCCTTTAGTCTGTTCCAGGCATCTCAGAGGCAAATTAATAAAATATCCCTTTTTCCCTTCTTCTTGTCTCCCTGTGCCTGCCGTGGTAGCCCTCCCCTCAGCCTGGCTCCAGCTCCCAGCTTGCGCCGCCCCTTTGACCTCTTTGGCTGCAGAGAGAGATAAGCGCGGCCCAGGTAGGCAGCCAGTGGGGCAGAATATCGGGGAGGGAAGGAGGGGGAGGAGGGAGACGCGTGCTGCTCGGCCCATGGCTGGAAGACAGCTCCACTTCACACAGACTGACAAACCCCAGCTTGGTGTCAGAGGGAAAGACGTATCTGACGTCTGATCCATTCCAAAACAAGTACAGTAAACAAAACTACCTGTAACCGCTGCACAAACCTGCACTGTATGTATCATGCAATATAGAAACTAGTTTCTGTGAACCATAAAAGTGTACTTTACTTTCCATACAATTCAGCAGTCCGGGTCAAAACTGTGAGAGCTACATGATGATCTTAGTCCTCATCAAGTCACTGCACACCCCTGTGATGTGCATTTATATCAATGTGATTGAGTGTGATACAGCTGCATGTTTCTGTTTGACAGAAAGAGGAAGATAGAGAAAGAAAGATAGAGGGAAAGACAAAGAGAGAGTGCAGGTGTAAGCGTGTGTGCACGCGGGCGTGTTTGCATGAACTCACTAGGGGGTTGCCTTTAGAGTGTTGCACACAGGTTGGGTATAATCACTGTCTTATCCCCCAATGACGACACAGTTCTCCTCTCACAACACCCTGTTTCACAACAAAGTACCACAGGTCTTTCATGTTTGCTCTTGCTTTTTTCACAAAGAGTGTAAAACAATATAAGCATGCATGAAACAACACCTCCGGGAGGTGGAGATCACTTCATCCCCAAAAATGTCAGACTCTCAAAAAGTAGGAAAAACATCCCCAGGTTATTTGAGATTGTTTACAGGTACCTACAACAACCCGGGCTTCACACAAAACATTCCCACCAACGAGAGTTCAACATGGGAGAACCATGGTGCAGTAGTACCTGTTGGAAAGGAAAGGAGAACTTGATAGCTAGCTAGCTTGTACAACGTTGAGGAAGAAACACCAGACTTGCTAATAGCCTTCCTGAACCGCCAGGTACATTAGAAGTTGTTTTATTCATGGTTGCAGAGTCTGACGGCTGGTGGATAATGATTATGTTCACCTTCCTCTTGGCTGACAACAGACTGTGTTTACTGAATCTCAATTCAAATCTCTGACTGATCAATGGTGGCTAATGCCCAGGACCCCCTTAGCCTGGCTAGATGCTAATTCTTAGTGCCTCAAAAATCCAGATGTCCTGCAAACGTGCTGACCATCGAGTGTTCCTCATGCTGCACTGACTCATGAATGCTAATAATGAACATAGCTGGCAGTGAGTCTGTAGGTGAGCGGGGTATATTCATCAGATTATTATATCCTTACCCTAACATTTCAGTCACACAAGGTAATAAAATAAGGGCTTGGATATGAGACAAGTGCCTTGTACTGGATAGAAAATTCCCCTAAGAGATGAGTGCAACTTGAAAACAAACCGACGCATTGAACTATAATATAATGTTGACTGTTCTCAAGTTCTCGGAGGGAAAGAGGGTAGGAAAAGATTGCTCGAAAAAGGATTATCCCTAACATTGAGTTCAACAGTCCAAATGCTGACTTTGTTGAAGGGCAGAAGGATTGTCCCAACAGACCAAGATCATATTTAGCTATGAGGCTTCCAGCGTGATTGTGAACAGAGATTCATTCGTATCGATTCAACAAGTTTTGCCTTCATACAGTACGTTGTAATCACTCCTCCCCAAAAAGAAGCGTCCTCTAATCCACTAATTCCAGATATTTTAGCGCTTCACTGGACTAATAAGCAAATCAAATCATATCTGTTGATCGCAAATTAGTTTTGTAACAAACAGAAATAATTTCTTCGCTAACCCCAACCAAAGGGACTGGGGATGTAGTCAGAGTGTGGCAAATACAGTGCCCGAAGTGGTGCGTGTATGTGTGTGTGAGTCTGTGTTTTTTGTGAGTGTGTTCAACAACGCAAGTGGGTACAGCTGAAGTTAGAAATTCACTAACTATACTAATTTCATAAACTCCACAGAATTCACATTTAGGTCTTTTACTGATTAGTGCCACAGGTTTACACACATGAAGTTGGTTGTGTCTTTTAACAGCTTGGAGAATTAATAAGAAAAATAATGCAATGGTTTTAGAGGCTTCTAATAGACACCTAGAGGTGTAACTGGATGTATTTTAAGGCTACTTTCAAACTCAGGAAATCATAAAAAAATCCCTGCAAAAACAAGTTAAGACCTAATAAAAGTATTGTGGACCTCCACAAGTCTGGTTCATCACTGGGAGAGAATTTCCACATGCCTGAAACTACCATGTTCATCAGTACAAACAAAAATATAACAGTATATCTGCCTGGGGACCACAGAGATGTGCTTTCCCTGAGGAAGGAGACACGTTAAAGCTTGGTCTCAAACGGGTCTTTCACATGGACAATGACTCACACACTTCCAAAGTTGTCTTAAAGACAACAAAGGTATTGGAGTAGAACTCAAAAAGCTTAAATCCAACATGAACGTTGTGTGCAGCGCTGTAAAACCTTGAGCAAGCAAGGAGGCCTTCAAACCTCATTCAGTTACATCAGTTTTGTCAGGAAATGGGCACACATTTAGGCAACTTGTTGTGGAAAGCTACCCAAAACATTTCACTCAAGTTAAACAATTTAAAGGTAATGCTACTAAATGCTAACTCTGCGTATGCAAACATCTGACCTATTGGGAATGTGCTGAAATAAAACAAAGCTAAAATAAACTGTAAAAAACTTTTTGGGCAATTATTATACTATTTTACATTCTTAAAGTAAAGTAGTAATTCTAACTTGACTAAAACTGGAAATGTTTAATAGGACTGTCTGCCCTTGTGAAAAACAGACTTTTAATGTTGTTGTCTGACATGTATGCAAGTTCAACTTAAACCGTGTGCACACGTTTGTATGTGTTCCACGAGGCAACGCTAGGATGTGCTTGTGTTGAATGGTGGCCGTACCACTCCAATGTTGACGCCTCGCTTGAAGCTCTTACCTGTAGTTCTGTCTGGAAGAAGAACTTCTGAGGACACTGGGAGCAGTCGTAGATCTTATCTTCCTGGCCGTGCGCCGAGAAGATGTGCTGCTGGAGCTTACTGGCCTGTACAAACACTGCAGAGAAAGAGAGACAGGCCGGGAGAGAGAAGTAAAGAGCAAGGCGGAAGGGGAAAAAAAAGAGACAGACATAGTAAATAACGCGTTTTGGAAAATAAAACTCGGTCCCCAGAGATTCCTGAGGTACAATATCAAACATTCAATCTATATTGAGTCCATCAAACATCTACAGTAGGGTCTGCTCAAAGTACAGTAGAACCATTTCTGTTGTGATGTGTGAATTGAAGCTTTACATGAGACATAGTCCGTGCATAGTCTGCAGGGAAAATACAGACGTTTCAGTCATCTTAATACTTCTACCGACACTGTAAAACTGGTATGAGTTAACGCAGAGAAGATTGACAGCTTTGAAATCATCCATGGAAGTGGTTGTTTGAACAGAGTGGTCATAGGAGCCTCGCTAGAGCCAATGACTGTATAATGTTGTGGGAATAATGATGTTCTTTATTTAGAACTACTGAGGGGACAACAAGCCAGAAAATAAACAACCAGAAAAAAATTGGCATGGCTTCAAGTGCAAAACATGGCCTCCATTAGTCTACATCGCTAATTATATTGACAATATAAATATTCATGTGCTTGCACTATTTATTTATGCAGACTCAGACTACAGTCTCTATGATAGAAACACACAACTCGTTGTTGCTTAAAACATATAAACCATACGTTTGTGCTTTAATTAAGCCATAGTCCACACTGGTGGAGTAGGGAGAAGTGTGTGAGTGTGTAGAAGAAAGGTTTGTGTGTGTGTGTGTGTGAGAGAGACAGAGAGAAAGAGGAAGAGAGAGACCACAAGGCGGTGTGTGTGTTTGTGCTGCGTGTCTCTCCTTCTGCCATCTCAGAGGACCACTTCAAACATGCCGTTTGTTATCCCAGACCCCTGTGCTTTAAGGACGGCTGTCTGGTCTCCGAGGTCTGGATGCTCTGGAAAAAGTTGGTATGTGGGGGGGCTTCATTTGAATTTCTTAAGGCTTAAAATAACTTTTCTTCTAATGCGATGCACCGGTGGGGTGGCGGGTAGGGAATTAAGAGACCACAGCCCTTAAAGGTGAGTTGTCTGCTGGGGAGAGAGAGCACTTTGGGGTCGTGTCAGCCTGGTGCCCCCAAGGGAAGCTAGGCAACATCAACATGTCCCAATTTGAGTGCACCTGGGAGAGGCTATATTAATTATTGAGCTGTATATGCCTGAGGCTGGCTTAGTGACGGCAGACAGATGCCTGCCACGCTTCTGACCTCCGCAATAAAAAGTTTGGACCTACAGCACCGTCCCCTCCACACTGTCACCTCCTGACTACCAATGTGCCGTTTGACAGCTGCTTGTGGAACGGCTGGCCCCGTGTTAACCAGAAAATCAACCGCCTCTCGCTAATGAACAAACAACAAGGCAATGGCCCACTTCTGAAATGAGCGATCGTCGCGCCACAGGGACAAATGGAGAAGAGACGGAGACAGCTAGAGAAAAAAGCTTTTCGCAAAAACAACACGCTCGAACCAAGGTTAGAACACACAGAGGCTGCTCCGGGTTACAACCGCTTTGCGCCTTCTCAAACACTGGCAGCTTACTTTTTGTTGATAATATAGTTTCTTCCAGTTCAAGGGAGGGAAAAAATAAATAACTAGCAGACAATAGCCGCTTTCTTATTGCTGTGTTTTGTCTGCATAAGTAAACGGGTCAAACCAACTACAGGAGGTTTTCGTTATATCTTTGGCTTGGAAGCGTAAGAAAAAGTCAATACAGAAAAAAATAAAAATGGATTGGAGACAAGGGGGCCTTTAAATCTAGAATCAACCGCACACACCTCAGAGGTGTCTGCCCTGCCTTTGTTCCACACAAATCAGGTTTATACATTCTGTGACCCCCAACACCAACAAGACATTGTTGTGACAGCTCACTGCAGCTACGACATCTACTCATAACTCCACATTTAATTTGGCCGCCTGCATACTAAGTGGAGGATAAAGGCTAAAAGCCTCGCGGGCTAAGTGCCAGGACCCTACGTTTCCTCAACAACATAAACGACATGCCTCTGGAATGTTACACGCGTCGATATTTAGTTAGACTGAGATCATTCAAGCTCTTGAAGGACAAGTCAAAGGGTAGTGATCATGTTAAACAGACAGGATTTCATTTGACCCCAAGATTCTTAGATTTTCAATCTTTTCCATCTTTTCCTTTGCTCATTGATCAAACGCATCTAGAGATTTGATAAACTACATTTAGAAATGCTACAGGCTATGGTTCTAGTATATTGAGTAGCATAGCCAGAGATAGCAGCTTAAGTAAACCATGCCTTAGCGATACCCAATGGAAGGTTGTGTAACATCCAGTCTGTCCCAGAGGGTTAAAATGAGGACATAGTGAAAGTGAGAGAAGAAACAATCTGAAAACACATTGAGACAGAGTCAGGGACTGGCCCCTGTGGCCCTCCCTGCCGAGAGTGGGGAGGGAGAGGGGGAGAAACAGAGAGAGAGAGACAGGGGTAGGGAGAGAGATTGAGAGAGAAAAGGAGAAAGAGAGAGGAGCACAACTTTATTGGGGGGTTTCTGGCTGCATGAGTGGAGCAAGCCAGAGCAGAGTGTTGAGCCTAGTGGGGCTGGGTAGGAGGGGGGTTGGGGTGGGTCTGAGGGGCCAAGGTCTCCTCGCTGTGGGGGATATTAAGCCCTCTGATTAGATCTCAGGGGCCGCCCATGGCAGGCGTCTCCTTTACTATGGGCCCCCAGCTCATCTTTATTTTGGCAGGGTGGTGCTCTCTGCAGGCAGCTCTGCACCAATACTAAGCTGTTTGTGAGGGAAAATAAGTTCATCCTTGTTTTTCTCTCTCTCCCTCCTATTCACTTATTTATTCATTGGTTTCATCCGCTGTCTTTTGTGGCAGGTGCCTGGAAAGCAACGAGCCTGTGAAGTTTTAGTTAGTGCTGTTTTGTTTTTACAGTCATTACCAAGGACTTCAAATTGTAATTGTTACGGTTTACTTCTGCTTAAGTCAATCCAGAACTATACTAGGATTCAACTGAGAAACACTCTAATTATTGTGTTTGTCAAACTCTTACTTTTGTCAAATGCAGAACATCCTGGAGTTTTAAGACTTTCAGTTGCATGCTGTGACATAAACACAATCCCACATTCACACACACAAAAACACACAGACACACATGCGCACACATCCATGCTTTTGTGAGGGGGGACTTGCCTCCTGTTTTGTTTAGTCTTAACCACATATTCCCAATCACATTTCCACACCAGCCCTCACAGCTTCTCCTAGGGGTACAGGCAGACACTTCTAGCTGCAGGCTCCCCCACTTCTGAAACCTGTCAAATGTTCCCTGGGAGAGCCAGCCTTCCTCTCATCATCCTGGGGGCTTATGGTCCTCCACTTCTCCATTCCCATTTACCCTCCCCGTGCTCTCTCCCTCTTTCTCTTTCTCTTTCTCTTTCTCTTTCTCTCTCTCTCTCTCTCTCTCTTTTCCTTCACCATCCTTTCATCTCACATGCACAACTTGCCTATTCGCAGCTTCATTCGGCTTCCGCCGAGTTCTTTCCTCTCCTCATTTCCCCTTCCCTGTTTTCTTTTCCTCTTTTCCCTTCCTTTTATCCTCTGCATCCGTTCTGCGGTTTGTTCTATCAACTCCATTTGAAAGTTACGGTGGAGTAGCCGAGTTGAAAACACCAACCTTAAAACTGAGTCACCTCGATTCGGACGGTAGACTGGGCAGGTGTGGTTGAAATATCGCCATGCACCGAGGCTCGTTTGTCGAGTTGAAGAACTTTAATATTCAAGTGAACTCACATAGCCCTGCCAACACCACCCACTTTGATCAAAGTTGCACTTTCAAGTAGGAGCTCATTATGCCCGATCTGGGGATTCCCGTTCATTTGGCCACCAGTGCTAAAGCTGCCCCAATAAAACACAACATGGTTTATCAAAACTGCACTCCGTCCAGCACACAGGCATGAGATGTTGTCGTGTCATAATCACTCTGCTGAGATTCAAACAGCACATCATCACCATCACCAGCCTTTGCTGACGAAATCAATAATACATTTTAAAAAGTAGAATCCTGGATGTTCCAGGAGCATATTGAGGCTTCAGTCACGGCTGCGTGTCAGTCGAAAGTTGCAATGTTTTGGAGGACAGTAAGGCCTTAGAGACAGCCCTACTCCCATCTCCACCTTGCAGGCATGTGCAGCCTCACGGTGTCTGTCCCCTTCTCCCCCAGAAGAGGGAGGCCTTCAGCCTCTCATCGGAGGCCTCCCTCCACCTCCCTCCACCTCCCTCCACCTCGCTCCGCCTCCCATCCTTCTCCACATCAGCCCCTGCCTCCACCAACCCCCGCCTGGCGTGCGTCTGCTCGGCGACCGCTGTCCTGAAGGGGTTGTCTCTCTCCCTCTTCCCCTGCATCTCCCTCTCTTTCTACCCCTCTCTCTCGTCCTCTCTTTCTAGCGCAGTGATCGATATGGACATGCGGGGAGAGGGGCGGGAGGGAGGCGGGTGGGGGGAAGGGTGGGAGACCTGTCTGTCAAAGCTGGCAGTGGAAAATGAAGGCTCAGATGAAGGAGGCATGCTCTGTTTATTAAAACACCCAAACCCCAGTGGCAGGAGGGGGGAGGGAGCGGAGGGAGGAAGGGAGGGAGCAGGAGGGAAGGAGGTGGGGAGGGGGAAATATCAATAAGCTTCTGGTAAAAGAGAGATAAGGCCAAAACAGCAATGAGAGGAGAGGCGGGAAGAGAGAAAGAGGAGGTGGGGAGGAGGAAAGGAAAGAGACAAATGAGCGGTAAGGTGGAGGAGGAAGAGAGAGACAGATACAAAGAGAGAGAGAGCTGAAGGGAAAAGCAGATGAGTGAAAAGGAAGAGATCTAAGCAAATCGCCGCGCACCGCATTCATTGTGGGGAGAAAAAAAAGAAAAGTTGGAAAAGCAAGAAAAAGGTGTCGGATAAAAGAAAAGGAAAAACATGGAGTGCAAAAAAGAAAAGCACTAAATGAGCCACTGACCAAAAGGAGAGAGCGGGAAAAGAGTGAAAGAGCTGAGGAGGGGAGAAACAAGCAAAGAGCCGAAGTTAACGACTTTGCAGATTTCATTATAGAGATAGTTAACCCTGTTGACACTGAAGGAGGGCGTTATCCTCTCAGGAGGAGTCCGGTCCTTCCACCTCCATGCTCGGAGACAGATGAGATCATTACAGCTATCAGCACCACTGCCATCCACAATTAGCACATCTCTTTCCCTCCACCTCCCTCCCACTTTCTATCTCTTCTAAACTCTCCCCTGTCCCCCTTCGCTTCAACATGTTCTCCGTTCTTTGTCTCTGTCTTTCCCCAACCGCTCTCTTGCATTCCCTCTCTCACTCCTCCCCCTCCCCTCCTCTCACCTCACCTCTCTTTTTTTCTCTCTCTCATTGTGACACTTTTTCAGGATTGATAGAGAGGCTGCGACTTGATGAGAAGCACAGCACACTGTTCTCTACCTTGGTCGACCCTCTCGCCTGACCTTTCCCGACTCATTTAGAAACCGTTTGCCATTTCAGACCCCCTAAAAGAAGAGGCGCCGCGATGTACGGCTCGCATTGTTGCTCACAAAGAATGCCAAGGCCTCGGCGGACATCCGCACACGGGCTCACCCATGGCTAGCGCGCACACACACACGGTTCCACATGCAGACACACTCACCTGTGAAGCAGACAGGACACTTGAAAGTGCCGCCCATCCCCTCGAAGCTATGCTCGATCAGGTGGCATTGGAGTTTGGCGGGCGAGTCGAACGACTGACTGCAGAGCTTGCATTCATGGTTGAGTCCCTCCTCTGTGGAGCAAAACACAAGGAATACATGACAAAGACGCAACAAAGAAACGGTAAAGACACAACAAAGACACAACAAGATGAGAGAGGAGTCGTCTGATCCGCACACAGAAAGTCTCCATCGTTTCTTTAGTCCTTCTCATTAAATTCAGTTCCAATTTGAGTCAAGGGCTCCTGCCTGTGACTTTTATAGTATGTACAAGAAATAATATAATGTGTGATCTAGTCCCATCAGGCATAAATTGGACGACCAGTGGGGGTCCTAATTGCACAGGCAGGGTCGTGCACTCTGAACATGGCAAGGAACATGGTTCTTTTTGATTGGCTGATGCCCAAATTAATTTCTTCCGGCTCTGTCTGAGAAAAGGAATGAAGGAAGATTAAAAGAGCCAAGATGAGGGAAAATAAGAATAAAATACAAAAAAGTATGTGGCTGGATAACATTAAATCAAATATTGTCTGTCACAATGACTGTGCCTGTTAATATTACAAACAATGCAAACCATCCGATAAACAACCAAGAGATTGGCCTATCAAAGCATTCACTGCTCAAGCTCGCTTCCACCTGCTCCTTCGCTCCTTCATCATCACCATGGCAACTCAAAACAGATCTCTCAACGTGCTAGTCTTGACAACGCACAATGCGAGCTGTTGTACATAATTACTCCTTTAAAAAGATAACACTCGTCATTTTGTGTTTTTAACGTTAGAAGAAGTGAAACATCGCCTAAGGCGATCGGTGAACAAGCTAGCAGCCTGAGTGTGCAGCAGAATTTGCGGCACATCTCTTCGGGTGTCAGAGGTCCTGAGTCAAGGCTGCGGCTGGCCGGGGTAGATGGAACTCTGACAGCCCGACTGGACCTTCATTTGCTGCACAGCGATCCGCTGACTCAGTTTTCTGCGTAGCTGCCCATCCCTGTCGATAAAAAGCATCCGTGTAGCTGCCATGGGGGAGGGGCCGATGCTCTATCAAATGCTCTGAGTCTCGGGAAGCCAGGCACCAGGCCAGCCGGGAAGAGGGGGGGGGTGCCACTCTCAAGGGACTCATCTAGGGGCCCCGTCCCACAGTCACCACAGCCCACTGCCCACAACATGGGCCCACGGTGCCAGACGCGCAAACACACCATCCACCTAACCAGCTGTGGCCATCGGCCCCCCCTGGAGGTTCCACAGTGGGGGTAGGGGAGGCCGAATGGGCCTTGGGCAGATCTGGCAACCCATCATGCTTCAACAACAACACACCAATAGACTCACCCAGCTCTCTCTGCCTGCCTTTGACTTTCCAATTTTATACTTTAATGGTAAATTGTTCAACAAGCGCACCGAGCAGTCATCAAACAGTGTAGACAGCCTCACCAGTCCTAAGGCGTTTGGCATTATGACAAATGGGCACTTTCTGAAATCCAATGATGTCAAGCATGCAACTACAATGCTGATTGTTTTAATGCAAGGTTGCAAAATCTGCTTACGTTTCCAAATGAAGTTCGGCAGCACTTTGGAAAAAGAAAGTGAGGTATCAGGGATGTCTTTGTTGGGGACTGAGCTGAAGTCACAAACGCAACCAGATGACCTCTGCTGCTCTGGTACGATAGGAAAACAGACGGGAGAAGGGAAACATCTCCTGCTGTTGACTGTGTTTGTTGACCATATGGCCACATGCTTCTTTAGCACCCATCTCCTATGGCGTAAACATCTGGCATCCTACAAACCATATGAGGACATTCTGCAAACTCAAATGAAGAGCAAAACACGCTTGAGCGTTATTGTTGGGGTGAGTTGATATCTTATTGATTCACATGTTCGACTGGTGTAAACCATGTACCACAGTATAGACGGATAGAAATGGGCCGTATTGTAGAAATAGGAGTACACAGCGATAATGTGCCCCATTTTAAAAGGCATGTTCCACTCGTGTGTGCGTGTGTGTGTGCAGCGGAAGGGGGGCGCGGCGGGGTTATCACAGCACGTTCAAAGAAAAAGGTAGAAAAAGACACAGTGTGTCAGCATGCACATGCGCGCGAGTCCTTGTTGTGGATGCGAGGGATGGTTTGATTGTTGTCCTCTTTGATCACCATTCAGCCACCTGATCTGTGTAAGGGGGAGGGGTTGGGAGAGGGGAGGCACGGGGGTAAAACGGTGGCCAGGACGGGGGGGGGGGGGTTACTCCGTGTGAGGTCAGCGCACTGCTGCAGGGTTACCCAGTCAGACATTCCATTGCACCTGGAGCACCCCATCCACACTCGACTCCACCTCTTGGCCCCACCCACCCACCATCCCACCCACACACACCTACGACGAGACTCGTTAACGCCTCCACACCCCACCTCATTCCACCATATCGGCGGGGGCGGGCGGCCACCTCAAAAGAACTTACAACCATAACTATAAAACGAAATTTAATATGAATATTATCCGGGTGGGGCCACTCCCTATAACTTAATTCCGTCCCATCGGCGCCGCATATACATTTATATAGACATAATATAAATAA